>OX621207.1:11378011-11790067 GCA_951640565.1 Petrophora chlorosata | reverse complement strand
AGAACACAGTGCCTAATACTTGCGCACTACTGCTTGGCGGCAGAATAAATGGCAAAGCTGTGGTACCTGCCCAGAAGGCCTCCCCCATATGACAGACCTACCACGGGTTTTATGTGAAATGGGTTTGTTTTTTACCCATTAATCTGATATAGGTACCTACAATACACTCGAAATGAATGCGGAAGTTTTAATTACTTATGTTTTTATTTCCATAACGACAGAATCGATTTGAATAACATCTTTGACATAATAGGGTACCTATATGTATGAAATATAACATTATTTTAAACAATGTTTTAAACTTAGTCGATTTTTGTTTGTCGGTTTATATACTACACCTATTTGGTTAAGTTTCATGATCAATAAAATAAAAAAAAAAATTCTCAGTGGAAAATGCCAAAAATATCAGTTCACGAGAACAAAAGTTTGGCAAACGCCTTGGAAAATAAACTGTATCAAAGTCCACAGTGATTCTCGGAATGTAATCCCGTAGGTTGTTTTGACAGCTTCTGTGGTGTAGCGGTTAAGCCGGTCGGCTTGTAACCACTGATCTCTACATAAAGGGGTCTAGTTCGGGATCAGGATATATTAACTGTTGCTTTATGAGAGTTTATTGATAACAACAAATTACAAATTTCTTTATTGCAAAAATATGTGTTACATGTCTACCTATGTGGTCGGTAAGCTCTATTTACTTGTTTAGGTATTGACTTGTTATTCTTGTATTATAAACTATCATCTACTGCCGGCCTACCCACAGATCACACAAGCGCCGATTGTTGATCGTGTTCAGCTTAAATAAAGGTTAAGATTAACTGTTATGTAACTGAATGATGAGACGAGCTGATCGTTTGCCTGATGTTAACCAATACGCCAGCCCATAACAATAACACCACCACCCAGAACTTTGTTTTGCAAAATCCTGCGCGGCGCTGCATGGCGCTCGTCACCTGAGACAATTAGCTGTTGAGTCTCAAAATGCCCAGTAATTTCGCTGGCTACAATGCCCTTCAAACCGGAACACAGTAATGCTCGCGTACTATTGTTTGGCGGCAGAAACTATGACAATCCCTTGTGTTGTCATCTTGTCCAAAAGTTATAGTATAATTAACTAATATCGTACTAGTGTTAATAACTGGTATCGTACTAGTGTTAATAACTGGTATCGTACTAGTATAATTAAAAAGTATCGTACTAGTATAATTAACTAGTATCGTATTTTGTTGATCTTGAATAAGTTTAAATTGATTTCTTGATGGATCTTCCAGTAACAGGACCATGTTCGAACCGTATCGCATATGTGGCAGTGAGGCTACACATTTATTTGAGCTCCACCATAGACTGTAAGAAAAGTTGCCAATATTGCCCATTTCCATGCGACAGTAGCCGCTTACCATCAAAGCTAAACTCTCCCAAAACCTAGCATCTTCCATATTGATATAAAACGGCTAAGACTCATAGTTAAAATACAAAATTACACCGACCAGGTTTCGGTCATTTTAGAAGTTTTTCTGGGAAGTTATAAGATCAAGCCGCGACCAAAGAAACCTAAATATTATTACCGCGACGTAGGTACGTTTTTTTACACTTAATTGATCTATGTTTGACCACTATCTCGCCTGATGTGAAGCGATGATGTGGCCTTAGATGGAGTACATAGATCTAGAGAGAAAACGCAGTTGAGCGGCTGCTCAGACCCGTCTCCCCGATGGTTCACCGAACATCATCCCGAAACATTATTACCGCGACGTAGGTACGTTTTTTTACGCTTAATTGATCTATGTTTGACCACTATCTCGCCTGATGTGAAGCGATGATGTGGCCTTAGATGGAGTACATAGATCTAGAGAGAAAACGCAGTTGAGCGGCTGCTCAGACCCGTCTCCCCGATGGTTCACCGAACATCATCCCGAAACACGACTAGGTCGCTTGACGTCGCGAGCGTTTGCACGTAACATGTGTGCTGTTACAAGAATAAGGACTTCTAAAATGTCCAAAACCTGATCGAAGTAATTTCGTCGTTTAGCCGTGAGTCTAACCCGTCTTAAATCACTTGTAACACTCACAACCTTTCAAATCTTCCATGTTTATGAAAGACATAGTTTAACAATGCAAATGTTTTATCAAAACGGTAGCACATTTAGAAGTACCACTTCAAGTAGTATCTCGGTGCTCTCGTTACATTTCCCTCCGCAGTGCGCCCCAAGCGATGTTGTTCCGAAAGTAACATTTACACCCGCTCGCTAATTGGGCGAAATTAAACACACATTTGCTCGAATAAACAAGGCTGAATTACGTCGCGGAGCCGTGACGGTGTCGGCACTTAGGTGCTCTTGAGGGTCGGAGCACTGGAGCACTGGAGCACTAGAATAGTTAGAATTTAACAGTAACTTAAGGTTTGGCACCTACCGTGAGTCGGAATATTTATTAAAATATAAAACAACTACACTCACATTAAGATTGCGTCGGATAATTCCGACCAGATTTCGGACAATTAAGATGTCCATTTCGATTCGCGGCTCAGTCTGCGCCGCGAATCCAATGCGTAAACTCCCGGAAGGTCATCCTAATTGTCCGTAACCTACTGGCCGGAGTTATCCGATACAATCATAACGTGAGTGTAGCCGTTTTATATTTATAATTAACAGTAACTTATTTTCTTATTCATAACTAGCTTTTCCCGCGACTTCGTCTGCGTGAACAAAGTTCAAATTTAAAAGTTAGAACGACAGAGGAAGCCCGTATTCGTATTTTTACGTACCTAATTGGCTCAGTTGTATGTATTTTTATAATAGTACTAGCTATACCCTTCACGCATAGAGGACAAACACACATATATTCAATTTTATTTATATGGACATAAGATAGAATAGATTTTACTTCTCTCACAAAAGGAGTCTTCTTAGAATACCGTAACAGTTTGAAGGGCACTATGTCAAGCGTAATTACTGGGCATTATGAGACCGACGACCACGTACATAGATCCTGGCCTATAACTAAGAACCAGGAACTACGAGGACCATAGTCCCAGAACAAATTACAAATGACAAAACTCTTTATTGCATACCAGTTACAAAACAATAAATAATAGTAGCACAAAACTCCTTACAATGGTAGTACAATAAACGGTCTTATCGCTTATAGCGATATTTTCCAGATAACCTTTGCATGGACAGTATCGAAAGGAGAAGTGGGCGGCGGTGTGCAATTTGATTACAATAATAAATACCTGCATACTTAAACATACATTCCAATACATACTAGTACATATATTACACCCACTTCTCACTACCACCACAAATATATACACAAATCTTAGATACAATCTTCAGTCAGCCGCATTGTTCACTTCTTCGCGTACATCGTGAGCTCCTTGGAACTTAGTAAAAGTGAACATAATTACAAAAGTTGCTCAAGACGCTCAAGTCGCTCGTATGAATTATATGCGGGGCGAAGTGCAAGTAATTTATACAAATTGTTGCTCTCTGATGTTGATGCTAAGTTCGTAAGTTGATATGTGAGAAGGTACTTAAGTCTATTATGTTGATATGTGGCAAAGTAGCTTTTAGGGAACAATTATGCGTCTTTAGGAAAGTTACATCATAAGGAGGTTCCATGTTTGGGATGTTTTGTCCAGTTCCTATAAATAAAAGTTGTTTTGTAGCACCGGGATAGTATAATAATAATAATAATAAATAATAAGTCGCCAATGAACGGCGGCCCTTATAGGGGGCCCGTTTAGTGGGTGGCGAGTCACCACCTGCCAAAATATTTTCTTATGAGGCGGAACTGGCAGGTGCCGAGGTCTCATATCATAGACCGGCTCTCATCCATTAAAAATTCACCTCAATAGCCCAATCATAAGTAATTTTCTTATCTTCAATAATAGTCCTCGCACTTATCGGGAGCTGTCTTTGATTGTATCTTCTAATGATGCACTTAGAGACAGTCCCCGATAAGTGTTGCCCATTACATGTCTAAATTAAATGCTCTAAAAGGCCTGTACGTGTTGGACTCATGTCCCCGCGCAAGCCTTCCAAAGGACCGGGTGTATAACCCGTGAGAAAGAGCGAAATAATAATGATATATCAAGAGGCTCTCGCTAGACAGTTGGATCAAGGGTCAGATGCAGAAGGCAAATACTCCTTGACACGGCACGTACAGTCAGGAGGTTCCTCACTCTGCCCTAACCATCGGTAGTTTAGGCCCTGCCCCGCTGCCGGCGGCACGCTGGGCTAAGATATAATTATAATATTTTTGCATATAATATATTTTTAATAGAAATATTGTAAGAGGTTTAGGCTTAAGATTGTAAATATATTCATTTATTTTCTCTCACAACAAGTTATAACAATGTCAAGATTTTATGACTAAATAGGTACTAATCTCTAGTCTTGTGACAGACTGGTGCCTGTTCAAGGTTCTGAAAAACCTGTATTACAGGTAAAAAGTGCTCTCCCGTGGTTTGGTATAGTGCCGTATAGTGCCGGTATGTATGTACATACACATTGCATAAATTATGTTAGATTAGATTAGATTAGATAACGAGTTATTGTTACACAACAACAAGAAATAAATTACAAAACAATACTTAAAGCTAAAGTGTTACAATGGGCGGTCTTATCGCTTATAGCGATCTCTTCCAGACAACCTTTGGATGGAGAGGACTCAAAGAAACTGTAAGAGACGGTGTTGTTTTAGTAATGACAAAATATGGAGAGTAAAAATATGGGTTTGTAATAAAAACAAAAACCAAACAAAACTGCAGATAATTATTACAGTGAAGAAAGAAAGAAATGATTTATTGCCAAACTGTACACATAGAGTTTAGGTTAAAATACAATATATTTATCAGCACAAAATACAAAAACAGCAGCAATAGGGGTAAGCTCAGCACAGAGCTGCGTAAGCCCAACAGCTCACGCAAGGCTGCTTTTCGGCATACCCTATATTCGAGAGATGGTCGTCGATATTGAGTCAGGGTACTAACATAAATAAATTAATTAATTTGCATTAAACACATTACAAGAACAGAAGTAAAATAAATAAATAAAACAGTGTGTATAGTTTATTTATTCAGTGCCCCAGCTCAGATCTATATATTTACTAAATCGTCACTACGAAATTTTACGAAGTTTCACAAGTTTATCTCTAAATAGGATCAACCTACGTGTGTATGGAACTCGCTTTCATATAGTTCTCTTCAGGAAGTCGTACAAGCTTATCAATGCAGTTTACGTGCGCTATGGTAGAGTTGCAATTCTAAACCTACCGACTCTTGACACTCCAGAACTCAACGCAAGAATTTGAAGACCTAAGTTAAGCAATTTTTTTCTGCCACTACTACTTATTAAACCACAACACAAGCACAAAATGATATGAACAAGACTTTTTTAGATTTTTCCCATATAAAACAGCGAGCGAAACTCGTCAATGGCATATAAGTGCAAGGATGCTGTTTCAAAAGTCCCACTACCGTTTCCATTAATGCCCACATTGAAACGGTAGCGTGATTTCTGGGCCGCATACTTGCTGCAATTTATCTCGACTGAGCAATTCCGGCGCAATTTCGAAACGTTTAAATAAATATGGAAATGGCGTTTTATTTGGAAGCTCGCGTCTGCGGCGAATTAACGGTTAGAAGTAATTGGAAATGCTAAAGCGAAAAGAGCGAAATGCGTGTTAAGGTACGAGTTAGTAGCAGACTGCAGACAGCAGCAGCAGACGACATGTCGCTGCGATACGTTGACCACCGAACAAAGCCATGCCGTCAAGCGACCTAGTCGTGTTTCGGGATGATGTTCGGTGAACCATCGGGGTCTCCCCGATGGTTCAACTTAATACATATACGCGTTCTTGAGAAAAGGGGTCTTGACATACATACAGACAGCCATATGGACAACTAAGTGATCCTATAAGAATTCCATCGGGGAGACGGGTCTGAACAGCCGCTCAACTGCCGTCTCTCTCTAGATCTATGTGCTTCATTTTAGGCCACATCATCGCTTCACATCAGGCGAGATAGTGGCCAAACATGGATTTATTAAGCGTAAAAAAAGGCAATATTTCAATAGTTCCGCGTCAAATGCGCTAGCGATCGGACGTGTCACAGTGACTCATAGCGGGAGCAATGGCCTCGAACGTCATTAAGTGTACGACATGTAATATTGTAATATGTGAACTGTTAGCTTTCATTCAAAATAAAATAGATGTGATGGATGAGGAAGGACTAGTGAGATTGTGTACTTCTGCATTCTCGGAGGAAGACGTTGAAACCGCCAAGAATCTACTTTTTGATTCAGTTCCGAATACAAATCAACGAAAAATATCTAGGAAGAAAACTGGAAAATCTGAGCGTAATCTTTATGACATGATATCCCTCTTCAAACAAACGGATCCTGAGCAAGTACCAATATTTGTAGCAAAAGACCTGCATAAACTCCCACCGGTAACGTTCGATCATATTGACGCAACAAGAACACTTAAAGAAATGATACTTATACAAAACGAAATAAGAACCATAAAAGATACTTATGTCACTGAGAAACAATTAACTGAGATTAAAAATGAGTTAACACATCTAAAACATATATTTAGTGCCAACGATCTTAATTTGAATATCAACCAAAAAAGAGGCGGTGGCGGAATAAATAGTTACTGTCTTGATAGTGGACCTATGGGCCTACCGCACTTTGTTGACAAGACTAACCGGGATGACTCATGTATCTCATATTCGCAGGACAACAATGCGTCAACAGCTGACGAGAACGTGTTCAAGGAGCCTAGTGCAGTACTGTGTGACACTGACATAGAACCATCCTTGTCACCCTTACAAACGGCTAATATATCTATCTCGCTCACGACAGCCACAGCGACTACGGCCAAAAGCGACGGGGATCAATGCGTGAGCGCGCCGAGGGACCAATGCGCGAGCGCGCCGAGTGCAAGCGAGATGCAGCAACAACGCTGTCAAGCGGTTAGCGTAGGGTCCAAGCAAAAAACTGTAGCGGAATTAGTTAACTCAGATGAAGCATGGAAAAAAGAGAAACCTTCAGAAGAATGGTTAACGGTTCAGAGAAAACGATTAAGAAATCGACTAGAGGGAACTAAAGGCAAGGCTATTATAACACAGCCCGACGCAAAATTTAGAGCAGCTGATATTCAAGTACCTCTTTTTATAAACAACGTGGATAAAGCGACGAAGCCTTATGACATTATTGAATACATACAGCAAAAAACGAGTATATCTGTAACTCTAAAAAAAATTAATATGGTCAGGCAGAAACGCTATGATGCTTACAAGGTGTTTGTACCACGCACCAAATTGTCAACTTTCTTAGATGATGGGCTATGGCCAGAGGGAATTCAATTCCGTAAATTTATTTATTTTAATAGAAATACTTATGACAAAAATAATGAGAATATAATAATATTGAATGACAAAAAACAAATAACTGACAAGAAACAAATAATTGACAATAATGGATAATAACAACAGTACGAATGATATAAACACTAAACTTGTTAGTTTTAACTGTAGATCGGTCACTCGCTCAGCTGACTGCGTGAGAGGTTTATGCCGATCAGCTGACATAGTGGCGTTGCAAGAGACATGGTTGCAGCCTCATGATATCCCCTTTCTAGGCAGTATCGACCAGGAATTCGAGTTCACGGGAAAATCAGCGATAGATACCGGCGCAGGCCTGCTACGAGGAAGACCGTACGGTGGCGTCGCGTTACTTTGGCGAAAAAATATATTTAATTCGGTATCGGTGATACAGTGTAAGAGTGTGCGTATATCGGCAATAAAAGCTTCATTAGGTGATACCTCGATATTAGTGTTTTCGGTGTATATGCCCACGGACTCGGCCGAGAACCTTACCGAGTTTACTGAGTGCCTCGGCGAGATCGCAGCTATAGTAGAGGAATGCAATGTAGACTCTGTGTTTATGCTAGGAGACTATAATGCGCACCCTGGTGAGCGGTTTGGGGTTGAACTTGTGGATTTTTGTGCTGAGCAAAAGTGGCGATGTGCGGATATTGAAATACTGGGACCTTCTTCGGACTCATACACGTATGTAAGTGATGTTTATGGCTCTCGGAGTTGGTTAGATCATTGTGTGGTATCTGACGCAGCGTGGAGTACAGTGATCGAAGTTAAGATACTACACAATGTGTATTGGTCTGACCATTTCCCCTTAGAAATAACATGCAATTTAAATGTACTTAGAAAAAAATGCAGTAACTTTAGTGGTCAATGTAATAAGATTGTCTGGGGTGAAAGAGACGCTCATCATATAGATCTGTATACAAAAACTTGTAATAATAGATTAAGGGAAGTTGACTTTCCTAGCAAATTTAGGGAATGTAGTGATAAGTTATGTACTGACGTCGAACATAAGTCAATTATTAATAAAATGTATTGTGACATTGTAGATATATTACAAGAAGCGGCATGTTCTAGCTATTGTAGTACAGTACAAAAGAAAAGTAAATGTGTAATAGGGTGGAACAAACATATCAGACAAGTGCACTTGGAGGCTCGACTAGCGTTTCAAAACTGGGTGTTGTATGGAAAACCGAAAGTGGGTCATGTGTACACTACCATGCGGGATACTAGAAAGTCTTTCAAAAGTAAACTTAAATGGTGCCAGGACAATAGACAACAATTAAAAATGGATATTTTAGCAACTCATCACAATAACAAAGACTTTTCAAAGTTTTGGAAACACACAAACAAATTGAATAGCAAGCCGAGCCTTCCGGCGAGTATAGAGGGCGTTAGTGGGTCTGCATCAATTGCCAATCTTTTTAAAGATCATTTTGTCATCAAGTCCCCTTTAGTACCGTCGCAGGAGTTACCACTGGCGCGGCAACCAACCACGGAGGCGCTTGTAATGGTTACAGGGAGGGAGGTGGCGGCGGTGTTGAAAAACATGAAACGTGGTAAATCACCTGGATACGATTCCCTCAGTATCGAGCACCTGCAACATGCAGGGGTTCACATGCCCGGGGTGCTAGCCATGTTTTTCAACTTATGCATTTCCCACACCTATCTGCCTGAAAGCCTAATGCAGACTGTGGTAGTGCCTATAATAAAAAACCGGACTGGAGACGCTTCCGACATAAATAACTATAGACCCATATCGTTGGCTACGATCATAGCTAAAGTGTGGGACAGTGTGCTTGACAAACAGCTTAACAAACACCTAGTTCTTCACGACGCTCAGTTCGGTTTCAGACCGGGTTTTTCTACTGAGACTGCTGTTCTTTGTCTCAAACACACTGTCCGATACTACACGGACAGGAAAACGCCCGTCTACGCTTGCTTTCTTGACCTTTCGAAAGCCTTCGATTTGGTGTCTTATGGTGCTTTGTGGAAGAAGCTTTATGAGGACACTGCATTGCCTGGTGAGCTGATTGAATTGTTTAAGTACTGGTACGGCCATCAGAACAATGTAGTGAGGTGGGCAGGCTCGCTATCCGAACCGTATGGACTGGAATGTGGGGTGAGGCAGGGGGGGTTGACCTCGCCCAGGCTCTTCAGTTTATACGTTGATCGGCTGATTCGTGAGCTCAGTGGCACCATGGTAGGCTGCTCTGTGGATGGAACGATTGTCAATAACATAAGCTACGCAGATGACATGGTGCTACTGGCCCCATCAATCAGAGCCCTGAGGAAGCTTTTGTTGGTGTGTGAGCGATACGCGGAGGCCCATGGCCTTCGGTATAATGCTAAAAAGAGCGAATGTCTAGTTTTCAAGGCAGGAACTAAATGCTATCCCGAAATACCTACAGTCACACTCGGAGGGACCACCCTGAAATGGGTGACAAATTTTAAATACCTAGGGCATTGGGTCACCGCGTCGCAGTCTGACAATGTTGATATTGAGAGGGAACGTAGGGCGCTGGCAGTCAGGAGCAATATGTTAATCCGAAGGTTTGCAAAGTGTTCTAAAACGGTTAAGATCACGTTATTTCGGGCATACTGCCAATCTTTTTATACTTGCAGCCTTTGGATCGACTACACTCTAAGGGCTTACAGCGCCCTCCGGGTCCAATACAACAATGTATTCAGGGCGTTACTGGGGCTGCCACGACACTGCAGCGCATCAGGTATGTTCGCAGACGCGCATGTCGATGACTTCTACGGCATTATGCGGAAGAGAGTCGCCTCCCTGATGCGGCGGGTGCGTGGTAGTGCCAATAGCCTCCTGGTCACTGTGGCAGAAAGGGCGGATGGTCCGATACTCAGTCACTGGACTAAGATGCAGGTTAGGGCATCAAATGCAAATAAAAAATGAAAGTGAATGTGACATTTATTGAGTGAATTGTTATTTTATTGGTTGAATATTTAATTTGATTATTATTATTGAATGATTTGTTATTGACATTATTATTATTATTTTATGAATTATTAATCAAATTATTTATTGAATTATTTGTTTTAGTATTATTGAATTGACTAAATGACATAATTTTATTTTACATGAACTTTAATGAGACAATTACTAACATAGCCCGTAAGTTCATACTAACAAAATGGATTGTAAATATCTGAAAATTAATAAATGAATTGAATTGAATTGAATTGAATATGTTGTCGCTCCAGCGTCAGTGGCACTACTGATCTGCGGTCGGGCGACACGTCGTCTGCGATGGTGCGACGTGTAGTCTACGACGTGTCACCAGCTGTGGAAGGTATTTCAAAGAAATACATAGAAACAAATAGTGTCGCAGCGACAGGTCGTCAGCGGTTACTGTCTGCAGTCGGCTACGAACTAGTACTTTTACCCACTCAGCTGTTTATTGAAGTTAAACTTGATTTCTATTTTCATTTAATAAGAGTGGCAGTCTTTTGAATATTATTTTTATTGCATAGTATTTGCGAGTATGGCACAAGTAAAGTCAAGATCAATAGTTACACAAGTGGTAATTTGCAACTATTGTGTGGTTGATTTAACGCACAGGAGAATTAATAAAAGCTCTACCCGCACCAATATGTATCTCGCCAATACCTTACCTATGAGTATGGGCAGGTTTTACACAAAAACAGGAGGAACGGAGGAGGAACATCGCGAAGAAGCCTGCGTTTTCAGAATTCACAAAATTGAAAGAGGTCTCAAGAAGTTCACGTCTTGAGACGTCTTTCAATTTTCAATTTTCTTTGTCTAGTGCACTAGACATGTGTTTTGGATTATGGTCTGACTGAAGGCTCTTGCCACAAAAGTATAGGGCGTATTATGCGTAAGATTTGTAAATAGAACGACGAATGTTTAACCAAAATAATATTTAATTTTTAGAAAAAACAAAATCCATCTTCAAGTCTATATCTACATGTACAAACTTCACCTCATTATTTGTTTCTGTTAACTTTTTCATAAAGTGCTGAATTAATTTCGATAAAATGTATATAGGACCATCTTCTGAAGTACAAAAAAAGAATCATCAAAATCAATAATACATAATTAGCGGAGTAATCGCGTAACAAACATATAAAATAAAGCATGCCGTCGAATTGATAGCCTTCCTCCTTTTATGTTCAAGTTGGTTAAAAATAAACAAACAGAAACTAAACAACCTTTTTTGAAGAGTCATCGATGCGAACGCGCCTTCCTTGCAGATACCGATCGGCTTTCGGCTCAAGATTTCCGTGTGCCCTTTATGACCCTTATCTCTACACCCTTGACATCAATCGAGAGACAGAATCGATTACGAGACCATCGTTATCGTCTCACGAAAAACTGTATTTCATTCTAAAACCAATGAGGAAAACAGGATGGGTTATGGCGACTTCTAAAGGACGAACACGAAGTTCGATGCATGATCAATCGTAATTTTACTTTAAGAGCTATTGGGCCGAATTAAGGTACCTATTCCTTCGCTTCTCATCCAATTTTATGACGACAATACGTTCTTACTATTGGGACTCAGGCTTACTTTCAGAGAGAGATTATAGGCAATAATCATTTATCTGTAATATGGTCGATAGTAAGGATTTATTGTCCATTTATAGTTAAGAATATTGAAGTTGTCTTAATTACGAGGAGGCCTTTTCTTTGGTGCCATCCATTATCTTGAAATTACATTGTCTTACAAGTTTCTGGTAGGTAGTCTAGTAACTTTCCTTCACAAAACACCCGAAGCAGCCTGTCAGGTTTCTCTACTTCATTGTTTTTTTTGTTTTTGATGGGACTAAACATAATAAAAAATATATAACTCGTGGTGCCACTAAGAGATGGGATCACTGATAATTGTATTTCTTGGTCTCATTGATGGGCCTGAAGAGATCGGAGAACGTAGTGATTCATTTATCTTTGGGACTGGACAATGGGATGAGGTATGCGATTTACATTTTCTTGGTTAGGTTTTTTAATATAACTGAATGGCGAGACAAGCAGGTCGTTCACCTGATGTTAAGCAATACGCTGCATTTTACTGGTGGTAGGTTTCTCGTATGCGAGAGGCCGTCTAGGTGGGTACCACCGCATTGCCAGTTATTCAGCCGCCAAGCAGAAGTGCGCGATGATTACTGTGTTCCGGTTTGAAGGGAATTGTAGCCAGCGAAATTACTGGGCATTATGAGACTCAACAGCTAATTGTTTCAGGTTGACGACCGCGGTTCAGCGCCGCGCAGGATTTTGCAAAACAAAGTTCTGGATGGTGCTGTTATCGTTATGGGCTGGCGTATTGCTTACCATCAGGCAAACGAACAGCTCGTTTCGTCATCCAGTTACATAAAAAAAAATACGCCTACCCATAACATTTTTATCGTCACTCAGAACTTTGTTTCACAAAATACTGCGCGGCACTGCACAGCTCGTCACTCTGAAACAAACGCCGCGCTGCAGTTACGTCTCTCCCGCTGTGTGCAAAGGCCTTTAAACCATAGAAGGCAGTTAATTATTGCGTGCCTTGCGTAGACATGCGTAGATTTAAAACGAATACAGAACTGCGTAAATGTACTCCAGTCACTAGAGCACCATTAGGAGCAGTAAACGTTTGAGATATCCATTTGCGAACGCGAATTATATCCGAAATCAAGTGGAGTACCGCGTAATGGCTGAGAGCGGAGTGAGCGGACCGAGCGAAATTGCGCCGCTCTTTGCATTTATAGCACCGAAAATGAAAGATCGTTGTAAAAATAGAAAGCAGGATATATGTATGTGCGTACGTGGAAATAAGATTTTTGGAGCAGACAAGCTTTTATAAGTTTAACCCACTTAAATAACCAGATGGCGAAGTTTGTCTATTATTTTAAAATGAAGACTTTTCAAGTTATTTACAATCCAGCTCACTCAAATATATTCATGCATTTCATGAAATTTAGTACATCTGTTTGTTTCGTAGTTAGACTTGCATGTTATGAAAGGGTTACTGTGAAGAATCTACCTAGCTAAAACTATCTATAATTTGTGCTAAAAGTAACTACGCCTACGTAGATGTCAAGACATCTAATTAATCTCACGATATTTTATAACTTTGGCCAGATGTGATCGTCTAGAATTTATAATATTATGGACCCTTTACGTTGTGTAAATTTTACGTTGTGTAACTTAATAAGTTTAATCAACTAGAATAAGTTTAAGAAAATGTACTTTTCTAATACTCATAGAAATCTATGAATAAAAGAACCGTCGCTATGAAATAACCGCAATAATAATGAATCGAATAAAACATATTAATCAAAGAATCGTAATCATAATTCAGATTATATGCACGAGTAATAGAGCTGTAAATAAAATCAAACACATTCAAACAAGAAACCAAATAAATTCAGTGAAATAAGAAAACAAATGAACATCAAATTTAGAAAGACTTAAATCATGCAACTTAGCTGAGAATTCAGGAAACAGCTACTGCCAGCCGCGTCCTTTTTCTTTCTTCATGGCCATATTTCCCCATTACTTTATATACAATATATACATTTATTATGAATAAAATTAAGTATGTAATACAAGGTTGAATAAATTTATGAAATAAAAGACTGTGTTACTTAAAATAATATTGGTAATTAAAGAAAACACTTTACATAAAACGACACGTTCGTCAGCGGCGGCAACATCTAAAAGAAATAGGAAAGGGGAAGAAGAATTTAGATCTTTTAGGATCTATAAATAGGAACCCTAAGCGACTTGAATAACGTAAGGCTCCCATCCATCCTAGCACCTTACTCCAATAACCAAACAGAATCCATCGTAAGTTCGACCTACCGCGCCTCTAATGAACTTAACTCACAAACCCTCACACTTTTACCGATCACAGATTCATTCTTCGCTCATAGTTAGTCATACATTTCAGACATTCATTTTTTGATTGTTGTTTTATATTAAGTTATTATTTGACCCTATTCTAATTTATGACCATACAATTCCAGACGACTCGAACTAACCCTAAGGAATGTTATGGTCCTTCTTGTAGTGTGTGTACCTAGTGTGTGTGTCGAGTCTAGATAGGTCGCGCATTCAGCGGCTGCTGTGTGGCAGTGTGAACTCTAGATCTAAACTAGACTCTGAGTTTTCCTGGCTAGCTCTCCCCCCCTGTTGGCCGAGAGTTCAACAAGCGTCCGATCTTGGTCTCTTCGTGTTATAGGTTACTGCCGACATCTTGTCACCGTCGAGTGAGTTATCTAGTGCATGTGAGTAATTTTTTAATTTATTTTTAATTAAATTTTTAAATTCTTATATGAATCTTGAATCTCCAATAAGAGTCCGAATAAATCTCCAACAAGAATCCTTGTTATGTAATAGTTTCTGATATTTGATGTTGTGAGATGTATGTACACGTGTATCTTTATATCTCGTTCAATATGATTGTATAATTCCTTTGTGTATCCATGTATTAATAGTAATACAGTATTTTACAATCCGAAATATATATAAACTCCAACAATGATATTAAAATACTCCAAATCCTTGAATAAAACGCCAACAATTAATCCTTATTATGTTATGTTATATGATGCTGTCTTATATCTCGTTCAGTACGACTGTATACTTTCATGGTAACACATTATTTATGATCCAGAATAAATATAAACTCCAACAATGAAAATTAAAGTGCTTCAACTCCTTAAATAAATCTCCAACAATAGTCTTATTATGTAGTAATATCTGTTTGCAAATATCTAATAAAATTGACGAACTTTAGTTGTGTTGATTTAAATATTTATGATTATGGAAAGTTTCATTCAATTATTAGAATAGAGAGATTAAAGTATCCTAGCTAAAGTAATAAATTTTGTGACGTTTGAAATGAACACTTTCCCATACATGCATACAATCACAATATCACTCCCCTATTAATATCCCTAAGATAATAACTGTAATATCTACCCTTGAAATAAAAGGACAAAACGTTGACACTCCCGGCTGCTAATTTCATAACCTGGAAGGAGTAAATAGACCCCTAGCTAACACTAATATATATAAAGAAAGTCAACGTAGTCGAAGCGAAGCCGTTGTTCGATGTATCGCTAAACTGAAAAACTTAATAAAATAATATATAGCTTCCCTAAATATAATATAAATATTAATACATTAAAAATACTCCCATTTTATCACTGGCTCTACATAAATCAAACACTGCATCTATTTATTACTTCACTGATAAAAATAAGTAGCGCATCTGTTCACTCGCGACGATATTTAACAAAAAGAAAATCTCACCGCCTAGAAGATTCTGAACTTGCGACCGTGTTCAGACCTCTTCCCGCTGACCCGTCCCAATCCTGACTGCCCTCACTTGCCGGGGTTGCGGCCTATTTTCGAATTCTAACGGTAAACTAACTTCCCCGAAAGTTCTCATACATGACGGCCTCGTGCCTGCTCGCGGCTGTCGGTTTATTATAGACGAAACATTACAAGCGGAAACAATAGCAACCCTGCCCATTAGGGATGGGACTTCTATAAAAATGTATTCTCACGTCTTTTGACTATGACTCGCTTTGTTCCTACGAGGCCATTAACAAAATACTATGGATTACAAAACGTTATCCTACAACTGCTTGTACCATCTGTTAAAGTAATATAAGTATCACTATTCTATTTTCTATTCGTTGCGTCGTCCTGCACATTTAGAGAATGAAACAATAGGCTGCAATTCATTTGCTATTTGTATAGAAATCCCCATAAAGCTGTCTTTCTGTAGTTCAAAATTTATTCTATTTTCTATTCATTGCGTCGTCCTGCACATCTGGAGAATGAAACAATAGGCCGCAATTCATTTGCTATTTGTATAGAAATCCCCATAAAGCTAGTTCAAAATTTATTTTAAAACCCCATTAAACATTTAAGGACTAATACAGATAAGTTACTCTTATGTCTGAACAAAAAGTCACATAAACCAAATGGTAGGTACATGGAACAAACGTTATGTGTAGATAACGTCGGTTACAGATCACCCCTTTGAGTTTGGGCGGGTTTCAATTTTCTAAAATGGAATACCCGGACAAAATCACATTTAGCTCTATTATAAATTATCGAACAATTTTTGTTCAATATACCACATTTTGGTTACAAATCACCCCTTAGAGTTTAGAAAGGGTATTTTTTTTTTACTGATAAAAATAAAATATAAACTATTATAACAATTATTAAACTTATTATAAAAATCTGTCCAATAAGAATGCACATTTCAGTCGATATACATAACTTCGCTTACACATCACCCCTTCGACTTTAGTCAGATTATTATGTTCTAAAAAGGAAAACTCAAGTACCTATTTAGTAACATAATTCAAATTGTATTAATCACACTCC
Source organism: Petrophora chlorosata (assembly GCA_951640565.1). Taxonomy (NCBI): domain Eukaryota; kingdom Metazoa; phylum Arthropoda; class Insecta; order Lepidoptera; family Geometridae; genus Petrophora; species Petrophora chlorosata. The sequence continues at coordinate 11,773,307 of OX621207.1, read as the reverse complement.
AACATTTAACTTTAATAGCTAAGTACCAAAAGGACATGTGTACAAATAATATATTTTATATTGTCTTTCTTCAATTACAACTATTTACTAATACCTATTGATTATTATAAAATATTCTGCTATCCAAAATGAAGTATTATTTTTGTGGTCTCCAAGTGATAGCAGCAACAAAAGTAAATACTCTCTGTAATCTATCTTAATGATTTTGATTATAACCTTTATAACAAATTCTATTTTAATAAGTAAACTCCATACCGCGTATTTTCATCATAAGTTATAGTAATGGCAACATAATATGATGACCTTTAACATTTTTTTTTTGTTGTATGTAATGAAAATCATTTGAGATCAAATGATTATGAGCCCTGTTGACCTATAAATATTAATTAAGCCGTATTCAAGTAAATAATTCAGCTAATCACCTAGATAATTAACCAACGCTCTATCTAAAATCCTTCCAAATAAAAACTACAAACTTATAATCTATTTTAACGATGTGTAAGTACTATATAATATAAAGACAAATTACCATCAAGAGATTATACAATTTCCTAATGTGGTATATAATATAAGAAAATAATGCAACCAATTTAAACATAGTATCCTATAGTGTGCCCCTATTTACATGAAGCATCTCTATTTAAACATTATGATTTTCGAATTCCGCTGTAACAATAATGTAATTATTTCAAACAAAATTGGGACATTTACAATAAGCAAACAAAGTTTAAAATTAAAAGTCTGTTATTTTTAATGTAGTAATACAACCGCGTCACCATATCACATCGCTATTCTACCAGCTGTGCCCTGCGATTTCACTCGCGGTTTTTCAATACAAAATGCCATGTGTTATCACATCCACATCCACAAGACATAGGCCATCTCCATTCCGAATTTCATCCAAATCCGCTGAACCGTTACAGTACGAAGAAGTAACAAACACTTACAAACCTACTTTCTAATTTATAATATTACTAGCTGTGCCCCGCTGGTTTTCTCGCGGTTTCCCAGGATAAAACTAGTCCATGTCTCTTTAAGGACCTAAAGCACCCATACACCAAAACTCATCAATATCCGTTCAGTAGTTAATGCGTGACTGGGTAACAAACATCCATACATCCATAGTAAGAAACTTTCGCATTTACAATGTTAATAGGATAGGACTAGGCTAGCGCTGTATTCCGCAGTTTCACCCACGGTTTGAAGAAACAAGCACTAGGCCGTTCTTTTCCGGGACACAAGTACCAAAATATTAAATTTCATCAAAATCCGTTCAGTAGTCCCCTTTTTTTTAAGTAACAAACATCCATCCATACACACAACCTTTCGTAATTATAATATTAACAATAACAGGAAAGGAATAGTTATATAGGACTATGTATACCATCCACCGAACAAAGCTGTCAAGCGTACTAATCATGTTTCAGGCTTGATGTTCAGTGAACCATCAGAGAGACGAATCTGAGCAGCCATTCAACTCTTGTCATCCTATAGAACCATGCGCTCCATCTTTGGCTGCATCATCGCTATCCATCACAACCCCTCGCATTTATATCATTACCATTACAATAGGATGTTAAGTGCTTAGACGAAAATATGCAGTTACTAGATTTTGCTCGTGACTTCGCTCGCGTAAACCACTCGAAATTAGCTAACAGTTACGGAAGTAAAATTGCAAGAATCCGCTTTCCTGCATGATTTCGTACGCTTTTGTAAAGTCACCTCAACACTGCGACGTCTTAGCGCAATGAGACATACACCAGATTTCCTGTTAAGAAGTAGGCTATCAAACATTGAAAATCTCATTAAGATCAGTTCGGCAGTTTTCGAGTCTATCGGTAACAAACACACACACACACAAACAATCAAAGAGACAAAAAATTCTAAAAATCTTAGAATCATGTTCAGTACCCACTACATAGTCGATCCCAGTTGGCTCCTCGAAACATCCTCAATGCACGGAATTGACTCAGTTCCATTTTTATAATAGTAAAGATTGATATTTTTTTTTTTTTTAACATCAGTTTCGTTAATGTTTCAATTTAATAAATTTATCTCTATTCATTGTACGCTATAGTTCAAAACATGTACTCATTGTTTAAAAAAATGTATCACTTAGAATCTAGAATGCTACAATGTTCATAAAAGATTTCAACTCTAGCCTAAAGTTTAGAAAATGTCTAAATTCTACCGACACATTAAATGCTCAATTAGAAACAACAATTGCGTAATATATAATAGTACTACACTTTATTTGATATCATTTAATCTTTAACCACCAATTTAATGACAACAACTATAAAAACAAACGACCCTTTTTTTTTATCCCTAACCTCTTATGATGAAACTTCTCTGAACTATTTTTTTTTTTTAAACCACTTGTTAAAGTCACTACTACTCTGCAGTACAAAAAATATCTCCCGGCCTAACAATTTTTTCTATAAACACGCCTTAACATATTGACCCTCGGCTAACTTTTTACCTGGCCTATATATATTATTTTTTTTTTTAACATAGCTTTATGTATCTTTGTCGAAGAACTAAATTAATACTTTCTAACAAAAGCTTGCATATTTCATCTCTGTTATCTATCTAACAATGAGTATCACTAATCTATCAATAACTAGCATGAAAAGACAACATTTAACATAAAACCAATAGTATTAAAATAAGTTGTAATTACTTTATTTTTGTTTATATATTATTTGAAGTAATTTAAAATGTTAACCCAACGATAAAATACTGTAATAAGGAATATGGGAAGTGAGTAATAATGCAAAACTTGCATGTATAACAATAATTCAATATGGCACGCGCTCTTACAGGACACAAATATCTATTCTACAAGACATTTCTAATACCTGTCTAGCACATCACATGCAAGCATGAATAAGTGAATACCTACTATCAAAGAATACTAACAATATGTACCTACCAATATATAATATAATCTAGCAAATAAATTTCTTCTTATTCTTATTCTACTCATTTTGTCATCTATTTAATCAAGTATTTATCTGAATTACTATCCAACTATTCATCTTTTTACTTATTATTGGCATTTGATTACTAAAATAAAATAAACCTCTTACCATGTTAATTATCTTAATAAAAACATTATAAAAATAAAATACCAATTTAAGTTAATCTTGATTTCAATAATTAAAATTAAATAAAACTACCTAAATAAATTTCTACGTATCTAAAACGTAATTCAAATTCTAAAAATGCAAAGCCATCAAAATTACGTTAACGGTTTTCTATATTACTAACCTCCATAGTAACTCAAGTTCTTATATGCGTAATTGAATCAAAATGATTCAATTTTTAATGACGCATTAATCCTGCGGTCACGGCATCACTGTGAAGAATCTACCTAGCTAAAACTATCTATAATTTGTGCTAAAAGTAACTACGCCTACGTAGATGTCAAGACATCTAATTAATCTCACGATATTTTATAACTTTGGCCAGATGTGATCGTCTAGAATTTATAATATTATGGACCCTTTACGTTGTGTAAATTTTACGTTGTGTAACTTAATAAGTTTAATCAACTAGAATAAGTTTAAGAAAATGTACTTTTCTAATACTCATAGAAATCTATGAATAAAAGAACCGTCGCTATGAAATAACCGCAATAATAATGAATCGAATAAAACATATTAATCAAAGAATCGTAATCATAATTCAGATTATATGCACGAGTAATAGAGCTGTAAATAAAATCAAACACATTCAAACAAGAAACCAAATAAATTCAGTGAAATAAGAAAACAAATGAACATCAAATTTAGAAAGACTTAAATCATGCAACTTAGCTGAGAATTCAGGAAACAGCTACTGCCAGCCGCGTCCTTTTTCTTTCTTCATGGCCATATTTCCCCATTACTTTATATACAATATATACATTTATTATGAATAAAATTAAGTATGTAATACAAGGTTGAATAAATTTATGAAATAAAAGACTGTGTTACTTAAAATAATATTGGTAATTAAAGAAAACACTTTACATAAAACGACACGTTCGTCAGCGGCGGCAACATCTAAAAGAAATAGGAAAGGGGAAGAAGAATTTAGATCTTTTAGGATCTATAAATAGGAACCCTAAGCGACTTGAATAACGTAAGGCTCCCATCCATCCTAGCACCTTACTCCAATAACCAAACAGAATCCATCGTAAGTTCGACCTACCGCGCCTCTAATGAACTTAACTCACAAACCCTCACACTTTTACCGATCACAGATTCATTCTTCGCTCATAGTTAGTCATACATTTCAGACATTCATTTTTTGATTGTTGTTTTATATTAAGTTATTATTTGACCCTATTCTAATTTATGACCATACAATTCCAGACGACTCGAACTAACCCTAAGGAATGTTATGGTCCTTCTTGTAGTGTGTGTACCTAGTGTGTGTGTCGAGTCTAGATAGGTCGCGCATTCAGCGGCTGCTGTGTGGCAGTGTGAACTCTAGATCTAAACTAGACTCTGAGTTTTCCTGGCTAGCTCTCCCCCCCTGTTGGCCGAGAGTTCAACAAGCGTCCGATCTTGGTCTCTTCGTGTTATAGGTTACTGCCGACATCTTGTCACCGTCGAGTGAGTTATCTAGTGCATGTGAGTAATTTTTTAATTTATTTTTAATTAAATTTTTAAATTCTTATATGAATCTTGAATCTCCAATAAGAGTCCGAATAAATCTCCAACAAGAATCCTTGTTATGTAATAGTTTCTGATATTTGATGTTGTGAGATGTATGTACACGTGTATCTTTATATCTCGTTCAATATGATTGTATAATTCCTTTGTGTATCCATGTATTAATAGTAATACAGTATTTTACAATCCGAAATATATATAAACTCCAACAATGATATTAAAATACTCCAAATCCTTGAATAAAACGCCAACAATTAATCCTTATTATGTTATGTTATATGATGCTGTCTTATATCTCGTTCAGTACGACTGTATACTTTCATGGTAACACATTATTTATGATCCAGAATAAATATAAACTCCAACAATGAAAATTAAAGTGCTTCAACTCCTTAAATAAATCTCCAACAATAGTCTTATTATGTAGTAATATCTGTTTGCAAATATCTAATAAAATTGACGAACTTTAGTTGTGTTGATTTAAATATTTATGATTATGGAAAGTTTCATTCAATTATTAGAATAGAGAGATTAAAGTATCCTAGCTAAAGTAATAAATTTTGTGACGTTTGAAATGAACACTTTCCCATACATGCATACAATCACAATATCACTCCCCTATTAATATCCCTAAGATAATAACTGTAATATCTACCCTTGAAATAAAAGGACAAAACGTTGACACTCCCGGCTGCTAATTTCATAACCTGGAAGGAGTAAATAGACCCCTAGCTAACACTAATATATATAAAGAAAGTCAACGTAGTCGAAGCGAAGCCGTTGTTCGATGTATCGCTAAACTGAAAAACTTAATAAAATAATATATAGCTTCCCTAAATATAATATAAATATTAATACATTAAAAATACTCCCATTTTATCACTGGCTCTACATAAATCAAACACTGCATCTATTTATTACTTCACTGATAAAAATAAGTAGCGCATCTGTTCACTCGCGACGATATTTAACAAAAAGAAAATCTCACCGCCTAGAAGATTCTGAACTTGCGACCGTGTTCAGACCTCTTCCCGCTGACCCGTCCCAATCCTGACTGCCCTCACTTGCCGGGGTTGCGGCCTATTTTCGAATTCTAACGGTAAACTAACTTCCCCGAAAGTTCTCATACATGACGGCCTCGTGCCTGCTCGCGGCTGTCGGTTTATTATAGACGAAACATTACAAGCGGAAACAATAGCAACCCTGCCCATTAGGGATGGGACTTCTATAAAAATGTATTCTCACGTCTTTTGACTATGACTCGCTTTGTTCCTACGAGGCCATTAACAAAATACTATGGATTACAAAACGTTATCCTACAACTGCTTGTACCATCTGTTAAAGTAATATAAGTATCACTATTCTATTTTCTATTCGTTGCGTCGTCCTGCACATTTAGAGAATGAAACAATAGGCTGCAATTCATTTGCTATTTGTATAGAAATCCCCATAAAGCTGTCTTTCTGTAGTTCAAAATTTATTCTATTTTCTATTCATTGCGTCGTCCTGCACATCTGGAGAATGAAACAATAGGCCGCAATTCATTTGCTATTTGTATAGAAATCCCCATAAAGCTAGTTCAAAATTTATTTTAAAACCCCATTAAACATTTAAGGACTAATACAGATAAGTTACTCTTATGTCTGAACAAAAAGTCACATAAACCAAATGGTAGGTACATGGAACAAACGTTATGTGTAGATAACGTCGGTTACATTACCCTAAATTGCTAAGAGCGAGTGGCTCAGTGGGAGCATGTGCGACTTACAATCCGACGCACACAAGTTCGAATCCCGCTGGCCCCGCACTACTGGCTTTCTTAAATTATATGCGGATTTAACACGCTCTAAAACGGTAAAGGAAAACACCGACATGTTCAAAAATTTATTACAAAAATCAAGTGACTGGATTATGGCCCATACTCTCTCTATGAGAGAAGGCCCGTGTCCCAGCTGTGGGAACACGATGGGCTGAATATTCCGAAATGAAAGTTACACAATTTCATCAAAATCCATTCAGTAGTCATTCCGTGATAGAGTAACAAACAACCATACTTACAAATTTTTGAAATTATAATATTAGTAGGAAATACAATTTTATTATGAACTTTTTTTTATGGACCTGAATGATGAGACGAGCAAGTCGTTCGCCTGATGGACAGCGCCATGCCTGCCCATAACAATTTCAGTGCCACCCAGAACTTTTAATACCATAAAAAGACTGCGTAGGACTGCATTGCTCTCATCACCCGAGGTCTCATACGAACAGTAATTTCGCTTAAATTAACGAACTTTAAAAAGATGTCGTTTCTAGTCACAGTTGGTAAGTAATCAAAAACTACTGTTTCATTTCAGCAGCGGTGAGTGCAGAAATTATATCTCACGTGTCCGTTTTTTCCACAATGTGGCCAGTTGTAATATTCATCCCGCTCTGCGGCTGCTAACGAGCTGGCAACTGAGAACACGTATAATAGCACTTTATAAGAGCAGAACACTTTAATGTCCGTTATAACACCACTTACTTTTTAAGGTTTGTTTAGTACTAAGATATCTTAAGTTATTTTTTTTAATCTTTATTAATTTGGATCCCTGAAAAGGCACAACGTCGCCGAGGCCGACCTAGAAAAAGATAGCGAGATGATCTAGACGCACACAAAGAAAATTGGTATGAGGTGGCGCAGGAGCGAGACAGATGCCCAGCAGTGGGACAGTATAGGCTAGTTAAAAAAATAATAATTTGGAAGGGGTTTTGTCTCAAAGTGACCATATATATATATATATATAGATAGATAGATAGATAAACACTTTATTATTCACCTTAAAAATAGAGATAAAGTACAAGTCAAATGTTTACAGTGGTGTAACAATGGGCGGTCTTATCGTTTATATATATATATATATATATATATATATATATATATATATCTATCTTAAGTTTCAGTTTTTATTGTATTTGGATTGATTTGTTTTATATGTATATGACGTTTAAAAGTATATTTTTTGTGCCTATTTATTAAATGTCTTTTGACTTTTAGTTGCTACTTTTATGAAGATGCAATTCTTTATGTATATTTATGGTTCAGAGAATGTAGTGCTGAATTATAAGGTTGGTCAGCATTGAGCCTCTGGTCTGCTACTACGGCATATTAGATTATAAAAATAATATGTTTTTTATGGAACTGAGATATGTCACGAGTAAGTCGTTCGCCTGATTTGACAGCCTCTTTGGTGTAGTGGTTGGGCAGGTGGGCTCAAATCTTATATACCACTGAGGTTGCGGGTTCGATTCCCGCGACGGGACAAATGTTTGTGTACAGAAAAAAAAGCACAAGCATTTGTTTCGTGTCTGGGTGTTGCGGGACCATGGTCCTCATAGTTCCTGGTTCCCTAGATACAGGGAATCCTAGTTAGGGGTCAGGATCTATGTATGTGATCGTTGGGCGTTATTTATTATTTGATGGTAAGCGTCACGCCGGCCTTTAACAACTGCAGTGTCATCCAGAACTTTAATACCATAAAAGTACTGCGTAGCACTTTATTGCGCTTATCACTCCGAGACATTAGATATGCTCAGTAAGGGATCGTCTATTAATTAAGTGAGGCTCGAAAAGGGGGGAAACCACGAAATATCACGAGAGGGAGGGGGGCCGTAGTAAGATATCACGTGAATTAATTTTTTCGTTGAACACGCAAAGAAAAAGCGGCGCGTGACCTTTACTCAACGTTCAGAAGCAACCTGCAACTTTAGTAGTAGTAATAGAAGTAGTAACCCTAATTGAAATATACAACTAAGAAAAAATATCTGACTACCCTAAAACGTCAAACAAAATTTAATGTGCACTATTATATGACAGTTTAAACTTGCTAATTTAAGCCCTACTATCTTACTAATATTATGAATGTGAATGTTTGATGTATTAATGTGCATAGATGGATGGATGTTTGTCACTCAATCACGTAAAAACTACTAAACTGATTTTGACCTAAGATACTTTTTATCCCGGAAAGCTGTGAGTGAAGCCGTGGGAAGCAACTAGTAAATTAAGAAAAATAAATCAATCGAGTATATATACCTTCCATAAAACATGTAACAAAATTGTATTTGATACGCGAATAGTACGAGTAAGGCACTTGTTTCTTAAAAACGCTATATGTATATACCTAGTTAACAAGTGGCATAGCCTCAACGAGGTAATACCACGTAATACGTAAACTTACGGTAACTTACCTCATTTTGGCTTCGTCGTGGAGGGCAAAAATTTCTATATTTGATCAGGAACTGAGAAGTTGAAATATCTTCATAAATATCCAATAACGAAAGTCGGATGAAACTGGATTAAAATATGATTTTGTTTCTTGCTTACTGGAACTTTGTTGGATAAAAAGTAGGTAACCATCGTTTTTTAGGTTTGCGCAAAAAAAGCTTCAAGTATTTCTAGCCTATATACAACCTACGGACTCGCAGGTAGATAGGCTGTATATGGGGCAATACTGCCAGCATCTTGGGTACACTGCCAACTGGTAGTGGGCTAGCGCATTTGGGCTATCTCTAGGCCTTTAGTGGTCAATGGGCTATCCAATTGCTTCTCCTTCTTAGTTAGTTTAGTTTTAGTAGTAAGTAGAATGTAGAATTGTTTTTAATAACAAAGACATTCGCCAGATGACCAAAAAAACCTACGTATAATATGGTACATGAAATAACTTAAGTTTCGTGAGGGCATTCACGATTGTATATTAAAATATCAATTACCAAACGAATTAAGCCATTATTACAGATAAATTCACTATACAAACATTACAACGATAACCATTCCACAAACTCAAAATTTCCTGCCTAAGGAAAACCGTAACAATTTTTTTTCTCATAAGAAATATTTATCACTAGCTGATACCCGCGACTCGCTCCGCGTAGAATTCGGTTGTTAATTTTTCCGAGATCCTAAAGTATACCAATACAGCAAATTTAAAAAAATATCGTTTAGTCGTTACGGAGCTCAGTGGTAACAACAAATACAAACAATCACACTTTTGCATGTATAATGTTAGCAAAGAATACTAACCATATATTAGCCTGTATAATAGTAGTTATCTATTCTGTGATTAGTAGGGTCAGAGAAGTGGAGAAAATTAAATTTCTCGATTGCTCTGAGTAGAATTAAAACAATGTCAGTAGCTGTCACTTGAACGAATAATAAAAACAAGGCGGACGGAATCTCGCTAAGCAACAACTGAAGTATAGAAATGGTGGTGGCATTGTTGGTTTGAGTGGACGGAAGGCCAACGTCAAACCGATGTGACACCCGATTGGCATAGCATGATGTAAATGTGTGCGTGAGCCTTGTGTACGAACGAGCGGAACGGCATAGCTTAAGTGCTTCACTTTTGAATTTGGCGATGAGCAGCCCGCCTTTTTTTTCGTTCAAGAGTTGTCAGTACTTTTTCAGTTTCTAAACTCCGGAGATATGACTAAAGAGGTAGTGACGTTCGACGCTACGCTGATTGTATAAAACTGGAGTTTGGCTGCGAGCCAGCGCTTGTACTAATCCGACGCTGAAGGAACTCGAAATTAGCTTTGTGTTGCAGTTCTTGACAAGGATTTATTGTAGAAAAAAATGTATGTCAGCAGCTGCAAAATTAACATTTGATTGTATCTGGTTATTTATTGCCGAGAGTTTTAAAAACAGAATTGAAAATGCAGGCAGTAAAACAACAATCAGTTTTGATGCAGTTTGTGCTGTTTTAAACCAATGAGTGTAGATAAAACATGGACTTTATAAGAAACAAGATCTTGTTTCTGTGTTAAATAATTTAATGTAGTAAATGCTGTAAATAGTCTAAGAAACTCTCAAGATCGTTAGCGCAATGGGATAGTTCACTTTATTTTACAAAGTTATCCCGGTCTATTTGTAGACCGGTATTTCGCTATTGCTTCAATAGTTCTCGAACTGTCGAAACAAAGAGCATTCGTTTTAGAGAAAATATTGGAAAGTTTATTTCCGCAGGGGCATTGTTACCGCAGCCTTTGTAGAATCGTAGCAATCAGCCAATAATTGCTATCACAATTAACTTTATCTACAAAAACCGTAGCGTCCCTTCGGTCTCAATTAGAGACGACATCTGCCCTCCCAGATTCGTCCCAGTGACGCCGTCAATCGACCGTGCGGTTCCCAACCCCTATTATGTGACGCAAACTTCCACTGACACAGGAAGTGAGAAAAACTTATTAGCATTCAGAAAGTTCAGCCCACTGCTCCGATTACGGCAATATTTAAACTTTCATTGGTACAAGTTTCGAAGTAACCGTGAGAAATCTGTTTACACCAAAATATAGGCGTAATTCCCGCATTCACAGATGAAACGAATAATAAAATTAAAACTCTGAATAGCATAATTTCCGAAAGAGTGATTTAGCGCAGGGAAAAATGAAGCGGAGATTTCATTACGGCGGATTGAACGCGAAAAGATTTTTTATCGTTGCCCATCCCATAACAAAATTCAATAAATTTGGTCAAAATTATATAACCGAATAAGTGAGTGAATGAATGGAACAGCGCTGTGGAGTTTAAAACAAATCGCTCTGATTAAATCTGACGCACCTCGATCACAAATTCGCGCTTTCATTCGCAAAATGGGAGCATTATTTCGACGAATAAATAACTGAATACATTATTGACTGCGAAGCGATTACGAATGAATAAAGTATGGGCGATGGTACTGCTTACAAAAGACCCTTTGTGTTTGTAGTGCAAGATTGAATTGCGAATTGGGTTCATTTTGAAATCCGACGCGAGACTTTTTCTATTACATTTCGATAGACAAGCGTTACAAAATCATTGGAGCAGAGTCCTGTAGATAGACTTGTTCTCTCTCTCTTTGTAATTTACATTCCTAAAAAGAGTACCAGACATAGATTCTCGTTCGAAGAAAATGGAATCGGAATAATGAACTCAAGTGAAGCGGTTAAACAATTGGATTATGCAATCAATTCCTTCATTTCTCGGTGAATACCAAGGAAAAGGGAAATAGGCCGCAGAAAGAAGGGCGTTAAGGTTCTATACCAAAAGAATACATTAAGAGCGTTTGAATAAAATTATCCTTAAACCATTGTAAATTAGAGGAGATTCTGCCTTGTATCTGCAATTCGGTTTATTCCTGGATTCAATATACATTAAATTTTGTTAAAATCTTTCTTGGTAGATTTAGAAGCGGAGGAGCAAAGTAAATTGGAGAATGCACTGACCGAAGATTTGTGGAGATCCATCTAAGTCTAAGTACATAAGTTAGGTAAGCTACGGTTTAAGTTTTATGGTTCTTGAAATTACTTTTACGCGGATATCCTAGTTTGGGAAGAAAGCTACGAATATTTTTAACTTCTAATTAAGTTTAAATGCAATTTCCTTATGCAAAAAGGAAGCAAAATTTGTGCGGGTTTCTACAAAATGAGACAGCTTAAGAGCCAAAGTGAAGACAGTGACAGTGACGAGACAAAGTGAAGACAGTGACAGTGATTCCCAGACGAAGCAAATATTTTTTGGAATATCTTTGAATGCAGTATTACTAACTTTTAAAAATAACATAAAGTCTTCTTTCAGTAAAATATCCTATCTACGATATTTAAGATACTTTCCCTTCATGTCCCATAGTCTTGGGACGCCCTGTATATTCCCATTTCTTTTTCATGAAGTACTTGTTTGAGTAGAAATATCTCGTCTGTTCTATATGATTTTTTTATGGAACTGAGTAATGAGACAAGCTAGTCGTTCGCCTGATGGCAAGCGCCACGCCTGCCTATAACAATTCAGTGCCACCCAGAACTTTATATCATCATCATCATCATCAGCCCGTCACGTTCCCACTGCTGGGACATGGGCCTTCTCTCATAGAGAGAGAATAGGCCATAATCCACCACGCTGGCCCAGTACGGGTTGGTGGATGTCACATGTCCTTGACTTTTTGTGAAAAGTTCTTAGACATGCCGGTTTCCTCACGATGTTTTCCTTCACCGTTTTTTAGAGCGAGTGTTAAATCCGCACATAGCTTAAGAAAATCAGTGGTGCGGGGCCAGCGGGATTCGAACTCGGGTGCGTCGGATCGAAATTCGCACGTGCTCCCACCGAGCCACACTCGCTCTGAACTTCATATAGGTATTTATCGTAATTTTCTGTTTATATTATGTGAATTTGCTGAAGCTAGGGCTTGATATCAATACCTCGCGTAGTCAACTTGAATGGGAAACCGCAAGAGCTTACTCCCAACTACAATTAGCTCACTACCAGTCTTTGTTTTAGTTCCAAGAAGATTTACTCAGGTCGATTGACTTTGGGATTTTGGATTATTGTATTGGATCTAAAGTCCCAAGTCCCAGACGGCTCGAAGAAAAATAAAGGCAATCATATGCCATAAAATTTTAAGAGTCTTAGATAGCTTTTGTAACACGGGATTTGGGTCTTCCAAGGGATGGTGTGTTGTTTTGAATAAATTTCGGCTAAACGAAGCAGGAGTTTTGTTAGGTATTTTTTTATTAAGTATGTCTAAATAAGAATATCCAGACTAAACACGAAGTGGCGGTAATTGTCAATTTTAGCAGTTACCTACTTTTTACCTAAGACGAAACGGAGAATTTGGTATCTGCGTTTGGGGTAAGATGTAGTTTGTATATTATACATTTCTACGTTCCGATCTATTTTCGAAATTTTATTTTATGAATTTATTATTACAAAATCCACAGCTCCTAATCTATTTTACAAAAAGACTAGTTATGTAACATAATGCTTAATGCTTAAAGCCAATTATGGATTTACAATTTATATAATATTTCACTTAAGACTTTATATATAAAAGAAACGTTTGAGCTAGTCTGTGTTCAAAAATGTATCTAATGTGGTTCTTAGACAGTTTATATTGTGCCAATCTATTAAGGGAAACTGCAAAATGATCAGTCGTATGAATTATAAAATTTAAAATGTTCTACTTATTCCCACATCAGATCAGGAAAATGGTTTTAATACGAACGGTAACTATAAATATACCTTCTAAGTTGCCGCTCCCCATAAACCAGAAGATTAACAAAAATATCATCGGAGCCCGATCGCGTGAATTGTTTCATTTTTGGCTTTCCCAATCGGCGAGTCAAAATCGATATTTGACTTTTAAATTGAAATCGAGTGCGTACGGAAAGTGCTCATCCATTCGGGCAATCCTGACCAGTGGCTGTGAAACAGGTCCGGCATTTTTAATTTGTATCAATATGGTGGCTCGATGAGCAGCTATTAAAGGAATTGTCAAAGAAAAACTTTTCGGCTTTGGAAGCATTGTTTTTTGTTCTTCCAAGTTTCAATCAATTTTAAAACAAATAAATTCCTATATATTATTCGTATCGACAATAGAGCTTCTGTATCTGGCCTTACGAGTATAAGGACAATGTATTGCTTGGTTGATTTATCGTGGTGGAAAGATTGGAAGACTATTATTTGTACTACTACTCGTATGTAGATTTCTAGACGTTCATTATTCAATTTGAGGTGTAGTGTGTGAAGTATTTGCAAGTGGGTGGTTCAGTTCATTAGAGATCAAGGCGCTTGTACCGGTGGTGCGGTGCCGAAATATCGAAAACCCAAAACAAATATACATGGAAAATATCCCGTTAATAATAACACTCCTATCATATTATAATATGATAGGAGTGTTAGTGACCGTGATAGTTTAAAAACTTATATTCTAGAGGTTCATTTAGACCTTCTAGAAAATAAGGTGTAATATATATATATTAATTAATAAAAAAATATTTAAATAAAGTAATTAATCTGATTCTAACAAAAACGTTATAAAACGTAACATAATAATTCAAACAAGGTTTTACGACCACCGGCTGGGACTTAAACCCATCTCAACCTTCCCTCAGCACGGGAAGTGCTCTGCCCAATTGAGTTACGGTGGTCAACAAGTGTCGAATTTTTTCTTCCGTTTTTTAACCGTCTTATGGGGGCTTGGAATTCGTAAATACTTCATATAAATATAATTAATAATGGAAAAAATATTACTTTTGAACAATAGTAGTTACGGTTGTACTATTGTTTGTAAATTACTGGGCATTATGAGACTCAACATCTAATTGTCTCAGGGTGACGAGCGCAGTGCAGCGCCGCGCAAGATTTTGCAAAACAAAGTTCTGGGTTCTGTTATGGGGATGGCGTATTGCTTACCATCAGGCAAACGAACAGCTCGTCTCGTCATTCTTCTACATAAAAAAAAAGTTAATTTACCCATTGAATCACTGGAGATTAAGCCACATCCACTTTAGGTACCTACCTTTTATATCCCAATATAAAGGCTTACAGATTGTCCCCTTTGACCGCCGCCACCGGGTTCCTATTACGTAAAAACTTGAAGAGTTGCCGCGTAAATATTTAAGAGAAACTAACCTTGTTAGCGAAATTTCGGTTGTTGCCAAGATATTATCGTTTTGCAGTGACGCTTTATCCCTACATGGAATGCCGTATTGGATTAGTGAAACACCGTATCTGAGAGAAACGTCGCTTATTTTTTTACCCCCGACGCAAAAAGGAGGGGTATAATAAGTTTGACCACTATGTGTGTCTGTCTGTGGCACTGTAGCTCTTAAACAGGTGAACCGATTTGGATGCTGTTTTTTTTATTTGACAACATGTTTTATAGCGGTGGTTCTTAGACATGTTTTATTGTGGTTTTTTAATGTTTAAATTTATAGTTATAACGTATGTTAAAAACGTTGTGACATTTGACAATCATGTTTGTTTGTTTGTTTGTTGTTGTTTACGATACATACTTTTATGTTTTTATAAAAAGGGAATTGTTGTTCAGTTTAATTTCATTTGAATAGTTATTAAGATCTGAATAAAAACCAGGGCCCTAATTCACTACGACAATTTGGCGATTCCTTGCTTCGAAATCACGTCGACTCCTTCATTAATAAATGACATCTGCGAAATTTGTATTCTCTATGACGCATCATATACCTATATGAATATATGAATGCGTCATAGAGATGTCGTTCATTAATGAAGGAATCGACGTGATTTCCAAGCAAGGAATCGCCACGTTGTCATAGTGAATTGGGGTCCAGAACCGTATTAATTTTTGGCCAAACCTCTACATGATCATGTTGCAATTGTTCACCAAACATTGCCACATTACTTTTTTTTAAACTGTTGTATTTCGAAGTATTTCTATTTGAGCACTTAGCATATTTTGAGCACTAATGATATTCCCATGTGAGCACCTACGGTACGGTAACTTCTAGTGCCGGGGTATACATATCTTATCTTACAACTTTAAAACACAATATCGATAAATCAGCAGTTTATCGATATTGTTTTTTATTAGGTTGACAGCTCTGACAAATGCCGTATAACAGAAATCACCGTATCAAGAACAACACTGGCTTTACAAAGCTGTGTACCTACTTTGGGTACACATTGACCTTTGGGTGGGCAATTTGGGAATAATTCGGTGGGCACTGAGCACATTTAATATTCAGTGAGCTGTTTGTAGGGCAAACACAGGCTTTTATGTTGTTCTAAGTGCGGCTGATATATATACCTACTCGTACGCTCCTTGGTTTCACACAATTTAAGTACATATTCATTTCAATTGCATTTATATATTGAATGCATTAGCGCCTGGTAGGCGAAATTTAAATAACTAGGAAGAAGAAAAATTATATTGCTCGGGCATGGATAGACCTGCGTCTTCGGAATACCGTCACGACGGCTTAACCACTGGGTTACCAAACTCGAAATCAACTAGAATCGTCTCCATAAGACGATATAAGAAGGATAGAAGTTTGGTTGTTCGAGCAGTTGGCTGTGAATAGCTTGCAAAACGGTAGAATTTATCTTAGTAAATAGTTACAGCATCGTCACTCATCAAGTTTGCGGTTAAAAACTCAAAATATAGTGAGAGCCATTGCAATGTAATATGGAAGATGTAAGTGAGACTGTCGCCATTCCGTCCCATCGTCGTCCAATTACTCGGGGCCTCGTGGGAAATGTAGGGTTCATGGAAACATCTGCGAAATGTTAACAATTCGAGCCTCCGAGTGACTGAGACAATCGGCGCTGGGAATTCGGCTGAAGACTCCATCGATGGAAATTTAGAATATTTGGGTCAATCTGGTGTGATGATTGTTATTTTAGTTTGTAAATAGAACTAAATACCTACTTAATGAGACGTATACGACGAGAAAGAACCATTGAGATTTGTTGTTAAGAATGTATTAAATATATTAAAGCAAACGGTTACACAGAAAATCACACAAATATTATAAATGCGAAAGTTTGTGTGTGTGTGTTTCTTCTCTCTTCACGCCCCAGCGGTTGAGATTTTGATTAAATGTGCTATAGGTCCTTACATGATATACAGCATACAGGATACATTTTATTCACAAGTTTGTAGAGTTGACCCGCAGTTTCCCGGAAGAAAAAGTCTGTTAATCCAGGGTATAAGCTATCTCCATTTCAAATTTCACTCAAATCCGTTGATCCGTTAGTGTGAAGAGAGAACAAACACACTTACATAAAACTTTTGCATTTATAATATTAGTAGCATTATAAGTAGGTATTACTAGTGTGCGTAATTATTAGTATTTGGCGTATTACTAGTCTTCTTAGAAGTTATTTATAGGATACAAACCTCAAAAATATTTTGTAAGTCAGTTTCAAACGGAAGAAATTTAAATATTATCTAATCCTATATTGTTTTGTATGTTTGGGTCTTTATGCTCGATGCTAAGCAAACAAAATAATTTACTTATTGCTTTGTTCACTATTTACAGATACTTAAATAATCTAAAAGAGAGAGTATAAACAAACAAAGGTTAAAGCTCCGTACCGCTAAATATCTTCAGGCATCCTAATACAGAGGCAAACCGCATGCTCCAGACCAATACATGATCACTAAAGCCACTGGTCTAACATGGACTTGTTGCGGAGACAACCCACTCACACACAACCTTCTGAAAACAAACCTTAAATGAACCTTACTGCTTTGACTTAAGATTTAAGTTGGAGAGACAATTCTAGGTGTATTGTCGCCGTGCCCGAGGCACCGCAATTTCGACGAGCTCAGAGTCTAGATGGCCGACGTTCGATTCCAATTTAAAGCACACTTTTGACCAGCAAATTGACATCTGTGAGCCTTTGAGGGTATTTTCTTGGATTTTACGAATGTTGCGGTACGGGTTCCACCACAAAGACAACTTGAAACAAGAAGGAGCTACCTTAATTAGGGCCAAGTCTTTTCTATAGTCAGACTTGACAAAAAACGAATAAGAAGTTAAATATTTATTTTATCATATTGTATTATTATATTCAACCCATATCGTTCCTTCCATTTCTCGGGGTCTTGGGATATTGAGGGCCAATCTCTCATGTATGTGTCCAGCTCGTCTCACCTTCTCCGTCTAGGTCTGCCGCGTTGTCTGCATCCATTGTACGGTTATTTTTTCTAGACTGAAATTCGCTAGACGTGTGGCTGATGTACCC
The DNA here is from genome assembly GCA_951640565.1 of Petrophora chlorosata. Lineage (NCBI taxonomy): Eukaryota > Metazoa > Arthropoda > Insecta > Lepidoptera > Geometridae > Petrophora > Petrophora chlorosata. The sequence continues at coordinate 11,755,124 of OX621207.1, read as the reverse complement.
AGCCCAGTCCCATTTCAACCTAGCAACTTTCAGAGTGACATCAGCAATCTGAGTTCTGGAGCGCAGTACGGTGTTACGTATTCGGTAATCGAGTTTAACTCAGACAATGCTGCGTTCGCTCGCTGACAAACTCCAATAATAATTAAAATTTATTCCAATCATAAAAAAATAAAATGAATGATTTGTAAAGATATTTCGACGAGACTGGTCCTCGCTTCGGGAGATCTCAGAGCTGGCGCGTACTTTGCCCAGAAATTAAGCCTTTTGATACAAAGGCCGCCAGTATTCTGGGAACCCTGCCGCACGGTGGCGATCTAGACGGCGTGTTTGCCTTATAGTTTTTTTATAATTGACTAGCTGTTGCCCGCGACTTCGTACGCGTAGTGTAGTAGTAATTCATCATGCTTCCGACCATTTTCTGTCCCAAAATACTCCCGTTCCAGCTCCCATCCTGCTCCTTTTTCATTACCGTACCACTTCTATTCTGTTACCTTCCCACTCGTATCCTGTTATCGTCCTGGTTGTATTCCGTAACCGCCGCGTTCTGGACTGATCCTGTCCTTCTCCTATACCGTTACCGCTCCCTACTATCCCGTTACCGTACCGCTCCGCTCCTGCTCCAGTCCCGCTCCTATATCGTTACCATTACGCTCCTATTCTGTAACTCTCGCGCTTATCCCATTTCCATGCCCATCTTATCCCGTTATCATCCCGTTCCGCTCCCAATCCTAATTACCAAAATTGTTAGCCCTATCTTTAAAAACATAAACTCTCATTCCTTTTGTCCGCTCTCGTAATGATCCCCTTATAGAACTTACATACCAAACAGCTTCATAGGTTTTTGGTTTTCGAGGTGTGATGTGTGTGTGTGTGTCTGTGTCTGAGGGAGTGGATTATTTTTATATTTAGATATATACATTTTAGCAAGTTCTTTTAGGGATGTTTTAAAATTGGTGAAAAATGTGTTATAGTTTCTTTGACCGAGTATACGTATCAAATGTCATCGTTCAGTTTAAAAAAACATATTACGGGACCACGGAGGCCGGGTGGAAATAACACGGGTGGGATTGCCATCGGGGGGAAATGCCATGGACCCTTTACGATTCGTACGCAAAACTGACGGTGACGGTGCGCCGCGGTGCCACGCTAGCCGCCGCGGCCGTTCCGGGCCCGGTACGGTGTTGCTATGCTTTTTGTTCGTCTATACCAGCAGTTACTAATAGTTGTTCCACGGAACCCTAGGGTTCCGAGAATTGCCGACGCTGGCCAGCATTTTTATCGATATACTGACCCGCGCAAAAGTGCTGAATCAATTTCGATAAAATTTATATGGGACCACCTCTGAAGTATGACCTACCAAACAAAAAAAGAATCATCAAAATCAAATTATAATTGGCGGAGTAATCGCGTAACAAACATAGAAAAAAAACAGAACTTCCTCCTTTTTTAAAGTCGGTTACAAATATGAGTTGGGGTTCCGCCAAAATTAGGTACATAATTTAGTGTTCCATAGCTAAAAAAAATTGGGAACCGCTAGATAAAATTCCTCTACTACTTTCCAAGGGGACATAATCGCATCAGCAAAAAAGCGTTTTGCAAACTGATCAAAAAAAAAGCTCCAGTGCAGGTCCAGCGCCATGTCCATAAAACCCGTCACCGCGAGTCAGAAAAACGCCCCTTGATAAGACGTGCTATCTATGTGTGGCTCGATTTAAACAGCTAATTTGCCTTGCAACGGTACTCAACGTTATACCACTCCACCAGCCACCGCCACCGGCACCGCCAATAGTCGCCGCGATCTCGCAGTGTAAACTCGCCCCTGATGAAGAGCATCGGACATGCTCGAAACCTAGGTCGACTAATTTGACAAACTACGTGAGTCCTAGCCGTTTTATTAAATATTTATAATTATAATGAATCAAACTCACGAAAACTTTCATACTAAAATTGCTAATCGGTAGGTACTCAACGTTGTTAAATTGCGTAATAATTCCAGTTTTCGTAAACCAATATTTATAAAACAAAGTTTGTTATGTAGCCTAGGACTCCACAAAACATTTTTTAGAATACCATCGTGTGAACCAATACCTTAGTTCTACAAACTCTGAAGGTAAGTAATAAACCAGTATAAGCTGAGCCATGTGCACAAAGGGTCCGGTATGTTCCGTGGTTCAACTTATAGTGGACACCTATATTTTTTCCTAAATTCCGTCATAACTTCAATATTACTGGACCGATTTTGATGAAACAAAGCCTATGTGTAGCGCCGGACTCCACAGAATATATTTCAAAAAACTGCATTCAAATTCGTGCCTTAGTTTCTGAGTTTATCCCGGACAGACAGACAGACAGACAGACAGACAGACAAAAATTTTAAAAATTGTATTTTTGGGTTCTGTTGCTACCATATACTCCTAAAAAAATTGATTTTCAAAAATATCTTCAATGTACAGTAACCGCTTCGTTACAGTTTTATTATAAGTATATCAATTTCGATAAAATTTATATGGGACCACCTCTGAAGTATGACCTACCAAACAAAAAAAGAATCATCAAAATCAAATTATAATTGGCGGAGTAATCGCGTAACAAACATAGAAAAAAAACAGAACCTCCTCCTTTTTTAAAGTCGGTTACAAATATGAGTTGGGGTTCCGCCAAAATTAGGTACATAATTTAGTGTTCCATAGCTAAAAAAAATTGGGAACCGCTAGATAAAATTCCTCTACTACTTTCCAAGGGGACATAATCGCATCAGCAAAAAAGCGTTTTGCAAACTGATCAAAAAAAAAGCTCCAGTGCAGGTCCAGCGCCATGTCCATAAAACCCGTCACCGCGAGTCAGAAAAACGCCCCTTGATAAGACGTGCTATCTATGTGTGGCTCGATTTAAACAGCTAATTTGCCTTGCAACGGTACTCAACGTTATACCACTCAACCAGCCACCGCCACCGGCACCGCCAATAGTCGCCGCGATCTCGCAGTGTAAACTCGCCCCTGATGAAGAGCATCGGACATGCTCGAAACCTAGGTCGACTAATTTGACAAACTACGTGAGTCCTAGCCGTTTTATTAAATATTTATAATTATAATGAATCAAACTCACGAAAACTTTCATACTAAAATTGCTAATCGGTAGGTACTCAACGTTGTTAAATTGCGTAATAATTCCAGTTTTCGTAAACCAATATTTATAAAACAAAGTTTGTTATGTAGCCTAGGACTCCACAAAACATTTTTTAGAATACCATCGTGTGAACCAATACCTTAGTTCTACAAACTCTGAAGGTAAGTAATAAACCAGTATAAGCTGAGCCATGTGCACAAAGGGTCCGGTATGTTCCGTGGTTCAACTTATAGTGGACACCTATATTTTTTCCTAAATTCCGTCATAACTTCAATATTACTGGACCGATTTTGATGAAACAAAGCCTATGTGTAGCGCCGGACTCCACAGAATATATTTCAAAAAACTGCATTCAAATTCGTGCCTTAGTTTCTGAGTTTATCCCGGACAGACAGACAGACAGACAGACAGACAGACAAAAATTTTAAAAATTGTATTTTTGGGTTCTGTTGCTACCATATACTCCTAAAAAAATTGATTTTCAAAAATATCTTCAATGTACAGTAACCGCTTCGTTACAGTTTTATTATAAGTATAGATAGTATTATTTAACACGCAACAAGTTGATATATTATTTTAAATAAAAAAAAATAAAAAAATAAAAAATAATTAAATATTATGTTTTTTTTTATAGTATTAATACATAGTTACAATATATCTATGTGGGAGCGTAAGTAAAAATAGCTCTTAAATAATCATAACTTATTTTATTTATTATAAAGTAACCAACATAAATAGCATTTCTTATAATTAACTTATTTATTTAATAGGCAATATACTAAATTATTTACTAAAAGTAAAATATATGTTTTATAACTATAATTTATATAACTATTTACGTAACTATAAATTATACTAATTATTTAACTACAAATTATATACTAATTACAACTAAAATATAATCAAACAATAGTAACAATAAATAGTAAAATTATCATACCTGACAGTTCAGAGCACCAGGTTGTGCCGTGTCCGCGACTGGACAACTTCTGATCTGTCGATAGCTTGCGCGGCCTTTTTATATCAAACCAGACTCGTCAATGGCGGGAAAGCAAACTAGTCAATTGCACAACTTTTAAAAACGGAAGTTAACCATAGAGAATAAATTTATCAAAGACTAAAAATACCACAGACTAATAATACAACCATAGATAATTTAAAATAATACCATAGAATAAAAATATAACCACAAACAAAAATAATTGACATTTATCTTCCACACGGCCATTCTGACGAGCAGCCTTTGGCTCGCGAAAAACAAACATTTTCGATACAGATCATTTAAACAATACATGACACTAATAACATATCAGAGCGGTCAAGTCACATGACCTTCAAATATTAAATCACAATATGGTTTTTTTTTTTAAATCAACAGGTTTTAAAATGCGGTATAAACCATTAACATGGCTATACTATTGTCAAATCACATGACGTTATATCAAGCCAAATCACATGGCTGTTGCCAAATCACATGACAACCGAATATTCGCCAAATCACATGGCTAAAATGTCAAATCACATGACATATGTTACAACATGGTTCTGTGATCTAGTATCCGCCAAACCACATGGCTGCTGTCAAATCACATGACAACCTGATACCCGCCAACTCACATGACAAATTGTTAAATCACATAACAATCAGATCACAAATTTCGCCAAGTCACATGGCACCATGCGAACACCACAATAAGCCAAATCACATGGCTACAAGATTAGATATCTGCCAAATCACATGACAATCTAATCCCAATCACTTTTGATGCGGTTTTCAGGAACAAAGCGGTCGTTGGCCAGACGCACACTTTATGCCCAGATTAATCGCCTCAAAATATTGCAAAATATTTGTAAAATTTTATGTTAACACACTACTCTGATATATTATTATCTAAAGAATCAGTCAATTCACATCCCATGTCAGGGGCAATAATTCTTACGTCATCAGTTTCACAGACTTTTACAGTGTATCTATCGTTATCATTTACTCGAGTTATGACGCAAGGACCTCTGTACTTACTATCAAGGTTGTTGATTGCTCGTGGATTTTGCTTTATTAACATAACATCGCCAATTTTAAAAGGTTTAATTTAAGCTTTAGTCTTATCATAATCAACCATTTGGATTAGAGCTCGTTCGTCCATCCTTTTTTTGGATTCTTGACGATAAGTATCGAGGTCTAAACTTATTATTAAGGCAGATATAGTGGCAGGAGACTGATCGCAACCTATGAGAAGCTGGAAAGGAGTGTGACCAGTGTTTTTACTAAAAGTGCAATTAATCGCTAGCTGCACTTCACCTACAGCATGTTTCCAACTTCTCTCAGTTGTGTTTTCAACACTAGTGAAGCAGTTTGTCAAAATCTTCATCATTCGCTCCACCTGACCATTTGCACGACTGACACTACTTGCAATAAAATGTAATTCAATAGACCAAAGATCGCAAAATCTTCTAAGATCTCTTCCAGTATATGAAGCAGCCTGATCACAAAGGACACGTTCGGGTCTACTAAAAGTATGAGTTAATTATTTTAAGCAATTAACAGTTGCCGCTGCAGTTAAATTGTTCACAGGTCACATAACAATATTTCGTAAAAACGTCTATGAATACAACAGCATATTGCTTGGCAGATTTATTACCACTCAATTTACCAGTAGTGTCTTTAAAGACAGTGTGAAAAGGAACTGGGGGTTCGTCTATTGGATGAAGGGAGATTTGCCGCGAACCAGATTGGCTTTTATTAATTTTGCAGAATTATATTTTACTGAATCAAGATCAATTTTTGACTAAATTTGAAATAACAGGAACTAAGAGCAATTTTAGTAACATTTTTTGAAAATGATCTTTTATTCTATGTACTTCGAAAAGATTCAGGGACCAAAATGAAATTAATTAAATATTTAGGCCATTAACCTACCATGCAAATATTTTTACGCGATGGACGGAAAGAATTGTCTCCAACACCTCGCAAAACAGAAATCTCATAAATGACTTTACCCTTGACTGAATCTCCTACGTTTTAGCGCATAAGGGAGCATTCAGCATCACTATCTATCAAACACATATATATAATCACTGTCGTCAATTTGGATAGTTTTCGAATTTTTATTAGTCATAATCAAAGTGTAAACGTAGTAGAATATTAATTTTTAGATTATTATTAATTTTTAGAGCTTTTGTTTAAGCGTTGGAAACAGTTTTCAAAACTATGACCCTTCCTACTACAGAAAGTACAAGTTAGCACAAGGGGTTTTTGAACTACTACTGGCTTTGCATCTTTATAAGTGGAAGCAGAATTTTGAGCGTTTTGATTGTTATTGATGTTAAAACGGCAATCCTTCTGTACATGACCTAACTCTTGGCACTTGTGACAACGTCTAGATTTGTAATCTAAGGATGAATCGGGCTTAAATCTTTTAGGCACAACGTTGTGATCAGTGTCTACACCAGGTCTCTTTCGTTTATATGAGTTAAGATTTTGGATTAACTGTGGCAAATTTTTAGGCGTAAGTCGTAGCAAATCAGAGCGGATACGAAAATCTGACATACCAGAAATAACTGCTTCCACTAGGCGTTGCTCAGTCATCTCCATACCAATCGCCTTCACCAACTCCCATTTTCGGGTGGCGTACTCTGCAAGACTGCCGGCCTGCTCGCTGATGTACTCCATGAAGAGGGTCAGGTCGTCGTAGTAACGTGATTCGTCTGCAAAAGTAGCGATAAGACTTGTTTTAAGCTCCGGTCAATTAGTTAAACTTGAGTAATTTCGACGTGCCCATTCGGCAGCCACGTAGGTTCTTCCGAGTCAAATTTAACACTTCTCTATCAGTAAGTTCGTAGTCAGCTTTCAGTTCTTCAATATTTCGACACCAAACTTGGACGGTATCAGTTCGATCGTCAGGGTCAAAAGCTGGGACATAAATCTGTTCAAGGTTCCTGTACTTTCGGTGTACCGAAGGCTTTAGCGGTAGTTTCAATTAATTGTGTCATCATTTGTTGCATTATATTTTGCATGAAGTTTATAGGAGTGAAATCTACTGTCCTTGTGTCCTGATCTGCCGCTGAACCGCTGGGTGCAGCATAGCCACCGTTCGATGAAGCGCCTCTTGTAGAACCGCCGCCACGACTTGACGGCTGGGCGCCCCCATGGGCTGCCTCTTCGGCGCCGTGGTTAGCCGCACGACGGTCAATCGCAGTTGCAGGCCTGAAGATAGGTGATGCACGGTCAGCCGCAACCGCGGTCGCTGCCACAGGCTCAAGCGTGGCTGCTGAATTGTCCTCGAGCTGTCCATCCTCTGACGCAGCGGAATCGTGGTCATCCATCTTGCGGCTTCTGAAATCATAAATGTTTCTGGGCGTAGTTTAGGTTAACACTAATCCCACTTCTGATGTGGGAGCGTAAGTAAAAATAGCTCTTAAATAATCATAACTTATTTTATTTACTATAAAGTAACCAACATAAATAGCATTTCTTATAATTAACTTATTTATTTAATAGGCAATATACTAAATTATTTACTAAAAGTAAAATATATGTTTTATAACTATAATTTATATAACTATTTACGTAACTATAAATTATACTAATTATTTAACTACAAATTATATACTAATTACAACTAAAATATAATCAAACAATAGTAACAATAAATAGTAAAATTATCATACCTGACAGTTCAGAGCACCAGGTTGTGCCGTGTCCGCGACTGGACAACTTCTGATCTGTCGATAGCTTGCGCGGCCTTTTTATATCAAACCAGACTCGTCAATGGCGGGAAAGCAAACTAGTCAATTGCACAACTTTTAAAAACGGAAGTTAACCATAGAGAATAAATTTATCAAAGACTAAAAATACCACAGACTAATAATACAACCATAGATAATTTAAAATAATACCATAGAATAAAAATATAACCACAAACAAAAATAATTGACATTTATCTTCCACATCTATAACAAAATTAAATTGCCAGTGGATTAGAATGGCGGTTCCAGATTAGGCTCTAGGCCATATCGTGGAAACGTTAGTACCCGATTACATTTGCACACAATAGTAGAATCGAAAACATCCTAATAAATTGAAATCTACGTTAAAGTTATATTTAAAATAAAATATGTGCCTGATTATTCAAGTTAAACCTTTTGATTAAATGTCAAAGGTACAAAAGTTATGACGAATAAATAATCTGGAATGGCCGGCGCTGCAACCTTGCAACTCATTTCGTCACCACAAAAGCCCATTACATGAAATTGCGTTTACATTGTATTGTATAGTAAAATCTATCCGTATTTTATACAATTCAATAATCAACAAAAGCGATGACTTCATAACTAAGTATGTAGGTATGCGGCCAATTTGTTATACAATCATATACCTAATGACTGAAGGGAGGCCGAAAATATACAACGCAAGTCATTTCAAAATACGAGAGACCTACCACGAGTATACGAGCACTTACATTTTGTTGTGAAATTACTAACGCCATAGTTTTGCGTCCATGGTCTGTACCGCGTCATAAACACCTTGAGGCGGTAGTGTTAGAGATATTTAAACCCCTCAGATATCCTACTATTGAAGATCTACGTTGTCAAACAATGTCGAAATACCCGAGGGGGTTTTGTTGTTTCCTGTTTTACGTCGGAACGAGGAAAATAATAGAAACAGGGAGTTTGTAATTTTAATTTTCATAATATCCCGTTTCTAATGACTGCAGTGTTAAATATCATGTCAGTTAAAAATTTATACCGATGCCTACAGTATTTCCGCACTCTGGAGAATGCATGACACCACAGACGTGTGGTAGGAGTTTTAGAATGTACACCACACTGAACTATTTATATATATTTTACTGATTATTTATGTTGATTATTATTTATTTGATTAATGACTTATTTATTTTATTTGAGCTTGTGAATTTGCATTTTGACTGACATTGTAATGTAATTTTTGTATTTTAATTACCTGATAATAAATGAATTTAATTAAAATTCCTGTCCATCCATAGGTTGCCTGTAAGAAATTGCATTTAACGATAAGGCCATTTTACCCAGTATTTATTGATTAAGTTGACCATTACTTTTCTTGTGTATTTGGTATTTAATAAAGTATTATTACATTGTATTGTATCAACAACTTTACTATCAAAAATATCTAGACTATGTGCACATAGATCATAGTAGAGATAGCTTTTAGCGATAAGACCGGCAATTGTTACACTTCTAACAAGATTGTTAGTTTTTTAATTATGTGTGTGTGTTTCAAAAAAGTGTTATTTCATTTTATTTTCATTTCACAAGTGCATAGTATATGACCTAGAGATATCGTTCTGATATTAATTACTAACCTAACCTCCCTGTATATACCCTACATACCTACAGCAAGGATTAAGCTATTACACGTACAAAGGGGTATGGTATTACATGGCACGGTTCAGCTCAGGTAACTACATGTATTGTGGATAGGAATTCTATACCTAGAGCTCAGAGAGGCACTCAGGTAGAGTGTCCTCCAGGTCATTTAGGTATATTTACCCAGCTAAATGACCTGGAGGACACCTAGATTAGCGTCTAGCCTCCATTAAGTTATAATAATATTGCGTAAGCATATCGGTTAACTTAAAAGGTTGGATTACTAGTTATCCACCGTAGGCAAGTGGTAGGAGAGCGAGTGTGGCTCAGTGGGAGAACGTGCGACTTTCGATCCGATGCACCTGGGTTCGAATTCCGCTGGCCCCGCACCATGACTTTCTTAAGTTATGTGCGGATTTAACACTAACTCTAAAAATGGTAAAGGAAAACATCGTGAGGAAACCGATATGTCCAAGAATTTATCACCAAAATTCAAGGACATGTGACATCCACCAACCCGCACTGGGCCAGCGTGATGGATTATGGCCCATACTCTCTCTATGAGAGAAGGCTCGTGTCCCAGCAGTGGAAACGTGATGGGTTGATGATGATGATGATGATGAAACGTAGGCAAAGTACTAAAGCAAAGCAAAACCGCCACGCATTAGTGCGCAAGCATTACAGATTCTTATGACTATATATATTGCAAAAAAAATGTGTACGATTATGAATGAATATTTATAAAACAACAGCAAAGCTTTAAACCGCATTTTATTGAACGGTACATATTAACTTTACCATGTATTTCCTTACTTGAAATGGTCATTTTTGTAAGGAAAAACAAGTACCTATTCAAATCGAATAAACTTAACCAAAACTATAACCGACGTAACAAACATAAATTAATTCTACCGACAACGAGTTTGACAACAGTTGGTAATATTCCATACTGCAAAGAGATATCTACCAATATTTAATAAAATTCCGGAAGGTATAAAATTAGAAACTAAAAACCATATATTCAAACAAATAATAAGTCTCATATACCACAGAATACTAAGAGACAGAAGCATCACTCCGCAAAGAAATAAATTTAAACAAATAGTGACTCTTGCTATGACCCAATAAAATTCAGTGCGCGCAGCGCTACATACCTACCAGTCATATTAACCTACAGAGCGCCTCTCTTTCTATCTCATAGCTCTTATCTCTTCTGACGCGGCACGTGTAACGAGGCGAGACCCGCCGCCGGTGTCCGGCTATGTACTTGTAGCTCAGATAAAGTATCCAGACTTGTAGCTTCATACCTACAGTGCGGAGTGTGCTAGGCCTGCATATACCCAGTAATATCGATGGCTACAATGCCCTTCAAACCGGAACACAGTAAAGCTTGTGCACTACTGCTTGGCGGCAGAATAACTGGAAAGCGGTGGTACCTAACCAGACGGCCTCACGCATACAAGAGACCTTCCACCAGTGTGAAATATGGTATGTAAAATATACCATACTCTACCTATGCCAGAGTTTCCTAAATAACTTACAACCAAACACTCCTCAAGACTTCCAATTTAATAATGCAAAGTGGAGGTAGATACAGGTCCTAATGACCTTAGACAGCGTTACAGTACCATAGACGTCACTAGAGTCGGATTAGAGAGATGCCACTGAGAGCATCTTAAGGCGTTGATGTGAAATAAGAGAGAGCGATCTAACGTAGTGGAGGAAGTAGAGAAGTTGTTTAGTCACCAGATGGCGTTGCAAGGTCATAGATGACGATGAGAATCTATCGTAGTTCAAAGTCAAAGTCAAAGTCAAAGTCAAATATCATTTATTAAATAGGCACAAAAGTGCACTTTTAAAGGTCATAAACACATGATACAAATAAAAAATGTTAAAAATTGTAACTTATGTTAACATGACTTTGAAAAAAAGGTAAGTATGTTTACCCATTTCTTTCCTATACTCAAATTGAAGTCTGAGTGCTGAAAAGAAATGCGAAAACTGACTCTACCAGTGCTTCGGAAATACGCCCGCTAGAGAAGATAGCACCAAGAAACTCTGCGGGGATGTCTTTTTTCAGCACAATTACGTATAAATTAGAATTAACAGAATGTAAAACAAGAAATGCGAGTGAGATGTCCCATTGTCATAGTATCAGTAACAGAAAAGTGTAAATAAAATATAAGTAGGTATGACAGTAGCAGTAGGAGTGACTAGAACAGACCAGTCCCCGCAAGCAGCACCCGTTCACGAGTATGACTTGTGGACCAGCCATCACCCCCCTCAACCATATTGGAGTTAACATAAGTCGTGCAAAACATATAAGCATAAAACTTAAAAACATATAAGCGACTTACTTTATAATAGGCTTTTTTATTTCCATTTTTAAATAGTTTGTAGTAGAAATAAATTTGTTGATCTCAAAAAAAAAGACCTAAGACCTTACTTATGATAACGTACTAGCTTAATAGAATAACAGAATAGGGCCCAGGGAAAAAAAATAAATTAAAAGTATTTTTTTTAATAAATACGCCCAACGATTACATATAAAGATCCTTACCCCTTTTAAGTAGGATTCCCTGTATCTTGGGAACCAGGAACAACGAGGACCATGGTACCACAAAAAATAAATTCAGGGCCGATTTCAAAGGGCACAGAGAATAATAACTTCACTTTCATGATAATTGTAAACTGAGCCTAATACAAAACCAGGCAGACGTCACAGATAACAGCATTGCGTTCACCGTGATATATTATCACAAAAGCACTCCAAATCTTGATGGAAATCAACCTGTCCTTACCAGGACTCGACTCAAATTGCCATTTGAAAACCTCCGCTCCGCTTGTCACCATGCTCTGTCTACTATCGTAGGTGCATTATCAACCAACTATCCATGAAATTGCTTCGTATTCAATTTGAAAATCACTCAAGTGTCTGTTCAATAACTAAGTGATGCTTGAATTAGTGCACGTCAGACAATCGGTCACCGACTTTTTACAAGCTTTTTTTAACTTGCTATGTTTGTTTGTGTCAAATCTTGCAAGTTAAATCAGAACCACTTCCTCTTATCCTACGTAGTTGAAATGTTGCATACCTGTCAAAGTCCGATGACAAAACAATATTATTGTGACAGCCAGCTGATCCTATGATGGTGATGGAAGGTGGGCAATGGAATGTGTTTGGGCTCATTTTAATCCGCACGCGATTACGAATTTGTTAAAAACTTGTCTTGAAAAATATATTTTTAAACAAAAATCTTGTTTGTCGTTGAAAATAAAACATAAGGAGTTATTTATTGCAACGCACACGTCATACAGAATGTCGGTCACAAAATAGGTGACAAATGACGGTGAAAAAACCGGACCGACTATCTGACCTATAAAAAGTCTGACGTCGGCGGAGGCACTAAGACTCAGTAAAATATAATCTAAAGTAATAATTGTATAACATGGAGATACAATAAAATTATTTACACTTAAATAAAAATAGTTTTTTTTATGGCGGACGTTAGGTATCATTTTCTTTCAGTCATCAAGAAAATATTGTAGCAATGCAGTAAAGTATGGAGGAATTTGAATTTGGTAATCGAAACTTACTAACGTATTTTGAAAACCTATAAAACCACATTAAGTTTTTTTAAATATATACTTTTCTGGCAAAAATCTACAAATAAAATAATATTTTTTGCCGAATGAATTCTGTCGTTGATAAGGAACAAAAATTGTATGAGAATATTTTTCTAAACTTTCTACAACGTGATGAAAATCGATGTTATAATTTTCATACAAATCTGCCTTAAATCGATAAAAGTCAAGTAAAACATTATCACGAAATTGAAATCTACTACTTATCATCATCATCAGCCCATTACGTTCCCACTGCTGGGACTTAGGCCTTCCCTCGTAGAGAGAGTGTGGGCCATAATCCACCACGCTGGCCCAGTGCGGGTTGGTGGATGTCACATGTCTTTGAATTTTTGTGATAAATTCTTGGACATGCCGGTTTCCTCACGATGTTTTCCTTCACCGTTTTTAGAAAGAGTGCTAAATCCGCACATAACTTAAGAAAGTCAGTGGTGCGGGGCCAGTGGGATTCAAACTCGGGTGCTTCGGATCGAAAGTCGCACGTACTCCCACTGAGCCACACTCGCTCGCTGGCCACACTTGCTCGCTCTGCTACTTATAAGAAACAAAAATTTATACAGGGCAAATTTTTCTAGTCGCTAAAACTCGATACAAATCGATCACGAACTAAACACAAATGAAAACATGGTTGAATCTCGTTTCTGTAGAAAATTCTTACTGTGTCCCAAATATTATGAAGTAAATAAATACATTTTTATCTTTTTTCCTTTGTATTTGTAAACTTTATTGCTAAAACTTAATTTCAGTGCTTTCCCCGGGCCTAGCAGTCACAGCACAATAGTAAAATCTCAATGATTTTAGGGTTTTCACAGCGCCTCATGAATACTAATCCCAACTGAGAGTGGCGAAACTGTGTCTAAACAGTTGGGACGCTCCATGGTGATAAAATTCGTGTAAATTTAGCTACGACTTACTAAAGTCTAACAGTAAGATAACTTCATTCAGAGTATGATCTGACGGACGAGACCCCTCGTGGTGTAATATGGTTAGGCTGGTCCGCTAATGAAGCGGTCTTCGTGGTTTCAGCATGCACCACGAAGGTTGCGGGTTCGATTACCGCTACAGGAAATGTTTTTAAAAAGAATAAAGCACGCAAGTACCTTTTTTATTATTAACTAGACGTCTAAAGGTGTTAACTCCATAGTCATCGTAGTTTCTGATCTCCTAGATAGGGGAATCTTAGGTATCTATGTATTTCAAAATCAAACTCTATAATTTTTTTAAATTCTTTAACTTCATTATAAATATAAACGGCGACACTCACGTTATGATTGTGTCGGAATAACTCCGACCAGGTTTCGGACAATTAGGATGTCCTTCTTCCAAGACTCTGGGTTCTGTATACCACCAGCATGGAAGCCGATCCTCAGTGGCTCTTGTTCCGACAGCAACTTGTGGAGCCGTGAAGCGGATACAACGAGTGCTTTGTGCCAGCGACTGATTGGTCAAGACGGTGATAGCTCAACAGATGAAGACACCACACCACCGAACATGGCTGCGCGGGATAAACAAATCCCTGCTGCGCCCGCGTCCCCCGCGCCTGCACCGGTTTTAGCACCGCGCTCGCGGCGACAGGAACGAGCGGAGGCGCGCAGTCTGCGCCGTGAATCCATAGAGTAAATTTGTATATCGTGAATCCAAAGCGTAAACTCCCGGAAGAAGGACATCCTAATTGTCCGAAAACTGGTCGGAGTTATTCCGACACAATCATAACGTGAGTGTAGCCGTTCATATTCATAATGAATATTTCAACTCACGATAGTTTCCAAACTTTAATTCTTTTACTTCCAACTCCAAACGTATATTATTATGTATAGGTTTCAGTAGACTAAAATCCCACGCTGTCTGCAAAGCGTGTTTATTTTAGAACAAATAAGCTGTTCATATTGTCGATGCGTAAATGTTTTCATGAGACAACCCATGCATGAATGTTGTCAGGACATCATTCTCGGCTTGTGATTAGCAACCGGAAAACGGAATCCGAGTATCTTATCAAGACGTCTTTAGTATTGGATGTTTTATATACATATATATCAATAGTCATTCGTCTAATGTGCGTAGTGTTACTAACTCTTGTACGTGCCATCTCTTTTCATTTGCAAAGTTCCAGAAAAGTCTTTGTTGAAAACTTGACCTTCTCGATTTTGATAGTCTGTGTGAAATGAGTTACTGCTCTAGCTTATGTATTGCGCACGCACTTACATACCAACATTTAGCACTTCTCGTTATTATGTCCAGGCTTTAAGGTCTATAATAGTGAGACAAGTTCAACTGCCACAGTCGCGAGTAGGCACCCCGAGGAACAGGGAACGAAGATTTAAGGATCTTTTGTGACTTAGTTGCTTTATCTGTACTTGTCAACAATAATTCAGGTTTAAACGAGTTGGCAGCTCGTAACTTTGTTGGAAAATGATAATTTTCTTGAAGCTGTGTTGATAAAACTTCCAGTTGATGAGGTCTTGGGGATTACCTGAAACAAAAGAGAGTCTTTGTTAATTGAGATTCTTAAATAAAGAAGTTGTAATAGGCATAATACAATTACATAAATAAAAAGTAAGCCGATGTTAACATTTTCAAGTTAGACTCTGGCCGCAGGATACCACCTTTCGCACAAAGTCGTCAAGCAGTTATTCGTGTTTCGTGGTAATATTCAGTAAAACATCTTCCTATACATCTATATACTCTATCCTTTCTTTTTTAATGTGCAATAATCCGTTTTTTTTATGACATGTTTAATAAGATATTGTATCATGTATTTTCTATTGACATTTAAATAACATCATGACATTTGGTCTGGATTTACATGAAAACATTTATTCCTTTCTTTGAAAAATATTGTACGTCTGTCTAAGTAAACTGTTGACACTATAACATAATGCAATTTTTATACCAATTTCTACAATAAATATTCATTTAATTTCATTACATCTTCGGCCACTTCTACGGTTAATTTCAGGCGAGATAGTGATTAAACATATAGCTACATTTATCTATATACAAAAAAAATTAATCGTATTAAGAACGTTCTCCTTTTTTTGAAGTCGTAAAAACTCGTAAGCTTTGATGACATCTAAAGGGATATATTTATTTGAAAAGTAGCTGAATCGGAAAATTACCAAAATGCCAATCAATACTCATTAAATCCAATGAAGAGAACTTGTAATTATTTTACTGAGACGAGAAAGTCTTATCAAGTTTTATCATCTAAATAAGAACGTGTCATTCTTATCATTACATCTAAAACAATGTAATTTCTCATTAACTACACTTCAAATCAACACAATAAATGATCTCAAACCTTCACTTCGCACAGTCGGCGCCGGAAATAAAGCATCTCGGAATCCCACCAAAATTTACAGACACTGTTCACAAAGATCGTTCTAAATATTGAGACAATTAATTTTAAAGTGCGGAAGATCAGGGGTGGGAAGGTGTCTTCGAGTTGGGTTATTTAATTATATTAGGGCGATACCGATCTTGTAATGAATTCGAGGGTTGCTGCCTTGAAATTCCATTTAGACCTTATCTGCTTATTGGTAAGGATAATGTTGCACTAGGAGATTTTAGCCGGTGACCTAGATCGGTACGAGGAAGTTGAATTGGTTGGAAAGTAATAACTATAAAAGTAATAGAGGTTGGTATAGTTAACGTTAGCTTTAGGAACCACTTGGGATGCAATTGGCTGACTGCTAGAATTGTAAAATGAACAAGGGTTTAATATAGGTACTGGCTTTGCCCCTCCAACTCAGATGGTGATTGTCCCGTTTTTCAAGAAGAAAGAAAGAAAGTAAATCTCTAAAAAAAGAGTTTTTTTTTTTAAACCTTCACTCCTATCTCAATAGATGGCGTACACGTCACCCTTAAGACGGTTGAAATAACGGAAGAAGTTGGTGTCCACCATAGCTCAATTGGTGGAGCGTCCCGCGCTGAGGGAAGATTGGGTTGCGGGTTCGAGTCCCAGCCGGTGGTTGAACTTTTTCTTCCCAAAAAAGCTTGTTTGAAAGTAAAATTGTCATTTTCATGTTTTTAATTTAAAAATCAGTCAGTGTAATGGGCACTTTTGCACCAGGTACAGTTAGGGGTGGGTTTTTCGATTTGTGGTGGGTTTAATATAAGACTGATTTTAATTTTTTATTTAAGACTACTACGTTATTTGCTTCGAATATTCAAATTCGACATATGTATTTCTCCATAATTACCCTTTTTAACCGACTTAAAAAAGGATAAGGTTCTCTATTCGATAGTAATTTTTATTTTTTTGCTACCTCTGAAATCCGTCATTTATAAACCGATTTGGAAAATTCTTTTTGCGTTGGGTTCAGTATAGCTACGGAGTGGTCCCATTTAAATTTCATCGATATTTAACCTTGTACTTCGAAGATACATTGAAGTCGGTTTTTGTTTTCTAAAAAATAATTATTGGGAATATACGAGTAATAGTTACTCACTTAAAATATAGTATAATTACAAAAATTAATAATTTTAAATTTTGAACTTTTTCATTTATTTGACTACAACAAAGAAATAAATGAAAACTTCACACGTAAGATAACATACAAAGATAGACAGAAATGATATAACAAAACAAAGAACGTTGTTATTGAATGATAAATTTGAAAGCTTTATAGTCCTAGTAGATCAGGGTCGATAATTTTTAAAACCAAAAAAAATAACAGTAGGATGAAACCCATTAGAAAAGGAGGGGAATATTATAAGAATGAAAGGAAAAATAATTTACGGGCGATCTGAGGTCGGGAAGGGGATGGGGGTGAGTTTTTAAGGGTAAATATCGGTTTTTCTCGATTTCCGGCAAAACTTAAAGTCCTATGGAAAACAGTCAAATGGCAAAGTTGTAGGTAATAAAAAGATCTAAAACTTTTATATATACACTTTTTTCACATAACCTCAATATTTATGTGAAAAATTAAAAACACCAAGTTTTTATTTTTATCATTTACAATTTTTTTTTTTTACGAAATTTGGTGAAAACTTACCTTTTTATGTCCCAAATACGTTGTAATTTATTTGATTAGAAATATTTATTTTTTCTTAATTTTTATACTTAGAAGCAGTCGTCCTCTCTTCTATATTGCGTGCCCGACAGAGTCCTTAGTGACCTGACTACAAACACCTGTATCTGTTGTACATACCTACATTAAGGAATGCATTGAATAAATAAAAAAACTACTCTCAATAAGGCCCCAGCTTTAGCAGTCAGTTCGTTCAATCGAATCAATATTAATTCGACAAGCGGGGCACGCACAGCCTCCAGAGTTAACCAAATGTCACCGTTTCCATCCGATCCCCTTATCTGAGACGCCCACTCCCTGTCAGGAGGTTCCCACTAGGCATCTACTGCTGCTTAACAGTATTCAGTGATAATGAAATTGAGTGACTAATACACTACCTAGTGCTTTCTGCCAGTGGCTTCGGCCCTGATTTTACCACGTTTTTCAACCGACTTTAAAAAAGGAGGTTCTCAATTCGACGGTATTTTTTTTGTATGTTTGTTACCTCAGAACTCCGACATTCATGAACCGATTTGGAATATTCTTTTTGCATTGGGTTCAGTATAGCTACGAAGTGGTCCCATATAAATTTCATCGATATTTGACCTTGGACTTCGGAGATAAATTGAAATCGGTTTTTTTTTGATAAAATGTATTCCTTTATGTTAATAAATAGAAAAACAGTTCCCGTTTAGCTATCCGGCGGAAACTTCAGGGTTGCTCACAACTCGATGACAATGCATTCTAATTCTATTTATTGGCAAGCAATGCCGACCTACCATCAAAAGGCGCATTAAAATGTGGTTTTTAGAATAATCTGTCACTTTCATCCTCACATCCCCGTCTTTAATATTACATATTGATAATTCCTCTCCATCCAAAGGTTGCCTGGAAGAGATCTTTTAGCGATCGATTGTAACACTTTCTATAATTGTTTTTATGTAATGTCTTTAATTTAATGTTTGCAATAAAGCGTTTATCTATCTATCTATCTTTCTTGTTTCTATTTTGTTTTTCAGAATTTCTTTCTTATTATTCTTTAGAAGACATAAGGAACATATTCGTGTTAAATTTCAAGTTTAAAATCGGTATAGTTTTGAGTTGAGTGAGTCAGTAGATCAGTTGCCTACCTTTTATATTTCAATACGCTCCTGAGTCGGAACTTTTAGGACCATGGTCCTACAACTTGCTGTTAGACCTATCGATCCCGCCACAGTCGCGCTGTTACAGCTAATGTAACTACTGCACCATGGAAGCGTCATGTCCTAACAACCATTTACAGGTTTCTCGTATGCGGGAGACCATCTGGATGGGTACCACCGCTTTGCTGGTTATTCAGTCGCCAAGCAGTAGCGCGCAAGCTTTACTATGTTCCGGTTTGAAAGGTATTGTAGCCAGCGAAATAATTGGGCATTATGAGACTTAAGACCTAATTGTCTCAGGATGATGAGCGCAGTGCAGTGCCGCGCAGCATTTTTTATGTAATTGAGTGATGAGACGAGTAGGTCGTTCAGTTGATGGTAAGAAACACGCAACCCATAACAGTTGGAACACCACCCAGATATTGGTTGTTGCAAAAATCCTGCCCGGCACTGACACCGCGCAGTTGCGTCACACGTCGGTTTTGTGTCATAACGTGTCACATAAATATTTTAGTTAAATTATATGGGCCGTAGATAAAGTAAATAACATCTGTAACTTATTTTAATGATGCCTGAAATAAAGATTAAATAAATAAACTGCACTGCGCTCGTTACCCTGACACAATAAAAGTAGCTCTTTAATAAGTTCCTAAACAATTTAGTATTTTGTCACAACAATAATTGTATTTACAAGATAATTGACAGAAGCTAACGTCAAATTAGTAATAACGACATTGCACTTAAATGTATACCTACTTATAACGCCAAACATTTCCATATTACCCTTTGAGGTAATGAAGGCGGTGTTAAGAAGTTTTGTTCCCAGACTCCGAGTGCCTATATTTGGATCCCCTTATCTGAGGAGCCCACTACTCCGGCTCTACCGCGGTTAACTGTTCAGTGATAACGATGTTCTGGAGGCATAGATAGGTAGTAGGTAAGTAGGTAGTGCCGGAGTAATAGGATTGCTGATAGGTTATACATACGCACAGTAACTAGCTGACTCCGCGTTCAATTAGGACGAATTTTCCGATAAGAAAAGTACTTTATGTGCTAACTTTGTATATATCTTCGATTATATATAATTCAATCTTAGCTTATCTAATCGCGATAAAGTATCTTATTTTCTATTTGTAGATTATAAAGTACATGTACAAAGGCGAGCTTGACCCTAAGAAGAGTTTTCGTCCAGTACACCCTTGAGGAAAGCGAACTCTCAGAGCAAATAGGCTTCTCGTCAGATCATCCAGTCTCATAAAAAAAAATGCCGTGTCATCATCAGCCTATTACGTTCCCACTGCTGGGACTCAAACCTTCCCTCGTAGAGAGAGTATGGGCCATAATCCACCACGCAGGCCCAGTGCGGGTTGGTGGATGTCACATGTCTTTGAATTTTTGTTATAAATTCTTGGACATGCCGGTTTCTTCATGATGTTTTCCTTCACCGTTTTTAGAGCGAGTTTTAAAACCGCACATAACTTAAGAAAGTCAGTGGTGCGGAGCCAGTGGGATTCGAACTCGGGTGCGTCGGATCGAAAGTCGCACGTGCTCCTACTGAGCCACACTCTCTCTGTGCTCGTCACGCCACTCAGTAAATAAATAAGTTAATATCTCATTTCTATTTTGGAATTTTGTTTTCAATCGAAAAACGTTAAAGACTTAATTCATAATGTCAAAAAATCCTATTGTTTTGGGTCGTAACGGCGAAAATATAAAAGTCCTCTAATTAATTGTAGAAATAATTTCTACGAAACGAGAAATGCTTATTCTCCTTTTCTATCATAAAACTAACAGGCGAAAGTATAAAAGCGTGTAATTAAGTTCAAGACAAGACATCATTACACAAAAAATTGGAACATAATGTCAGAGTAAAAAGCTGTATTTCATGCCGTTCCTGGCGTTTACAGACGAGGCTGCGTTTAATAATATAATACAGGGCAAATGAGATTTTTATGTCATGTTTTATAGCAAAATGGTTGCTTTTTATAACAAAGACGACACTTTTATTAAAAATATTTCATAAATAACAACGAGATTTGTAAGGTGAGAAGTAGGCTTCGTTGGAGCTTTTTATGTAATGACTAGCTACGTTCCGCGGTTTCACCTGCGGTGACCCGGGATAAAAGAAGCCTATATCTAAGGTATAAGCTGGCATAGGATACTTTTTACCCCGGATAAACGAACCGTTCCCAAGAGCGCAACTACAACGATATAAACGAGTGAAACCGCGCGGCGCACCTAGTATTTTTTTTTATAGAACAATGATGACACGAGCAATCATCATCACCCCGAGACATCAAATATTGTCTCATATGCCCAGTAATTTTACTGGCTACAATGCTCTTCAAACCTGAACACAGTAATGTTTGCGCACTACTGCTTTGATAAAATAAAATAAAGAGCAATAGCTTCGATATATTGCACAAAACTAGTTTTAAACCCAAACCTTAATTGGCTACCTAATGCAATTGGACCGGAAAGGTAACCCAGTTACCGAATCCCCACTATCATCGATACCGAAGTTCGTTAGATTAATGCGAGCATTTTACAAACGAATCCTCCTGGAATTAGATAACATCTCTCCGAACCCGTACCTCTCAATTGAGTCGATTTATTTTAATCGTACAACATGCTTACAGTATGGGCGTACGTGGGTCAAATTATGTAACATTTACCTACCTAAATGAGTACACATGCTCTTTTTCTTAGACGTATATGCAGTATATAATGGTATATGCAGTATATAATGGTATTTTTTTTATGTAACTGAATGACGGGACGAGCTGGTCGTTTGCCTGATGGTAAGCAATACGCCAGCTCATAACAATAACAGCACCACACAGAACTTTGTTTTGCAAAATCCTGCGCGGCGCTGCACTGCGCTCGTTACCCTGAGACAATTAGCTGTTGAGTCTCATAATACAATGCCCTTCAAACCGGAACACAGTAATGCTTGCGCACTACTGATTGGTGGTTGAATAACTGGCAAAGCAGTGGTACCCACCCAGACGGCCTTTCGCATACGAGAAACCTACCACCAGTATTCATGTATTCTCATCCACTATGAGGCCTACGCCAAAGAGGTGACTGCTACTGGAGATCAAGATATAGGACAATGATTCAACAAATACATAAAATAATATATATATATATATATATATATGAATATATGTGAATACAAGAATGAAATATATAATGAGTCGGAAAATGTAATGATTGTAGTAGAATAAATGGCTTTTTTACTTTTACTTTTACTTTACATGTATTCTAGCATATGCACTAATATAATTATCATTGAGACGCCTAGTAAATAAAGAAATAAACACATATAGTACTATGATGAGTAAAAATTGTTTGAGTCTAGAGAAGGTTCCAGCAATGGGACGTAGGTATAAAGACGTCAACAGGTTTTTTTTATGGAACTGAGTCATGAGATGAGTAAGTCGTTCGCCTGATGGTAAGTGCCACGCCTGCCCATAGCAATTGCAGTGCCACACAGAAATTTTAGTACCCTAACAAGTATACGTTTTGTCAAACAAAAAACCGACTTTAATGTATCTTCCAAGTCCAATGTCAAATATCGATGAAATTTATATGGGACTACTTCGTAGCTATACTGAACCCAACGCAAAAATAATTTTCCAAATCGGTTCAGAAATGACGGAGTTCTGAGGTAACAAACATTAAAAAAGAGCGAGTGAGGCTCAGTGAGAACGAGTTTGGCTCAGCGGTAACTCATGCCCTTCGATCAGACGCACCTGGGTTCGAATCCCGACTCGGCCCTGCACCAATGACTTATAGTTAAGTGCAGATTTTGCACGCTCGCTCTAAAACAGTGAAGGAAAACATCGTGATGAAACCCGCTTACGCGCTTTAGAGTAGTAGGCTCTGGCCGTGGTTGTAATACCACCCACCGAACAAAGCCATGCCGTCAAGCGACCTAGTCGTGTTTCGGGATGAGGTTCGGTGAACCATAGGGGAGAACTGGTCGGAGCAGCCGCTTAACTGCCATCTCTCTCTAGATTTATGTGCTCCATCTTAGGCCACATCATCGCTTCACATCAGGCGAGATAGTGGCCAAACATAGATCAATTAAGCGTAAAAAAAAACGAGTATAATGTCCTCCTTTATTTGAAGTCGGTTAAAAAGCACTGAGTCGCAAAAGCACTGCATTGCGCTTATCACCCTGAGACATTAGCTAATAAGACTCATAAGCCCAGTAATTTAATAGGTTTGGAGTAGGAAAACGAACACGTGAGTGCCCATACTTCGCAAAGAATGCATCGTCGAGGCGGCATGACCTGTTAGCACTCGACTCATTGATTCCCAACTTCGAAATTAATTTAATTCACAGTCCGCACTAATTGCAATATCATGTGAACTCGGTTGCAAATGGCTGATTCTAATATTGGTAATCGGACCTGCGGCTGCTCTCGTTTCGAGTTTTGTGGTGATGTTCTCAATATACTAGTAGCGCAGTGAAGTGCACTGGACTCGTGTCATTTATGTGTCATTCAATTTAAAAACTGATAGTAAAACCAAAGAAAACTAACTATTACGTAAAACGTTTGAGCTCGTTTATACTATTGTTCATGACTTTACTTTATAACTGAGAAGTTTCATCAATTCTTTGTAGTATCACTACATAGTATAAAACAAAGTTGCTTTCCCTGTCCCTATATCCCTATGTATGCTTAAATCTTTAAAACTACGCAACGGATTTTGATGCGGTTTTTTTAATAGACAGAGTGATTGAAGAGGAAGGTTTATATGTATAATAACCGTGCGAAGCCGGGGCGGGTCGCTAGTAAGTTTTTATAATATCATGGCCATTGACATTAGAATTTGATTTAGAATCGGGATACTTACCATGTCATCATCATCAGCCCATCATGTTCCCACTGCTGGGACACGGGCCTACTCTTATAGAGACAGTATGGACCGTAATCCACCACGCTGGTCCAGTACGGGTTGGTGGATGTCACATATCCTTGAATTTTTGTGATTATTTATTGGACATGCTGGTTTCCTTACGATGTTTTCCTTCACCGTTTCTAGAGCGAGTGTGGCTCGGTGGGAGCACGTGCGACTTTCGATCCGACGCACCCGAGTTCGAATTCCACTGGCCCCGCATAGTAAGTGACTATGTATTTGTTATGTTTTGAGTTGTCGATATTTCGGCACTGTTGCAAGCACCATGATCACGAAGATACTAAAGTTTTTGCGGCCGGGTTGTTGATGTCATAACGGGCAGCACAGTGACAGTGCCAAAATATGAAAACCCAAAACAAAACGGGTAAATATCCCGTTTTTAAATCAAATTATTTATAGTAGTTGGAAACAGGGCTTCTGAATCAAAGAAGATCCAGTCGCTCTACGTTTAACCTAATTGTTATAATCAAAAACCATTATACATTGTTATTTAATTGAATATTTGATCTATTCAACTCCAATCAAAAGCATCTCCTGAATCCAAAACTATGACTGCATGACAATTGGCTTAGTTCCATTTATAATATCATCATTATCTAAGGCGCTACAGCCCTGGGTTGGCCTTGGCCTGGTCGAGAATTTGTCTCCAGATAGGTCTGTTAAACCTTGAATCGAAATCTTGCTCTACGCCATCGGGCCTCCTTAGCTTAGGTCGACCACGGCTTCGGCGACCATCTTGACGAGACATTGAGGTGTCCAGGTCTCCTCCATACGCTTTACAAGGCATAACCACTAAAAGCGCTCAAGTTTTACCCTCTTGATAACGAAGGCAAGCAATTCCATTATAATATAAACGCTTATAAAAAAATATCAAAACTTCAACCATAGTTATCAAATGTTTACACCATTAAAAATTAATGATGTTAAAATACCAACAACACCAATGCAAAAAATTCCAACCGACTTCCGACCCATTATCCAAGTTATTTTATTTTCCTATTCATAACTATTTTCCAAGTCAATTTCCTTTGTGTAAAGCAGTTTTACAGAACCGGAACAGAGCCGGTCCTTGTCGATGGCGATATTGAAAAAGCACACAGTGTTTACTGGCATGAGAGCGCATAAAACCATTCCATGGAAAATTGTACGTTTGCGCGTTGAAATGATATTAAGTTTGGAGCTTCTTTAATCTGCGACGTGTGTAAAATGCAATACAGGGGTTTCGGTTAGTGGTGACATCATTGTCAGCCAATTACGGTCCTATACTACGCAGTTATATCATCAAATTGATCCTTATACATTAATTGGTTTCCTTACTATGTTTTCCTTTAACGTTTATAAAACGAGTGTTAAATCTGCAAATACCATCATTGATCGAGGGTAATAGGTAAGTTTCGAAGACCGTCGGATCAAAAATCACGTGCATTACTGTGTTCCGGTTTGAAGGGCATTGTAGCTAGCGAAATTTCTGGGCATTATGAGATTCAACAGCTAACAGTGTTTGTGTGACGAGCGCAGTGCAGCGCCACGCAGGATTTTGTAAAACAAAGATCTGGGTGGTGCTGTTATTGTTATGGGCTGGCGTATTGCTTACCATCAGGCAAACGACCAGCTCGTCTCGTCATTCACTTACATAAAACATAAAAAAAGAGTTCCCACTAGTTCACACTAATTTCCGCTTATTGGGGGATAAACAATATATCCTTCATTGGTATGACCCGTTTTTTTCAGATGTGTTTTCAATTAAACTTAACACAGGTGTATCCTAGTACGAATGCTGGAAAACTTTATCTTTTATCTCTTAGAAATATGTACGATTAAAATCTATTTTTATACTATAAAATTGAGATATTTATATTGTATTACTTTATTATTGGTTATTTAAATAAAATTGAAAAATTGTAATTCCATAGTCGTTAAACGTTTTTATTTCACAACACTCAGTATAAATATATGTAGAGGTATAGCCATTTTCATTCAGTTTCCTAAGGTAAGAAAATAAACCAGAACGACTCACTTATTTCCTATAGATCCTGCAAAACGTTAGTCATTGACTGCTGTAAAACTTTTTCATTTCTATTCTCGTGCTCCATTGTATTGCATTGTATTTGAAACAACTTTACATCCGGACACGATGCAGAAATGTCACTGAGCCAATACTTAAGTCACGAATAAACTTTGTCCACCATTCAAAACGGGACTCGCAAATCCTTTACAAAATTCAAAGTCTGTGCCGTCACTTATCCAGCACTAAGTGTAGGGAACTTTATCCCCCGAGCCCAGGATAGAGATGCACCATGCATTATTCACCTGGTCGAGTCCATCTGTGCTCCTAAGCTCCGTTTACAAAGGCAGTCGTGGATAACAGTAGTTAATCTAAATTGAAATGGTCAGAATGGTTGTTAACCTACTTATGGTATAAATGTGAAAGCGTGTCTGTGAGGGAGTGCGTGTGTGTATGTGTGTTTGTTACCACTTAGCCACATAACGATAGAGATGTTATTTATATTATAAATGCAGAAGTTTGTAAGGATAGATGTTTGTTACTTAATCACGCTAAAACTAATACTAAACGGATTTGATAGACAGTTGCACTTTGGAAGACCGTCGGATCAAAAATCACGTGCATTACTGTGTTCCGGTTTGAAGGGCATTGTAGCTAGCGAAATTTCTGGGCATTATGAGATTCAACAGCTAACAGTGTTTGTGTGACGAGCGCAGTGCAGCGCCGCGCAGGATTTTGTAAAACAAAAATCTGGGTGGTGCTGTTATTACGGCCCTGGAATAGGTCCGAAAAAAATTCCACGTTGCTAATTCTTCAATTATTAGCTTGGCTTTATTCATTTTTCTTTAAAAATTTAAATAATAAGTAGAATCAATACGCCCAACGATTACATAATCCTGGCCCCTAATTCTATCCTGGTCCAGGATTTCCTGTATCTAGGGAACTTATGAGGACCATGGTCTCACAACACCCAGATACGAAACAAAATATGATTGAACATTTGACAAGAATTTGTGTCGCGGGAATCGAACCCACAGTGATGTATGACATTTGAGCCCTTTGACTTGTTATCTCATTCATTTTTATTTGACATTTCTTTTTTACCTCGTTTTTAGTAAGTCACTTTCTTGTTTGTCTGTCTGTCTATCGTTCCGGGTGGAATCTTGCAAATCTAATTTCGAGCACTTTCCGAATAGCTATCCGGCTGAAACTTTCAGGGTAGTTCACATCATACAAGTCGATGACAATGCATTCTAAATCAATTTATTAGCATGCAATGCCGACCTAACCTCAAAAGACACGTAAAGACGTGGATTTTACATTAAATTTAGATAATCTTTTTAATCTGTCATCTTATGTTTTATATTAATTTAATAACCGTCTTCAAAAAAGGAGAAGGTTCTCTGTTCGATTGTATTTTTATTTTATTTTATTTTTTTATCATTTTTTTATGTTTGTTATTTCAGAACTCCGTCATTCATAAACCGATTTGAAAAAATATTTTTGCGTTGGGTTCAGTATAGCTACGAAGTAGTCCCATATAAATTTCATCGATATTTGACCTTGGACTTCGAAGATACATTGAAGTCGGTTTTTTTATTTGATAAAACGTATACGTATCATGTAAGATTGTTATTTAGTAAATTAATTACGTTCTATTGACATCTAAAGCATTTAGTAGAAATTTCGACAAACTGAGAGACCTTATCTACTGACCTCTCTATAGACATAGTACAGGGGTTTATTCTGTATTCTTATGCGTTCACAGTGTTTTCTCAAGTTGTTTGGATGAGTGAGTCTTCTGAATAGGAATAGGGATCCGATTGCATTGATTTGGATTAAGGCTGCTTTGAGAGCGAGTTAGGCTCAGTGGGAGCATGTGCGACTATCCATCCGATGCACCTTAGTTCGAATCTCGCTGGCCTCGCACCAATGACGTTTTTAACTATGTGCGAATTTAGCTCTCACTGAAGTGAAGGAAAATATCGTGAGGTAAGCGGCATGTTCAAGAATTAATTACAAAAATTCAATTACATGTGACATTCCCCAAACCGCGCAGGGCCAACGTGGTAACTGTGAGGGAAGGCCCGAGTCCCAGCAGTGGGAATGTGATGGGCTGATGATGATGAGGCCAGTTAGTGGCGCAGGGGCTAGGTTTTAGAGACTAGAAAACAATATGATGTGGAGTTTTTTATGTCATGCATCATGACACAATAAAAGTCCACGGACGGTATACCGAAGACGAAGGTTCAATTCCTGCCTGACCAATATCATTTTTCTTCTTCTTTTTATGTAACTGAATGACGAGGCCAGCTGGTCGTTTGCCTGATGGTAAGCAATACGCCAGCCCATAACAATAACAGCACCACCCAGAACTTAGTTTGCAAAATCAATTAGCTGTTGAGTCTCATAATGCCCAGTAATTTCGCTGGCTACAATGCCCTTCAAACCGGAACACAGTAATGCTTGCGCACTACTGCTTGGCGGTTGAATAACTGGCAAAGCGGTCTTCTTCCTAATTCTTTAAAATTTTAACATTTTCGCATGCGCTAATGCATTCAATATGAAAAGAAAGAAAGAAAATACATTTATTCAAGACAGATACACGCAACATTACATTAAGCTATAATACTATACTACACATAACAAATAATACTATACTATACATATAACAGAAAAAGATAACACATGTAATAAAATATATAATAAATACATAATATAATTATAGTATAATGGAACTAGGAATATCAGAAATATGTAACCCAAGTTGAACCAATTTACTGCATCATCAACTCTAACCATACTCTTACATAAATGTAACCGTCCGAATGTTACACAACGTTGACAGTCGTGAGTAATTTGTTCACAAAAGGACAAAAAGTCTGCTACCATTAATTTCTTTGATTTTCAATTCAATCCGACATCATTGGATGGGCGCCAGTTAACGATATGACGTTAAGGAGATTCTGCACGACAGACGCGTATCAGTTCACTGCGTTGAGATTGCAATGCGTATCTATTTGAATATATTCATGATATTGAATGCATTAGCGCATGCTATTCGAAAATCTCATGATTTTAAATAATTAGGAACAAGAAAAATGATATTGGTGGGGCAGGGATCGACCTGCGTCTTCGGAATACCGTCCCGACGCCTTAACCACTGGGCCACCGAGCCAACTGCATGAGCAACCAAATTTCTTCTATCCTTCTTATATCGTCGTCGTCGTACGAGGACGATTCTGCGTCATCGGTCAGCAATGTTCCCATTTTGCAATATCATTTTAGAATATTGTGATTTATATTTTAGATACGCAAAATATGACTCCGAACGATCTTTGAACTTGTGTCTCGCAATAGTTCACATCCTATATATTGGGTATAGTTAGAAAAGCTCTTTGTTAATATAATTTTAAATACCCGTTTGAAGATTTTCATATCTTTCAACCCGAATGGATGGGAACAAAAAGAGCAGGGATGTTTTAAAAAAGTTGTTTAAGGAGATTTAGAAAGACTATGTAAATTGTTATTAAATAAATGAATTGGAATTGGACTTTGTCCAGAAGTGGGGCGCTATAGGTTAAGCAAAATTTTTACGTAACTCCCCGGAATACTTTTTAATTAACAGACCTCGCAAATACCATAATTATAAATTAAGTTATGTTAATGAAAAATCCTGCTCAAAGCAATTTCCAGAAGGAATTTCTGAACTAAAAATAGAAAATCTTTGTAAAGGATAAAGTACAGACATTTTACAATTCCAAGAAAACTGAAAACAGTCGTAGCCCTTATTCGTTGGCTTAGAAAATTGTTAAATAACAAAATAATTTTGCTGGCTACAATGCCCTTCAAACCGGAACACAGTTATAACTGCGCACTACTACTTCGTGGCGGAATAACTGGCATAGCTGTAGTACCAACCCAGACGGCATACGAGAGACTTACCACAAGTGCTTTTTGAGGCAAATGAAAAAAAGAACTAATATATAATCTATGTCTAATTTCAGACAATGTATTTGATTACTAGAAAATATATTGCGAAACAACGGTTAGCGGTTTCTAAATATGGTTAGCATCAGTTAGAAAAATACTACTATGAATACACAGTCAAATTTGGCGGATCGGTTCCAACGCAATACCGAACACAGCTCTTCGAGTTTGAGAGAACAAAAAACATTGATTGCTATTTTTTTTTTATTTATTTCCAATAGCTCTATTTAAACATTTTCAAATATTTGACCTCCTGCGCCACCTATTGATGTTGACATTTTAAGTTTAAAGTACTTTAGACAGTTCAACTATTATCAATACAGGAAAATTGATATTCAAAATTTAAAAAAATATCGTCTGTTTCACTCCACCCCACTGCGCGTATCGGTTGTAACATCCAAACAGATCCGCACGAGGCGGCTCTTGTGGGCACCCCTTTACTAGCGCCCGACGAAAGTGCCTTTTGACAAACACAATAAATAACTTATCTAGTTTACAATGTAACTAGACAGCTTTGCATAGCGTTATTTATGAATAGTGGCGCTGCGAGAATTTATCGAGATATAAATCAATGCGTGATTTATTGTAGCTTTTGTGCGGATGAAGTTTGTAACAGTTAACAGAAACTTTGTGTTAACGGGACACTGGGACAGTGGAAAGAGCGACTTAAATTAAGATTTGTGTCCAATAAATATCAATATCTCATTTAGCATCAAAACAAGCTCAGAACTGAATAGGGAATATGCATGCATATTTTTATATGCATGAATCGATTCATTATTGAATACTATTAATGAAAAAAATGTTTAAAAATTTTACGGGGTCACTCGTCAATAAAATAATTAAATGAAAATTTGAATCAATTTAAACCAACACAAACGCGCCATTTGCGAGTGACGTCAAAAGGTGGGGACCTAGGATCTCCTCATTGGTCGATCTATGCTACATGTGTGTGTGTCAATAATTTACCAATAGAACGGGCTCTATGTCAAAAATTTACCAATAAGCAGCGAGACGTCAAAACGTGGTTGCACGTACTCAAGCATTTTGCGATTACGTTCAGTTTCTCCAAAAATAAGAAAAAGAAACATTGAATTACAAAAAAGCTACGAAAAAGGAATTAAATTACGAAATTATTATTAATTGAATTACAAAAAAGGAGTGGGACGCCTTGCCGTCGTCTGTGTTTCCACATAAATACAATCTGGGTGTGTTCAAATCAAGAGTGAACAAGTACCTACATCTTCGACCACATCGTCGCTTTCCATCAGGTGAGATCGTGGTCAAACGCTGACCCAGTCAGATGTAAAAAAAAAGCTACGCAATTAATAATAATAATTATATCACTACTAAATGTTTACAGGAGTAATCTATAGAAAAAGTGATTTCCAGATTTTTCGACAAAACATGCATATTCCCTAGTTCGAGACGCCGTACAAACAAATGTCTCGTCGACTAAGCCCTTCGTATAAAGTCGATCGTACAAGAACAATACTCTGCCGTTTCGCCGAAACTCTTCCTGGATGGTTTTACGACACATTCCTTTGATGCAGTGTCTCTAAAACTGTAGTTGATCCGAACATATTTCAGATCAGACCAATCTGTAGGAAATGTTTTATGCATGCCTGGACAATGTCGCCTGTCTCCTCTCGTCGCCTTTCGATAGGGTTAACTTGCAGTTTCTCAAAACCGTTTGCACGACCCGAGCGCTGAACGGTTCGAGGACATGACTGTGCTATTTGTGAATAAGTGGACATTTTAAAAAGTGGTAACGGGCTGGAGCATTTGGGCGTATAAATGACCTATGGGCAATCCAATTGCTTTACTCTATTTAACTTAGTTTGTTTTACCAAATACTAATCATGTATTATAAAAAAATATAAAG
Source organism: Petrophora chlorosata (assembly GCA_951640565.1). NCBI lineage: Eukaryota > Metazoa > Arthropoda > Insecta > Lepidoptera > Geometridae > Petrophora > Petrophora chlorosata. Next base: position 11,723,042 of record OX621207.1, on the reverse strand, counting down.
GTACAATAATGTACATTGTACTTGCTGCAACCCGCGATTTCACCCCCAGTTTTTCGAGATGTAGTTTTTGCGTCATTGAGTAACAAACATCCATCCATTAATCCTCACAAACTTTCGCATTTATAATGTTAGTATAAAAATTTTAGAATTAAGTTGTTTCAGAAATAACTAGATATTTTAATTAAAAAAAATACAACCGAATAGAGAACCTCCTCCTTTTTTGAAGTCGGTTAAAAATGGTTGTTAATGGAACAAATAGGTATTTTGAATTTATTTTCTTTGTTAGCTTAATTAGTTTTAGTATGTAGTGTTTTGAGAATAAAAGCATAGCGGGGGTGGCCCTTGGGCCACCCCCGCTACCGCCGCATCCTAACCTACCGAGGGCTGCCCCTTATACCGTTGGGGTGCTAAAACATACCAAATTTGGTGCACAATCAGTATTTTTGGTGAACGGTTAAAGATTATCCATAATTAAAACGCATATATTATGTCTTTAGGTAGGGAAAGATATATAATAAACGAGTAAGATAGATTTGTTTTGATTTTTGCCTTCACGAAAAGGTATTTCGACATTTCTACACATTAAAAATTAATAAATAAATACATATTAATAATCGTGTAGTAGTTACAAAGAGAAAATCAAGCTAGACCACCATATGTAAATGTATGTACTTCAACGCCTAAAGAGACACAGTTTGCTGCTTAGATTGTTTAACTACTGCTGCTTTCAAGAAAATTGATATCTTTTTTTACTCTTAAATATGTTGTCCTACTGCTGGAGAAGAGCTTTATCACACTAGCGATTTGCGAGCGTGTTTGCAGCGTTTTCGCGGCGAATTCGCTCCACACTCGCATTTAATAATTATTTTAAAATGTATTTGTTAGTGAGTTATCTACGTTTAATTCAATATAATTATAAATAATATAATTGTTTTAACACATAAACGTTAGAAAACAGATTCTCTTCAAGTTCCTACGACATTTTTTCTCTACCAACTGAAAGCTCGTAGTTTTTACCGTGATCTGTTTCTCCACAGATTTGCACCGCGGCCGACGCCTCGGGCGGCTTGGGATCAAAGGGACTACAAGCACTACGTAATAGCCTCTCAACTCTCTAGCTATTTTATAAACAGCTAAATATTCTTTCTGCGAGACTTTAAAGATGATTTGTTTTGAGATGAGACTTGAAAAAAGCTGAGTTTGGTTTGCAAATGGAAATTGCGACGTCCGTGTCTTTATTCTGTGGTACGAGTACATATTGTGCGCTGTATAAGTCTTCACAGTTTCGTAGAATTGTCGGATCTAAGTACATGTGTCTGTCTGGCTGTGGTATCACTTTACTCATGAGGAATTTATTGCTATAATTAGATAAAGTAGTTGTTACTGCTAGACACAAGCAAGCGCTACTTTAGTAAGTGAAATCGAAATGGGTTGCCAAGATTGGGGCCTACCGATATAATCTAACATTACATCAGTGTGAAATAGTTTTAAACAAAGCCAGCATCCCCATGTTTTTACAAGCTTTTATTTAACTTGCAATGTTTGGTTCAAATCTTGCAAGTTAACTCAGAACCACTTCCTCTTATCCTACGGAGTTAAAATTTTGCATAATTGCCAAAGTTTGATGACAATGCAATATTATGGTGACAGCCAGCTGATCTGATGATGGAGATGGAAGGTGGGCAATTGCTTTTATCCCAAAAACTTGTCCACGCGGGTGAAACCGAGTGGCGTAGCTGGTAAAATATATTTGATTGATACATCTGCAGTATGGTTATTAATATTTTTTTTGTTTTAAAATAATTCCCCTAAAATCCGTATTAGCCTTCTATAATAGCTTAATTGAATATATAATTTTAGGTAATTACCCGCTCCTCTCGAGCCTGGCTAAGGTACATAATTAAAGGGATTCTAGTTGAAATATTCAACGGGTAGGTACCGGTAGATGAGATCTAAATAGCTTTACGTTAGGTGGTTTACGTTACGTTTACGTCAGACATAAGTTATGTATGTGCACAAATCTTTGGCAAGCGTTGTATTTCGGGACTTGGGGGAGCGTAATGGGTGCGTGGTATTGCAGGCCGCAAACTATTAGCAGTAGGGTATGTATGCAAAGTCAAAAAGGTAGTTGTGTTTCTAACACGAAATAGTTGAAATATACAGGTAATTTGTGAAGTGGGCGTGGACGGCCATATATATTTTCAAAATCAATGTGTTCGATTCCTGTCTAGGAAAATACGTTTTTCAGAAATCAAATGATGCCGTTTTTGTTTTTAACCGACAAAAAAAAGGTCTATTCGATTGTATTTTTTTATGTTTTTTACCTCAGAACTCGTCATTCATGAACCGATTTGGAAAATTATTTGTGTTGGGTTCAGTATAGCTACGAAGTGGTTCCATACAAATTTCATCGATATTTGACCTTGGACTTCGAAGATACATTGAAGTCGGTTTTTTGTTTGATAAAACATATACTTGTTTATATGTGAGGAAGGAAAGTGCGTGTGAGGCGTATGAATGGGAAGACAAGTTTTGTAAGATGTGGGTGTGAGCTATTTGACAATGGCGAGATGTGCGGTGGTCAAATTGGGAAGACGGAAGCAGGCCAAAAACCACTTCAGAACATTCCCCAAGATATTTTCTTCACAATTCACAATATTTTCTTTTACGGTTGAACGCCTCGAATAAGGAAAACCATGAAAATTAAGCATCAGAATATAAGCCGATTTCCGGCAATCGAGTTTAATTTAAAACCACTTCATACAATTTCCTAGAAACGTTGTGTAGCGTCAAATTCGTATAATGAGAAATATCGCTCGGGCTCAAACGAAAATGGTTTGTACCGTTATCGAATAACAACGTTGGAGAGGAACAAACGTGCTTGGACAGTGTTTTGTTTGAGGAATAACTAGGTGCGTAGCACGCAATCAAACCACCATATTTTCAAGACTGGTTTTAATACGAAAGAAAGAGATAAAAGATCTAAATCTACAACTGATTGAAGGTAGGAGCTATATGTCAGCATACATAACATCCTCCCCCCTCTGTCTAGAACATACAATGATAATAAATAGAATCCAAGTAGCATGATACCATTATCTATGCAATTAGGTATATTAACACAACTATATCTAAGCACAACAGCCAGCTACATTTACTTAACATAATTTAATATCTAAGGCTACAAAAACTACTAGAATATACAACGTGCCTAAGTACAATACAATGAGTGCCTGAATGTCATAATATTGTTCACATTAGTTCTTAACTTTAACACGACTTACTACTTACGTTAATGGGTCCAAATATTAATTAAGGTACATTTAAATAGTTTAATTAAATTACGCGTACTTACAACTATCGTTATCATTAGAGTAGGTATGACGTATTTATATTTATACAATACTAAGTAGGTATGCATATGATAGGTAACATTACAAACATTTATATGTAATGGCTTACACTCATAACTTAAATATAAAGATACGTTTATAGCCTGTCTGTTATTGCCGTAGGTGACTAAGTACATATTTTTTTATCACTTGTATAGCGATTAGTGATTTTGGGCGACCACAAAACGGTCTACCGGTTTACGTGTGCGTTTCGGCGTTTTAGTTTCCTTCTGTAACATGATCGTTCTTGGATGAGTTGGTTCATTGATATTACTGTCTATAGTAGTTGAATCTGTCTCGACCCTAATGACGTCTCTGTTATCATAATGCATGGCGCTTGGCATAATGTTGAAATCACTTACTTCGGTATTTATGTCAGTGCTTTCTATCATCTCTTTCTCCCTCCTTTCCTTTCCTACCTGATCATCACGGCGCTTGACTATGTGATCAACGTGTTTTTTAAACTTTTTATCATTATGTAAAATTAGGTACGTGACAGGCCCCATACATTTATCTATAACCCCTTGCTCCCACGTGAACCTATTGTTCCTGAAACATTTGAAAAAAACTCTGTCCCCATTATTAAAGCTGCGTTCAATACCTTTCCTGTCATCTGCCATTTTTTGTTGTTTTTTAACTATTATGTCATTCATATTGGGTCGTAATGTGTCGTACTGAGTGCGGAGTTGACGGCCCAGCAACAACTGAGCCGGTGACTTACCTGTTAAGCTGTGAGCGGTTGATCTATATGACAACATAAACTTGTCTAGGGCGCTGTTACAATCGCATTTTTCTGCTAACGCCTTTTTTAGACAGTTTTTGACGATGTTGACAGCGCTTTCGGCAGCGCCGTTGCTACTCGGCTTATATGGTGAAACTAAAATGTGTTTTGTAGCGCAACTTTCCATGAATGACCTAAACTCGCTGCTATTGAAGGGCGGACCGTTGTCCGACACCAACTCGTGAGGCAGCCCGAACTGACTAAATACCTGTCTCAGTTTAGCTATCGTAAGTTTTGCGGACGTGCTACCAATGCACTGAGCTTCAATCCATTTGGAGTGAGCGTCAACCAGAACAAAGTAAGTCAAATTACCCAAGGAAAAGAAATCCACATGTACTCTGTACCACGGCACCTGCGGCCAGACCCACGGGTGGAGCGGCGCGTGCGGCGGCGAGACGCGAGTCGCGGCGCACGCCGCGCAGCCGAGGCACTCGCGCTCGATGTCGCTGTCTATTCCTGGCCAGTATACATACCCCCTAGCTATACTTTTACATTTTACTATACCTTGGTGACAGGAATGCAACATGCCTAGTATCGCGCTTCGTAACGATTGCGGTATTATGACACGATGACCGAATAACACACAACCGGACTCCACGTTGAGATACTGTTTTATGTCAAAATAGGCTTTTAATTCTTTATCTTTACAATACGTCCAGTTAGCCCTAATCGCGTGAATCAATTTCTGTAAAATATTGTCTTTGGCGGTGTGCCTGGCCACCGTTTTGAAATCTATAGGAGCCTGTTCTGATATAAAATTAATGTAAGACTCGGATCGATATTCTTTGACCTCTTCGATCACTGGCAATCTCGACAAACTGTCCGCTACGCAGTTATGTTTAGAACCTATGCATTTTACTTCGTAATTATATGCACTCAGTATTACCGCCCATCTTTGCAGTCTATTGCCTGCCATCGACGGTATCTGTTTTTTTTCGCTGAAAATTGACGCTAAAGGTTTACAGTCAGTGATCAATGTAAACTTATTCCCATATAAATAATCATGAAATTTGTTGACGGAAAAGATGATCGCTAGCCCCTCACGACAAATTTGTGAGTAATTACGCTCCGCCGGCGATAGCGTGCGCGATGCGTGCAAGACAGGTCGAAGCTCGCCGTCCGGCGCCCGCTGCGCCAGCACGCCGCTGACGCCGTACGGCGACGCGTCGCATGTCACGGCCGTGGGCAGCGTGGGGTCCCAGTGCGCGAGAATGGGGGCTTTACTTAGGGCGTTTTTGATAAGTTTAAAAGCATAGTCACATTCCTGAGACCAAATAAACTCTCGATTGTGTTTTAGCAATCCGTGCAAGGGCTCTAAAATGTCGCTTAACTTAGGAACGAATTTTCCATAGTAGTTCACTAGTCCCAAGAACGCTTTTACTTCACTTACGTTTTTTGGCGGTGGCGTTCTGTTTATGGCGTCTATTTTTGACATTTCCGTTTTTAACCCGCTTGCATCAATTACATAACCTAAATAGGAAACTGATTTCTTGAAAAAACTGCATTTCTTTCTTTCTATCTTGAGACCACTCTCTGACAATATTCTGAAAACTTCAATTAATGTTTCTAAGCTTTCATTTTCATTTTTCGAGCTGACTAATAAATCGTCCTGATAAACAGCCACATTTGGTAGCCGAAACAGTTTTTCCATCACCCTTTGGAATTTACTGGCCGCGCACTTTACACCGAACGGTAGCCTGTTGTACGTAAACATACCTTTGTGCGTAACAATCGTGCAGCATTTTTTTGCCTCGTCACTTAATATCAGTTGTTGATAAGCCCTACTCAAATCGATTTTATTGAATATTTTCCCACCCTGTAATGATGCAAAAATGTCCTCTATTCTGGGTAGCGGATATTTATCGTCTATTAATACCGGGTTTAGAGTCGTTTTGAAATCACCACATAACCTTACCTCTCCTGACTTCTTGATGACAGGCACGACGGGTGTGCCCCACTCACTCCACTCGACCGGCGTGATGATGCCCTCGCGCTCGAGACGCTCCAGCTCCGCCTCCACCGCAGGCCGCAGCGCGAAGGGCACTGGCCGCGCGCGCCTCCATACCGGCACTGCCTCCGGCATTAACTCCAAATTTATCTTTCCCTTGTTAAAAGCACCTATGCCTGGCGAAAACACTTCAGGAAATTTACTCTCTAACAACCTAACAGCCGTTTGCGCATCAACGTGATTTTCTGTGATGTGAGCTAACGAATCGCGATTTGATACCGAAGGAAACTGAATGCCAAACGCCCTCATCCACTTGCGGCCGAAAAGGGAATTGCTGCCATCATTATCGATAACTACCAGGCTTAAGTCATGCACTGTTTTATTGTTGAGCGTGACACTACATTTAAATTCGCCCATTGGTTTTTCTTTTTGACCATTGTACATTCTCAAATTAGACCTACGCGGATTTAACGTTATGTTACTAAAATATTTTTCGTACATACTTCTGTTAATGATACTCATGCTTGCTCCGGTGTCACCTTCCATTGTAATTTGTTTGCCGTTGACCGCCACTCGCAGCAACCAACGCTCATCTTCTTCTTTATCACTCAACTGATAAACTTCATCATCTTCTTCGCTGGACGCGAGAGGGCTTGTTTCCTCCGCGGCCACCTTGTGCACGCCTACACCATTTCTACGCGAACGACACACCTTGGCTATGTGACCCCGGTTACCGCACACAAAGCACTCCACATTGATAAACGGACACCTGTCCGCACGATGTGATTGATTACAGCGATGGCATCTTGTGTGTTGTGGTTGAGAACCACCCGGCCTCGCCGAGTCGCCTGCTCGGCCGCGGCCTCTGCCCGCCGCGTTGGCGCCGGTACGGCCGCCACCACCCGCCAGTTTGGCGCCGCGGAACGGTCCAGTTCGGGAGCCGATCGCATACACTTGATCGCTTTTTCCGGCGGTCCCTATAGCTGCCACCGCTTCCTGCGAGTCCCTGACCGCAGCCTCCAATGAAAGTGCTAACTCCACGGCCCGATCGAATGGTAGATCGACCTCGGTCAACAAACGCTGTCTGATTTTGTCACTTTTCAATCCGAACACGAATTGGTCTCTGAGATTATCTTTTAGTATCTCTGTGGTGGAAAATGCACAAGCTTTACTTAATTTCTTTAACTGTGCTAAATATTCCGTCACCATTTGTGATTCGCTTTGTTTACACGATCTGAATATCATTCGCTCGGCGATGACGGAGCGCTTCGGTGCAAGATGGCTGTCTACTAACTTCACTATAGATTCAAAGTCCACTTTTTCTGGCTTTTCGGGGAAACACAAGTCGATTATGAGATCCAGGGGCTCTGTTCCCACGACAGCCACCAAGTGTTTGGAGTACTCCGCGGGTTTTATTTCGTGTATCTCGAACCACGCTCGTAGTCTGCTGACGTACGTCGACCATCGATCCACGTTCATTTTAAATTCATGGAGTTGGCTCAAATTCATGTTTTTTATGAGTCTTGTATGATCTGCGCGTTGTTTCTGCACTTTAGGGTTCGTAGCTCGTCGCCAATGTTTTGTTTGAGGAATAACTAGGTGCGTAGCACGCAATCAAACCACCATATTTTCAAGACTGGTTTTAATACGAAAGAAAGAGATAAAAGATCTAAATCTACAACTGATTGAAGGTAGGAGCTATATGTCAGCATACATAACAGACAGTTCTGGGTTTTTTAATGGAACTAAGTAATGAGACAAGAAAATCGTTTGCCTGATCGTAAGCGCCACGCCTGCCTATAACAATTGCAGTGCCATCCAGAACTTTTAGACCATAAAAGTGCTGCGTAGCACTGCATTGAGCTCAACACCCCGAGACATCAGATATTAAGTCTCATAATTATTATTCCCTTCAAACCGGAACACAATAAGGTTTGTGCACGAAAACTTGGCAGCAGAATAACTGGCAAAGCGGTATTAGTACCTACCCAGATGGGCGGAGGTTTATCGGTATCCAAAAGTTTTAGAAATATATAAGTTTTTATTCGAAACGCTCCAAAATGTGCTAATTTTGCAGAATAACCTATAAACTTTTGAAAAAAACATAAAAGATCTTAAAAAAATTAAGAAAGTAAATGCTTCGACCGATAAAAGTCAGGTCATAGTGACAGTCAGATAAATTAAATTACTTGGGTAGGGATCGAACCTGCGTCTTCGGAATACCGTCCCGACGCCTTAACCACTGGGCTACCGAGCCAACTGCTTGAGTAACCGATTTTCTCCAAGTACGAAGATTTGCAAGTAGGAGCAAACACAACCTCGTGCTACCGACTTCGAAACTAAAAATCCATAGCTCAGGCCCACACGTCATGGCAATAAAAATTTACAACAAAATTCCAGACAACATAAAAGTCGAAAACATCGAATCAATTTTCTTAAAAAAATTAAAACAATACCTAATTAACAAATGCGACTACAACCTCGACGAATTTTTTAATGACAATTAAATAGATATTTATATTAATATACTAATAAAATTAATTCTTTTTATGACTATATAAAATACCAATGTTTATTTAATGGATTGGTCCGCTCGCTCCTATTACTCCTATTGTCATACCCTGTCAGGGTCATATATGTTAACTTACCTTTTCATAAGACCTCTTCAAATGTACATACATATATGATTGCAATAAACAATTGAGTATTGAGTATTCTTCTATCCTTCTTTTATTTTTTTATGTTCTATTTGAATTAAGTTATAGATATCTAAGTGCATACAAACTTACTTGTACGTCATACGTCACGAGTACTTGTGTTATTCGATTCAAGTTCAATTACCTCTAGAAGCATGCTAATGTTAAGGCGAGGTGATATAAAGCGTGTCACACACTACGCAGATACGGTAATATTTTATCTGCGTATAAAAACTTAACTTATCTGAAAGTATCACACACTTCGCAGATACGATAATATACGAAATTATACATTCACGCGGAATCCTTCAAACTGACTATACTTGTTTTTTGGTGCGGATCGTATATACAGTGTGTAACAATGAGTTCGCGTTTATTGCTTCTGGATTTATTAGACAGTTCCTTAGAAGAAGAATCTGATTTTGAATTGTATTTGTATGCGCATGTAACATCTGACCATCTTTCGATATAATTATGTCGATGCCTACTGATACTTGACGAGCTATGTGCTTAGTGTGCGGTGCTCCTTGAGTTTAATATAGAGAGCGATATTGACAGATACGCGCTCAGATACAGATATCTTAGCGTATCTGCGTAGTGTGTGACACGCTTTAAACGTTCCTCCGTGTCTCTCAGTAAATTAATAGGCAGAGGTTGAAGATTAAGCAATTTCAACACTTCAAGTTACCTCGCAGATCGTTTAACAAGTTATTTTATCTGCCTCAAAGCGAGTTTCCTCAGTTTTCAAGTAATTTGTAAAAGTTTCCCTCGGCGCCACACAGGGAGGGAATACCTGTAATATTCTTAAGCCTCACCTTTGACTCGGGCCCGAACTTTGTCGTCTGTTCGCTAAATTGGAGGAAATATGGATGAGAAAGTTTAAGATGACTAATTGATGAATTGGAAAACGATTAAGGTAGATAGTTTTCTCAAACAATCCCGACGCAACCGGCTTGATCTCATAACTCCCAGAAGAAGGACTTATAAAATGTCCGAAACCTGGTCGGAGTAATTTAGACGTTTACCGTGAGTCTTAGCCGTTATATATTAATTAATTCCGACGCACTTGTGACTTGATCCGCTCTCTATAAAAATATAGATAAGGTTAGCAGTTTTTTATGGCACTGAGTGATGAGACGAACAAATAGTGTGCCTGATGGTACGGCCGGCACAATTGCAGTGCCACCCTACATTATACCCTGCATTGCGTTCATCCCCCCGAGACATCTTAAGTCTAATACCCAGTAATTTCGCTTATATTAAAGTAATATAATAATATTAAAGTAGAGCATATTTTTTTTTTTTTTACTCTTAATAGATCTATGTTTGGCCACTATCTCAACTGATGTGAAGCGATGATGTGGCCTAAGATGGAGCACATAGATCTCGGGAGAGACGGCAGTTGAGCGGCTGCTCAGACCCGTCTCCCCGATGGTTCACCGAACATCATCCCGAAACACGACTAGGTCGCTTGACGGCGTGCCTTTGTTCGGTGAGTTACAACCACGGCCAGAGCCTACCACTCCAAAGCGCGTAAGCGGGTTTCATCACGATGTTTTCCTTCACCGATTTAGAACGAGCGTGCAAAATCTGCACTTAACTATAAGTCATTGGTGCAGGGCCGAGTCGGGATTAGAACCCAGGTGCGTCTGATCAAAAGGCGCACGAGTTCGCGGTGCGCCACACTCGCTCTGATATGTACATATGTTCCTATCCTACCTATTATAATCAAGATTCTAGTCTAGTTATTTGAAAAGTGCGTCAAAGCGTAATAACACTTTCGACATTCATTTGTGATATATTCAAGACTAAATAAAAAAAAAATCTAGTTTTAGTCTATGTTCTGCCGCCTGATATTAATATCCACGGATATCCAGCTACGCCTATACCGACATCGACCAGTTGGTCCTACAAAATTGAACTTTTACAAAACTTGTTGTCAATATTAACTTGGAATTGGCTTCAATTTCATGTTGTGGAAGCCGTAATGAATCTTGTATATCTTCTCGGAAATACAGGTATTCTCACAATATTTATTTAGACTTCAATAAGTAGGAAATGAAGTCCTCAAGTTACATTGCTTTATCCCATTTCATTCCTACAGGTAAACCATTCCGAAACAAACCAGGAAATAAACTTGCAAACAAACTCCACGGAAGTGAATTTTGCTTGGGGACCCGCGGACTCTTAGCGAAGTAATTTATGCTTTCCTAAAAACAATTTATAGACCGTGCTGGAGACAAAATTATGAAGTTCTAGAATAACATTGAAGGCAGTTAGGGCACTTTCAAAGAGCCGGACCGTTCGTCTTACACACACAAAAAACAAATTAGAATATCATCACCTCCCACCAACTGGTCCATGGTTGCTTTAATATATGGTTTTAGCAAGCAATATTAGTAGAAATTTCTCTTTTTATAATACTATCAGCTGCTTCCCGTGGTTTCCTGGGATAAAAAGTAGCCATAATGTTAATCCAGTGTATAAGCTATCTCCATTCCGAATTTCACTTACATCGAGCCATTACAGCGAAGTAACAAACACACTAACACACAAACACACTTCATATAAACTTTCGCATTATTAATAGCTTCTAATTTTCTTATCGAGAATACAGATCATTATCAAGAACGAATCTAACCAAATTAGGGTCGAGCAAATTAAATTAGTTAATTAGACTGCTTACAACGTAAAACTATTACGTATGTTGAAAGTTTCAATAGTATTTTTTTGTAATGCCCTTACTGCGTCAAGCTCTTGTTAAAAGGTGGGAAGAAATTCCGCGATGACGGCTTTGTTTGTCTTGGAATTGCTTAACTTAGTTAGGTGCGAGTATAAGATGAATTAGCTTACAGCCTCTATTATCACATCTGCTATTGTTATTTAAATGTAAGAGCCGGCGATGGAATAGTTTATCAAACAAAGGCAATTGTTAAGTCCATACTTCTTAACTAGAATTCTCTATCCCTATAAAGTTTTGGCGAGTTTGATTGATTACAAATATTATTGAAACTACTAGGACTAACATTATTTATTGAATTTGTAGATCTTGAACCTAGAGACCTAGGTTTCGAGAATTTCCACCGCTCGAAACCTAGGTCTACAACTAAGTTTTACTATTCGAGCTTAACCACAAAAGTGATCGTAAATAAAATAATGAAAAAAGAAATACAATCCATAAAAATATAACTATACTACTATAAAAAAAATATCTAATAATCAACAATTTAATTTGCAATGACAATAATCGCGTCCGCCTTCTCTAATTTTGCCGTGCCCAACGGATTTCATATATCACTGTACGTTTATCATATACACCTTCTACTATACAGGGTGGAATTGAATTCGATACTTTCCCAAAATGTATATGTACTCAATCCGTGCTTTAGAATACATTTATAGCGTTAAATTAACAAAATAATAATAAAAACAAAGGACTAAAAAATAATTGATAATTAGCTAAAATGTGTATTTCCCAAACAGGTTACGCAGGAGCGAGGCGGCGAGGCGCCTACTATTCTAATAAAAATATCGTCATAATAAATAATTCAGTTCTACGGAGTATATGAAAGCAATAAAGAATCTGAATCTAAATACTACTAGGTTTGTACTCAGTAGGATTCAGTCAGTTTCTAACATGTTAAAGTCCAATATTGAACTTCGTTATACCGAACAAGTAGGTATGATTGAAGTTCAATATTAAACTTGAGAGATATTGAACGAGTAACTGCAAGAACTTAAATACATTTAAAACTGAGAGATACTTATTCGTAACACATTCGACGTACGGGCACAGGTGGGCGAGCCCGATGGTTCCAACGAATCGAGTTGCAACTTCGCAAATGCGTGCTACGTACTCTCTTCCTATATTGTCACTTGTTTAAGTTCCACTTCCAGGTTTTCACGATGTGACATTTTCGAGGAAATATGTCTTTCTGAATTTTCCATTGGAACTATAAAACATATATTTTCTGTTAACACAGAATTTTGATTTGTAAAACCTGATTTCTTGTTATATTTTGTTTGACATGACCATTTCATTTCGCAGCCATCAAACTGCATCAAAGGTATGCATAACTATTAAAAATCTTGATAGCTGACTTACTTGATATTGAACCGTGTTAGACTGCTAGATAGATAGTTAATCATTAATTTGCTCTTAGCTTCTACCACGGGGTAGTAAGGTTAGGCCTTGGGGTGGTCCTCAGGTGGAAACGCACGGAGGCATCCCGGGAACTGGCAGGTCGCTGGTGGCTGCTCCAATAGCCAGGGCGCCGCTCAGCGGCTCTGTTGGTTGGGTTTCTCTTGGGGGGTCTTCTAGGGCGTTGAAGGTTAGCGTCGTCCTGGTCCTCCTCATCTTGCTGTAGCAAAATGTCGCGGGGCAGCGCAAGCTTCTGAGGGGCGTCGGAAGGCCGTGTATGGTAGTGCATAATGTCGTTAAAGTGGCAGATAGAAAAAAATTGCCGAAAAAACAAAATCCCATATCGCTATCGGCTAAGGATTTATGAAATAACTACTATGAAAATGTAATACGAATGCTTGTAGCAGGTTTCAAAAAATAAATATAGCGACTATGTCAGCAAGGAATTAATAATATACAGGTATGTTGGCTGCTAACTTTGGCATGTTCGCGGTACTTCATATAACGTTACTCGGAGAAATACTGAATCGCCGCCCTCGTCTTGGCTTCTAGTTCCAGATGCGAGAAGGTGTAGATATGTTATCATTTTTTTTTTATGTAACTGAATGACGAGACGAGCTGGTCGTTTTCCTGATGGTAAGCAATACACCAGCCCATAACAATAACACCACCACCCAGAACTTTGTTTTGCAAAATCCTGCGCGGCGCTGCACTGCGCTGTCACCCTGAGACAATTAGCTGTTGAGTCTCATAATGCCCAGTAATTTCACTGGCTACAATGCCCTTCAATCCGGATCACAGTAATGCTTGCGCACTACTGCTTGGCGGCTGAATAACTGGCAAAGCGGTTTTATATAATGGATTTTGTCACTGTTCGATCATATCGTCGTAAAACATGTCTAAGAACCACCGCTAGAAAACCTACTGTCCAATAAAAAAACCATCCAAATCGGCTTACTCGTTTAAGAGCTACGGTACCACAGACAGACACACATAGTGGTCAAACTTATTATACCCTCCTTTTGCGTCGGGGGTTAAAAACTACTTTAGTCCAACTAGTAACTAGGTTGTAGGTTTCTCGTATGCAAGAGGTCGTCTGAGTTGGTACTACCACTTTGCCAGTTATTGTGCCGACAAGCAGTATTGCGCAAGCATTACTATGTCCCGCTGGCCCCGCACCACTGTTATGTGCGGATTTAACACTCCCTCTTAAAACGGTGAAGGAAAACATCGTGAGGAAACCGGCAAGTCAAAGAACTAATCATAAAAATTCAAGGACATTTGACATCCACCAACCCGCACTGGGCCAGCGTGGTTGATTATGGCTATCGTATCTTTATGAGAGAAGGAACGTGATGGGCTAATGATGATGATAGTAACTTTGTTCTGGTTTGAAGAACATTGTAGCCATCGAAATTATTGGACATATGAGACTTATCAGCTATTGTCTCAGGGTGACGAGCGCAGTGCAATACCGCGCAGGGTTTTGGAAACAAAGTTCCGGGTAGTTCGAAAGCTCCGAGCTATCTGAGCTGCCTAAAAAATACCATAAAGGCCAACAAACGCATTCACATTTTACCAACTCCGACTCATATAACCCTGTGTCCATACCGCAGTGATTGCAAGCGGCGAGCTGCAAGCATTCCTTGCACGTGCGTATATTGTAACACTAGACTTCACAAAGGCACGAGCCCACTGGAGTGTCGCATTCTAGGATAACAATACATGAGTTACAAGCATAGGTAAATTCGATAGACAATTTGGCAGGTATGATTGATAGATGAACGCTTTATTGCAAACATAAAATTAAAGACATTACATAAAAACAATTAAAGGAAGTGTTACAATCAGACCGCCTATTGTTATGCTGATTACTGTGAAATGTACTTGTTTTTCATGTACCTATTTTTAAAGTTTTTAACAATAAAGTGTTTATCTATCTATCTGCAATGGACGGCCTTATCGCTAAAATCTTTTCCAGGCAACCTTTGAATGGAGAGGAATTATCAAAGTGTTAAAGACGGGGATGTAAGGTCTACAATAATGATAATAACATAAAATGTCAATAAAATAAATTACAATACAATAGCAACACTCTAAATGCCTACATGAAAATAGAAGAGAAATGCGACACCCAAGACAAACCTATTTAAGGTTTATAAGGTGTTAGATATTTATGAAAAGTTGTAAAATTTATAAAAATAAATAAAAAAAAAAACATAAAACATACATAATGTTTGAAGCGTATGTCCTTTTATTACCCAACTAGCAAACGCCCGGGTTTTCTTCGCGTCGACACAATTAAATATACCCTATGTTACATAGCAATAGCGTAGCTTTTTATCAGTGAAAGAATTTTCAGAATCGTAATAGTAGTTCCAAAGATTACTTCCTACAAACATACATACAATTTTACCTATTTATATTATTTTATTTACTGGGGAGGTCTTGCTAAGATGGTCGTAGAAAAAATACGAAATGGGCTTTCTCTGTCGGTCACGCGGACAAAGTCGCGAGAAAAAGGTAGTAGTTTATACATTTAGAAGAAATTAATTATTCATGCTGAGTTGATCCGTGTTGTTGTAACACACAAAAAAGGCAAAGAAAAGGCATCGAAAATTCTGAGAGAATAATATAGGAAGGATGAACAATATTCCAAATAGTTTTTCTTTGAAAGAACACCTCGACGACTCGAGAATTGGAAACGCTAATGATGAAACAAATGAAGCCCGCATTGCAGACGTGTATGTAAGTTTATTACTGAGTTTCTTGGGTTTAAACCGGCTTCAAAAAAGGAGAAGGTCCTCAGTTCGATTATATATTTTTTTTATGTTTGCTACCTCAGAATTCCGTCATTTATAAACGGGTTTGGAAAATTCTTCTTGTGTTTGGTTCAGTATAGCTACGAAGTGGTCCCATATAAATTTCATCGATATTTGACCTTGGACTTCGAAGATACATTGAAGTCCGATTTTGATTTTTTTTCTAAACATTTATTATAATTTGTAGCGTTACTTGAATATATCGTCATTTTCTCAATCAATAAATTTATATCGAAAATCTAAAACAAGCCAATTCAACAAAACCTTTAAAATAATATTTACAAAACCGCGTCGCATCCTAAACGACCGCATAAAGATGTCGCGTGCCATACGACAATAAATTCGTAGATACGGCGGTAACTTTTCTAGGAAATGGTGAATGGTACGTCGAACAATGCGAGTGCGTTGTATTTTAGCATCGTGACCACAATGCAGGCTATCGGAAGTAGGGCCGCAGATGTGGACTGGACTGCCTCTGTTTTACTGGATGCTAATATACCTATCTAACACACATATTCACATTGTCATTTTCATCTATATAAAGGTATCGCTCACTCGGTGTTCATAAATATGCCATCAAAAGTAGCTGTGTAATGACGATGAGCGAAAATGGGGATAGAAATTTCAGTTCTCCAGGGGATGTGGAACTCGTCAGTGAAAAGGGAGCTTTCCCATTGACCGTGTTTCAGCATCAATGCATGAGCATTAGTGCCGAATCACGTGGAGGCAAGTACGTCGATATTTCAGTGTTAGCACAGAATATTAAGGGACAGAAGCATCACTCTGCAAAGAAATTTAAACAAATAGCGACTCTTGCTATGACGCAATATAATTCAATTCAGCTCCCGTAGCGCTGCATACGTACCAGTCATATTAACCTTCAGAGCGCCTCTCTTTCTATCGCATAGCTCTTATCTCTTCTGACGCGGCACGTGTAACGACGCGCGGCCCGCCGTTGGTGTCCGGCTATGTACTTGTAGCTTCGTACCTACAGTGCGGAGTGCGCTAGGCCTGGTGTTAGCCCAAAGTAGGCTTCATAAACAAAACATCTGAGGTCCGCTTGCTAAAATTCATGCCCGTATAATTTTTATATGTAACTGGACAAGACGCACTGATCGTTCACTTGATGGTAAACAATACACCTGTCCACAACAGTAAAAGCATCACCCAGAACTTTCTTTTGCAAAATCCTGCGCGGCACTGCACTGTGCTCGTCACTCTGAGACAATTAGCTGTTAAGTCTCATAATGCTCTATTTTCGCTGGGTACTTTGCTCTTCAAACCGGAACAAAGTAATGCTTGAGCACTGCTGCTTGGCGGCATAAAAAACTGGCATAACCCAGACGGCCTTTCGCATACGAGAAACCTACCGCCAGTATGTGTATTCCCAAATTATAATATCGTCAGATTGAACAGTCGTTAGCTAGAGTGTACTCGGACGTCACATAAACTAGGCTATATCGCTCCTCCGGGCTAATCAGAGATTGATGTTACGATGCAGCGAGTTTAACGAACCGGCTCTAGAATAATTACTAAAAGCTGTAATAGTGACAGGCTTTGAGACGAATGTAGGTGAACGTCATTTTGAGACCTTATTTAGTGTATAGTGTTATCCTAGTGTAATGTTAGGGCTGTGCGGCGTTAGGGTAGTAATCCTACTGCCCGCAGATAGTAGTCTTCAGGGGTGAGTGAAAGACACAGCTCAGAACCATATCTTTAATGTCCATAAGGTCACACAGCCGCACAATATCTGTATCCACAACTATGGCAACGGTGGTAGCACTGATCACTGGCCTGAACACTAGCGAGCGCGTACGTCGAGGCAGCTGCTATCCATCCGTTAGGGACGTGTGGCGCAGCGGTGGCGGTTCGATTCCGCGGCAGGTACTCGCGCGGCAGTGTATAAATTCAGCTGCTGTGATTTAAATAAACTAAAAACAATCGACAAGAACTAGTGTCTGGAATCCCTCTAGGGATTGTTCTACTGGAGTACTACTACTGCTACTACTACTTTGACACTTTGACACTTCGAGGCTGCAAAATGCGTTCTGTCGAAGCGCCGGCTCGACTGAGCTCCTCGCGAGTGTCATAGGTTACTGAGAAGTAGAAGTTAACATTTTTTTTATGTAACTGAATGACGAGACGAGCAGGTAGTTTGCCTGATGGTAAGCAATACGCCAGCCCATAACAATAATAGCATCACTCAGAACTTTGTTTTGTAAAATCCTGCGTAGCGCTGCACTGCGCTCGTCACTGCTGAGACATTAGGAGAGTTTCTCGAACGGCATGTATCATCATCATCATGATACACGTGCTACCTATACAGTTAGTAATTACATAGAAGACAAAGATGCATGGAACATTCCGCTTCTGCCAAGTAGCCAACTGGCACATAAAAAACATTATAGTATTGTCAAAATCAAACAAAATATTATAGCAAAAGTTCAAAAAGAAACGCCCCTCAATTTCTTGCCGTATATTCTGAGTAGTGGTTCTTTTTCCGATACGGTGGTAGAGTCATTGCTGTAATTGACGTTTATAAGTGCGTCCGTGATGCCTAAACTGAAAAAAAACTTTTTAACTTTGAACTATTGCAAGCGTCGACTGAGATTTTTAACCGACTTCAAAAAGGAGGAGGTTTACAATTCGACGGTATGTTTTTTTTTTTTGTTTTTTTTTTGTGCGTTTGTTACGCGATTACTCCGCCAATTATGAATGGATTTCGATGATTCTTTTTTTGATTGGTAGGTCATACTTCAGAGGTGGTCCCATATCAATTTTATCGAAATTCATTCAGCACTTTTTGAAAAAAATAGCAAAAACAAAAAAATATAAGTTTAATCTTCAAGTCGGTTCTTATTTTTGTTGTAACCGACTTTCTAAAGGTGGAGGTTTGTATTCGACTGCTTCACCTGCTTCACCCAGGGTTGACTTCCGGCGAGGGAACTCCTCAACGGTGGATAGTACAGACACAAAATTTTGTAAATGGATTTAACCATAATAGCCTGTTCTAAATTCCACCATGACATGGCTGATACACCCAGGAATGACTTCCGGCGAGGGAACTCCTCAACAGAGAATAGGAGAGTAATGAATTTTTTTTGTACATAAATTTAATTGTGATAGCCCGTTTTAAACTTCGTCATGATGTGGCTGCTAGATCATAAATGCTTGTCTTTAAAAACTTTTTAAATTAATTTAATTAAAACTTGTTTTGCACTAAAAAGGGTAAAATAAATTATTTTAAAAAAAAAACTAAACCGACTTCAAAACCACAAATAGGCACTCAAAAGTGAAAAATAAATTAATATAATTATCATAAGCGCTACCCACTCATATATTTGAAGTCGGTGCCCTCTCAGGAATAAATTCCTCATTTATTCATCTCGCGTCCTCGCTTCCAGTCAGTGTTTATAAAACTGGTAATGCGATGCTGCGTACTATTGTGTAATTAAATTTCTTGCGCGGCAGCGACTCAGATACCACTGAATGCAATAGAATACAATACAATTATGCTTTATTGTACACCAAAGAAATAATTAACAAGGTACAGGAAATGACTCTTATAAAAATACTCTTATAATAACTCATATAAAAAAACATACTATACAGTTAGTAATTACAGAAAAGACAAAGATGCATGGAACATTATCCGCTTCTGTCAAGTAGCCAACTGGCACATCCAGATTATGTTATCAAATGCAAGGCAAGGCACATAAAACATAATATTGTCAAAAACAAACATAAAATATTGAAACAATAGTATTAAAAAAATGGCCCTCTGTTTCTTGCCGTATCTTCAGAGTAGTGGTTCTTTTTCCGATACGGTGGTAGAGTCATTGTAATAATTGACGTTCATAAATGCGTCTGTAATGCGAAAACTGAATAAAGAACTTTGAACTTTGAACTAAACTATAGTACAACGGGCGGACTTATCGCTAAAAATAATACCTAATATGCTAATTGCTTTTTTCGCGTAAAGTATCTGTTATAATAATCATCTATATCAATAACGCATGTATTTTGTATTAATGCGTTGGTTCAATATATCTTACTCGTTCTTCACAGAGTATAATATATATGTATGTATGTATACTTATATTTATTATATTGTATCTATGAATATTAATTAGGTATATAAGTTTACTTATGTAGTCATATATAATTATTTATGTAGGTTTATAATATAATATAATGTGTAATAATGTGTACCTAGTATATGTATGTTTATGCAGGCATTCAGCATGTTGCTGTTGTTTTGTATCTATTATTTAAGTTTATTTTATTGACATTGTTTATGTTTATGTTATTATTGTAGACCCTACATCCCCGTCTTTAAGATAATTCCTCTCCATCCAAAGGCTGCCTGGAAGAGATCGCTTTTAGCGATAAGGCCGCCCATTGTAACACTTTCTTTAATTGTTTTTATGTTATGTCTGTAATTTAATGTTTGCAATAAAGCGTTCATCTATCTATCTATCTATATACGAGTATAAGTAATTAGATTTCATATCATATGTAATCCCTTAGTATATCCATTATAATTTCTATCACCACCGTCTGTTTATGTTTCGTTATCCCTCTCCATCCAAAGGTTGTCTAGAAGAGACAAAACCATTGTTACACCATTGTAAACATTTAACTTGTACTTTATTTCTATGTTTAAGGTTACTAATAAAGTGTTTATCTATCTATCTATAATTCACTCTACAGCAATTGACCTCAAGAACTACAAGGAATGTCATCCGACTCGAAACTACTATATAGGTGGTAAGTATCTCGTATGCGAGAGGCCCTCTGGATTAGTACCAACGCTTTGCCAGTTATTCTGCCGCCAAGCAGTAGTGCGCAAGCATTATTGTGTTCCGGTTTGAAGGGTATTGTAGCCAGCGAAATTACTGGGCTTATGAGACTTAATATCTGATGTCTCGGGGTGATGAGTGCAATGTAGTGCTACGTAGTGCTCTTTATGGTATTAAAAGCTCTGGGTAGCATTGCAATTGTTATTGGCAGGTGTGGCGCTTACCACCAGGCAAACGACTTCGGTGTTTCAACACTCAGTTCCAAAATAAAATCTTCTGAATTATAGTATCCTCACTACGTATATAGATAAAACATAACGAAGAACACTTTCAAACATTGCCTTACCTAGTAAATCAAAATGTTTACGCATATTACCCGTGTAGTTCTTAATATTTGCTTTTCTATTATCACTTCTATTACCTTAGAAATAAGATTCATAATTATTTAGCGGGGATTAAACGTAAGATGCAAAATAGTCCACCTTTATCTTCTAGTTATTAACAATTGCTAGTTAATTGTAACCTCTAGCACCTCTAAAATAGAGATGATAATAGTTTAAAAGGGTTCTCATAAAAGATGCAATATGTTAGTCCGACCTGTTGTAAGCTTTCCTATATGTTTATGTTAATCCGTCCCGTCCGCGGGTATTTTGCATAATTACCGGATAATCGGCAAAGGGTGTTCCGGGAAATTTGCCGTACGGCAGCAACGGATAGGTACGTTGGGGAAAATTGGCTCAGCCTTTGGGAAATGGATGAAATTAAATTCTAATTAGAGTAACTTTTTATAGGATACATTTTTCATGAAGGCTTAAAAGGATTTGTTGGTTTTGTTAAGATCTGAAGTTTTTTATGATTGGTTTTGTTTAAAAGGGTTGGTTAAAATCGATCAACACCAATAATTATGCGGACGTTGTTTTATACCACTGCCGGATATATATAAAGTACTATGACAGCCTCTGTGGTACCACTACTGGTTGGGTAGGTAGGCTCACATCTTATGCATCAGTGAGATTTTGATACCTGTGACGGGACAAATATTTGAGCACAGAACAAAAAGTGAAAAAATAGTTATGTGTCTGGGTGTTGTGGGACCATTGTACCTCATGCTTCCTGGTTCCCTAGTTACAGGAAATCCTAGTTACGGGCCATAATCTATGTAAGTGATTGTTGGGCGTTATTATTACTTAATTAACGTCTGTTACAAAAACCTTGTCTAATCCGTTAAGGGTGTGTTAAAACAGCTGTAAAGATGCCAAATATAAATAAATATTAAAAAAAAAAATTGCGCCGCTTAAAGTATGCTGGGCATTTTACCCCACGTCACCCGTGCTGTCTAGGCGGACCAGAGGTTAAAGTTTGTTATAGTATTGTTACAACTTCTGACTATGTTCAAAACTTGCTACCTGTTAAACACACTGTCACACCACCCATAACTCACATTACAGCTGACGGGAAGATCTCGGAGAAGTCTCAATTGAGGGGAGTATAAATAAAGATTTGTACATATCGCCGCGCCGCAGCCTCGGTATGATTTACGTCCTAACTTGGCGTTAAGCTGCTGGCGTGATGTGCTCTGCATTCTACCGCGAGTAGTGTTGCTAAACTAAAGATTGTCCTACTATCGATAGTTGAACTCGAAAATCATATAGGATATCAGTAGTGATATCGACAGTATCGGTACTACCAATATAAAATGAGTTTTATATTGATAGTATCGATATAAAACTCATCAGGGATAAAAATAGTATCGATACTATCGATAGCTTAGTGACTATCAAGGATCAACTCTAACGATACTATTGAAAGTCATCAATACTATTGTCAATTCCGTACAATCGATAGTGTCGACAGTGTCGATAGTATCAAACCTATCGATAGTTCTATCGATATTCACATATTGCCAGGATACAGAAAGACTATCGATAGTGACCTATCGAGCGGCAACACTAACCGCGAGGTTCGGCTCTTACGATGGTATCTAGTTAGAAAGTAATTAAGTTTTAGGCTGAGTAGAATACAGCGCTGCATTTGGCCACAAAAAAATAAAAATAAAAACGTACTTATTAAAAATTTGTGTTTCATTAAATTTTAAGGTATTTCGGTGCGATGCCACGCCGAAAAAATACAGGATCAAAGGTATAATATGAGCTTAATGACTTCCTGCTTCCGGAAATGTACGTGATGTCCACCACCACTTGAAAATATGTTTAATTAAATTATATGACTTGATGTCGAGGTACCAAGGACGCCCCAACGGCATTGTGGCAACAGGTCCTCATAGTTTTTGGTTCTTTTTTGTCATCATAAAGAAAAAACCTAACCAATTCTTATATTTTCGACATACCTGTCTTTGGTTCTGTCTTTGCTACGAAGTCCGCAAAATGAATTGTTTCAAAGTCAAACAACAATATGAAATTGAATTTTAACTGACAAGTAAATCTTCTGCCTGCAATCAAAGCTTTTGAATTCAACAAGTCATCACTGCTATCACTCAAATTGTTAGCTTTTAATTCTCTTTTCAACCCACCTGAACCGTGTCACATCCAAGTGACAGTTTTTCAACCGAACGGGGGCGCGACATTCAATCCGGCTCGCTGTGATTAAAGCGCTGGCTCTCAAAGTTCTAGGGATGGGTTGAATTATGGCTATATAGGTCTAACGCTTAACTTATGCGGCACCTGAAGTAGGTGCCGCCTAGGTAAGTCCTACTTTACTTTAAGGTTTATAAGGTTAATAGTTGACGCGAGGCTTCAGTCAGGTGTCCGTGTCACTCTTTCCGGATCACAGCTACATCTGGAGGCGGTAAGATAAACAACTAACCATGAACTCGTTACTGTATTAAAGCATGATTAATTACGGGAGCTGATCAAGAATCTTCCTTCATGAGCGCCAATACGAGTAGATGTTCAGTTGATACACTACAATGGAATTTAAATTAGTTCTGTAGCGCCTCTACATCTACATCATCAGCCCATCACGTTCCCACTGCTGGGACTCGGGCCTTCCCTCATAGAGTATGGGCCATAAGCCACCACGCTGGCCCAGTGCGGGTTGGTAGATATCACATGTCCTTAAATTTTTTATAATAAATTCTTGGACATACGGGTTTCCTCACGACGTTTTCCTTCATCGTTTTTAGAGCGAGTGTTAAATCCGCACATAACTTAAGAAAGTCAGTGCTGTGTGGCCAACGGGATTCGAACTCGGGTGCGTTGGATTGATTGTCACACGTGCTCCCTTTGAGCCACACTCGTTCTGAGTAGATAGATACGTTTATATGTATATACGTTTATATAGATATAAAAAGACTATCACCAAAATATATTTGCACCGCAACAGATTTAGAACAGATTAGTTTTCGCAGCACTAGCAGTTACGCCACCTGAAATGTTACGATTGAAAAATGCATTGCAATGCAGTGCTCTAGTGCCAGTGTGATCAGTGAGGGGGAAACTCGGCCATGCGTCAAACGCTAGATAGGTAATGATTGCAATTTATTGTCCATTTTACCTTATCCTGGGACTAGCGGCACTCACGTGGGAGATACGGTAATTTTGAAAGTCAATTTATGAGGTAAATGGTTTCTACACGGGGTGGTAAAACTGAAGTACCTACAGGTTATCGAAGACCCTTGTCACACACCCAGCACTTAGAAGAACATACGATCCAAATTTCACGTTAGTAAGCTTTAAAGTTTAGTGTGAGGCCACTCAGATATCCAGCAGTATGTAATTTAGTATGTAGCCAACAACTTACATACTAAATTAAGAGGAATGAAGGACACAAAAAAAAAAAAATGTGACATTTCAGTCACACTAAAACAGTTCTAAGAAATAGTAGCTCTAAATGCGTTGGGAGAAGAGTTAAATAAATCGATTCTAATGATGTAATATCAGTTTGTGGTTTGAAACAAATATCATGATTATGTTGTCAAATGCAAGGCCAGGCACATAAAAAACATAATATTGTTAAAACAAACAAGCAAAATTGTAAAAAAAGTTAAAAAAATATCCCTTAGTTTCTTGTCATGCTGAGTAGTGGTTCTTTTTCCGATACGGTGGTATAATCATTGTAATAATTGGCGTTCATAAGTGCGTGTGTGATGCCAAAATTGAACAAAGAACTTTTGAACTCTTTGAACTCTTGAACTCAAGTACGATTGAAAAATGCAATCACTTTAGTGCTAGTGTGACCAGTGAGCAGGAAACGCGGTCATGCATCAAACACAAGATAATCATTGCAATTTATGGTCCATTAAACCCTGTCGAGGACTAGCGGCACTCACGTGAAAATACAATAATTTAGAGTAAGATTTCAATACCTTTAATGTATTTCAATCCAGTTTCTAATGTAGTAATGATTATGAATAACTGAGAATTAACAACAGAGTTCTGTATTTGTGAAAAAGTACCTCTGGTGCCTCGAAATCCATAACTGTCTAGTTCACAAAAGTTCCTCTCACCTCCGTAAAATTATAATAAAGATCCGGTTAGGTTTTAGGGAGCGTGTCTTGCGGATAAGTAGAAATAATAATATAATATAATAATATCATTTGCCAAAAAATTTTAGGAGTTTTTTTACACAACATACTGGCCTCAATAATTATACAAACACAACATTTACACTAGCAGTTGTTACTCAGATGCCTGCTATCTAGGCTTATACCTGTAATATAGGCATCTGCGCTTCCCCATGAATTTAAACAATATTTATAATGTTTATACCACACCCACTCGGAAAGTGTCTTATTACTCGTTCATAAACGGGTTACAAAGTTCGTAATTTCTCCCTTAAAAATGTGCGGAGGGAAAAGTTATATGGAATTTCATTACTGCCCTCCGAAGCAGGGCAGGAATGTTGTATGAAAATCCATTACTGCTCGGCTAGCTTTCTTTTGTTTTTTAGCAGCGAACATAAAAAAAAACACAAACGTCAAACCTCAAAAAGGTCTTGTATAAAATAATTAGAAAAAAGAGGCGGGAAACATACAAACCTCAAATCTCAAAAAGGTTTTATATCAAATAATTAGAGAAAAGAGGCGGTTTTTTTTTTGTTTTCTATTTTTAATTAAATGAGAATGGCAACCTTATTCTGCAATACGAAAAAAAAAGCGCGCAATTTATTTCGTTGCGTTAAATTTTGTTTTAACTTATTTTCCTCGTAGGTGTAGTATAAAGCACTATGTATCACTCGGGAGAAAGTTCTATTTTATTATCGAAATAGATCGTTTTCTCCCCTCGGTGTACAATGTACTATTGTATTATCATAGAAAACAAATTAATGTTTCATACAGCTGCGTAAGCTCAATACTCAATCATTTATGGCAATCATAAATACATAGGTACATGACATTTCACAAGAATACAATGTGGAATAACATATTTATGTCCCTAGTAGTGCAAAAAGGCTGCCCATTTCAATTTATATTTAATAAGTGAATAAGTACCTTCAAATATGTTCCACTATTAAAAATAAAATAAGTTTGATAGTACAAAATATCTAGATATCAAAATCTATAAATATCTATATAGTCTAGATACAAATATACAAAGTATTTTTAGGTGTAAATATTTATTGTAACCTTTTTTTATTTTTTTTATACATTATGCTTGCGTTTGACCACTATCTCACCTGATGGTAAGCGACGATGCGGTCGACGATGTAGCACGCTTGCCAAGATAGTACCTGTTCACTCGAGATTTGAAGATTCCCAGATTCGTTCGCCTGATAGTAAGAGCCACGCCTGCCCATAACAATTGCAGTGCCACCTAGAACTTTAAATACCATAAAAAGCATTCCGTAGCACTGCATTGCGCTCATCACCCCGAGACATTAGATATTAAGTCTCATATGCCCAGTAATTTATTTGGCTGGCTGGTTAATTTGCCTGCGGTTTTACGAGATAAAAACTATTCTACATACCAATCTGGTCAGTAGTTTTGGCGTGATTCAGAAACAAATACCCATCCATTTTTTTTTACGCTTTATAGATCTATGTTTGGCCACTATCTCACCTGATGTGAAGCGATGATATGGCCTAAGATGGAGCACATAGATCTAGAGAGAGGCGGCAGTTGAGCGGCTGCTCAGATCCATCTTCATAAACTTACGTATATATGACATTAGTAGGAATACATTATTACTCGAAACTTTTTGTTTTATTAGGTCTTAAACTGGCTGGTAACAATCGAGTTTAATTGTAAAATAAAAGTTTTTAGTAGGCATGGCGCTTACCACCAACCGCATAACTTTGTTTCGATTCCATAAACATCAACCACTCGGCTTTAGAGCACTCTAAAATGTGTCAGTAAGTGTTAATACAAACTTATATAATTTACCTCTACATATATATAATGAGTCATTCAGCGAACATTACGTGAAATTACGTAATATGATACTTTAACATAACGCGCAATATTCAGCTCCCACTAACATTATCATAATACTCATAATAGCATGCATTACTATCCACGAGATGGGTACGTAATTGCATACATTAACCTGCGAGAACATTCCAGTTTAAAATTGAGACATATTATTATAGTACCCTCTGTAATTTAAAAGGATATTTATTCTATGATGGTAGCGATAGGTGCAATGAAGGCTTGAAGGAATAAAAAAAGGCGGACGGAATCTCGCTAAGCGATATCTGAAGCATAGCAATGGCGGGTGGTGTAAGTTTGTTTGAGTGAACCGAGTCCCGATCTGACGCATCTGACAGCTGATCAGCATAGCATGATGTAAATCTGTGCGTGGGGCTTGTGTACGAACAAGCGGACTGGCATACCTTGAGTGCTTCACTTCTGAATTTTTAACGTGGCGTTCATTTTTTTTCGTTCAAGACATTAAGTGCGATACGTTCAAGGTTTGTTTGAAAATGGAATTGTGTTTCGGCTACGGTCATTGCTACGAAACTACTACAGGCTACGACAGCTACGTCATACGCTTCTACAGCTACGCGTAGCTACTTAGCCGTAGAAGTCGTAGAGTCGTAGCTAAAAGTATAGAACTTTTTACTCACAAGGGCGCGCGCCTTCAGAGCAAACTAATTATCGCTGTGCATTTGTACGCGTCTCGTGTTTACAAGATGTTCAAATGAGGAGCAGGTTTAAATAACATTTTTCTTTCCTAAATCTTGTTTGTGACCGTGGCTCCACACTGTAGTTCAATTGGGAGATACTTCCAGAAATCTGAGGCGCAGGTTCAAGTTCCGTTTTGTTTAAGAATAGCCGAACTCCTTTATAAAATGTTGTTTTTTTATTGCCCAGGCCTAGGCCACTACTGGCTAAAATCCCCGTCTGCTCTGTCTGTCCACAGACCAGACCAGTGCGTGCTGTTTACATCACTTCTCATTTTCTGTAGGCGTAGATCAGCTATGCACTAATAAGTCCATGTTTCTTTAATATTTTTTATTATTATTATTTGAAGAAATTTTGTCACAATTCTATGTATCTTTTTACCTAACCTAGCTACCAGATCACAGAAATTTGTTTGCAGGCTATCTCTCTACAAAATCTCTCTATTCATATATTCATTTATGATGACATAGCACTCAGAATCTGATAATGAATTTAGAACAAACATTGTCACACGATCAATATAGTGACGTTTTCCAATTACCAGTGTCTCCTACTAAGGAGGCGTAAGCACTAATTAAATAAGGCTCAAGTAATTGTATTCGGTGTCGGGGAAGAGATATTCAAATTATATTAGTTTGCGTAAATTTGCACGAGGATTTTGATAAACATAGACAAAAGGAGATGCTTCAAAATATTAGTAGCTTAGGCCAGCACTATGTACACTATATATAAATATAGCTAGCTATACAATATAGTTACCGTTTACTAATGTTTATTTTCTATAATTTTATCTCGTTTTATTGTAATTTCAAGATTCCTTTTGTTAAAGTTACACAAACTAGAAATACAATATGGCGGACCGAAATATCATGGCGTGAAATGTCATTTCGACAAATAATGTCATGGAATGTATTGTTTAGCATCCGATGATGAATTGAGTTAACACTCCTGAGAGTTAACATATGAAAAGAAAATCCCAAATAACAGTTTTGTACAACTGCATTTTCCTTTTATTTATTTTATAATTTTATAAAAAAATTGTATTATTTTCCCATTTTTTGTAGTGTACATAAAGCTGTCCCGAAATCTCAAATCTGAAATCGTCAAAAAAATCTCTTTTCAACTAACACTGTCACCTCGTAATAGTATTGAAAAAATAGTATACCTCCTAACCAGTGATAGGAATAGGTAGTGCCTATTTGCCTAAACTTCGAAGAACAGAGACAAGAAACGGAGACTTCCTTAGGACTAATTTTTTTCCGATACATCTGTCCCGGAATTTCGATACAACACTTAAATACATTTTAAAGTTAGTAACAAACTTAAACTCAAAAAATTTTTAAAAACATGATTAATTTAATCTTTATTGCACCGAAAGTACAATACGACTTTTACGGCAGCGCGTTTCGTTATCTATTCTTAGAAATTACAAAATGTAACCGCCATAGTTGCATGCATAGGAATGAAATGAAACCCTCACGTGTTTTTTTTTTAAACTAGTTAATGCCCGCGGCTTTTCCCGCGTGTACTACTTTTTTTGTATCCCATGAGAACTATACTTTTTTTTTAATAGGAAGTAGCCTATGTGCTAATGCACACCTTAACCTATATCACTGCCAAATTCAGCATTTTCAGTGGGATTGAGTAATGGACATCCATACAAACTATCACATTTATAATATTAGTAATTGCATAGGTATTAGATATAGTCTGTGGTCTCTGCCTATTCCTCCGGGATAAAGGCGTGAAAAAAATACGGAAGTCATCTATATCATTCACATTTTAAGAAGAGCTCTCTGATCACAACAATACAAACACACGCAGTGTGTGTCACTAGGCTGATATATCCTTGCATTGCATTGCATCAGCCTTATAATGTTCCCACTGCTGGGACTCAGGCCTCCTCTCTAGGAGAGGGACATATAGACTAATGTAGGATATGCTGATATAGGATAAGTGGCTATTATGGAGTTATAAATTATGTCTAATCGCAAACTTTAGATAAATCACTGCTTGCCATCAGGTAGGATCGCAGTCAAGCACTAATTTATATCAATTAAAAAAAAAGAATTACTTGTTCCAAATAACACATTTTTTAAAATGTATTTAAGTGTTGTCTCGAAATTTTGAGACTGATGTCCCGGAAATAATTTAGTCCTAAGGAAGTCTCCGCTTCTTGTCTCTGTTCTTCGAAGTTTAGGCTAATAGGCACTACCTATTCCTATCACTGCTCCTAACGAATCCTAAAAATCGAATCCTACTTAACATTTTGTCGCATCCAAACCCATATAATATTATTTTGAGCTCCAAACGAATTCCAATCTATTTTATTTCTAAATAGCTGTTATTTTTTGTTGTTGACAGTACCTACTATCGTTTAGTTTCTAGTCGTTGTAAAACTGTAGTCCTGTTCCTGGGTCTCTAGATATATAATGTTAGAGAATCCGATCCGAATTCGTCATCGATGATTGATCGAGAAATCGGGTTACGAGAATCGGATCTAGTGCGTAACTTGTCTTAGAAATAGCATTGTGGTTACTTTGGGCAGCATTTTTCGGGTTCGGTTTGGATGTAGTGCCCTTATTCGTCGTATTACTATGGGAAGGCGTGATGCACATTATCGTGTGCATTATTATTATAATGGCTCGTTTTTTTACCTCAAACCCTCTCCCCTCAGTTCTTACTTGAAAGTTCTTACCTGAAACAAACACATATATTATTTATTTTCTCCTACAAACGATATATATACGAGTTTATTTATTGCTAGGACTTCTATACTTAGTAGAAAGCATTATGTAAAAAGAAAAAAAGACCTGTACTTAGGCCCTGTAGGTGTAGTAAGAACGAAAATAACTTAAAAGGTTGCGATTTTTAAGACGAGTAAGAGGGAAACAGGGCAGTCGGAAATTTATATCACCGGTGACTACTGACCGGTTGTCCGGTTCAAATATCGCACTTTACCGATAAGGCAGCCCACCCACGTCAGACAATCGGTCACTGATTTTTAGTCGGTTTCATAGACGAAGATTAGACGAAGTTTCATATTGCAATTGCACGTGTGCGTTGCAAAAAGTCAGTCACAAAATAGGTGACAAATGTAAGTGAAAAAATCGGACCGACTATCGGACCGACTATCGGACCTACAAAAAGTCTGACGTCGGCGGAGGCACTATCACAGGATACTTAGGGACAGAAGCATCACTCCGCAAAGAAATTTAAACAAATAGCGACTCTTGCTATGACGCAATAAAATTCAATTCAGCTCGCGTAGCGCTGCATGCACCTACCAGTCATATTAACCTACAGAGCGCCTCTCTTTCTATCGCATAGCTTTTATCTATTCTGACGCGGCACGTGTAACGACGCGCGACCCGCTGTCGGTGTCCGGCTATGTACTTGTAGCTTCGTACCTACAGTACAGAGTGCGCTAGGCCTGGCTCTATAGAAATTCCATGTGACTGTGGATGAAAATAATTCTTAGTTGAATAAATAAATCAAACAGCGCCGTCACGAAATCCGATCTTTGAGGAAAATATCTTAAACAAAGTATCAAGTAAACATCGTCTTGCCCAAAAGTCCCTGTTTATTAACAGAGAGATAATTAGCCATTATTTCCTTTGAGAAAAGTGACACCGCCACCGTGACGAGTATTTTTGAAATTGTTTTTTCGGAAATATCCATTGTCGTTTGCGTGACAGCGGGATAAGCGCACGTGACAGGGAGTATATTATTTAAAGCTTGTTACACTTTTTTCCGTCGGTGGGAAGCGGGGAAATTAATCCATTTAATAATTAATTTTTTTTTATTGATGTCGGCTATGTTCACTTCAAACCAAACTAAAACCTACTTAAATTGTTAATGTTAAATTTAATAAAACCTATTCAAGTGCCAGCTAAACTCAGGATGAATTGTTGGGTTGGGTCGCGAGAAGCCAGATCATTATACTTTAAAGTGGGCGCCACCTGTCCAGCATAATAGCTGGAAAGGAAATATAAAAAGAAAGGAATAAAGTAAACTACCAATATACTAATATACCAATAGGAATAAAGTAAGTAGACTACGCTTAACTGATCAAGTCAAGTCAATCTTCCACCTCCCCTGGGGGGTGGTAGGGTGGGTCTCGGGGTGGTCCCCTCTACCCTGGCATAAACGCGCGGGGGCTTCTACCCCCGGGGAACTGGCAGGCCGCTGGTGGCTGCTCCGCTAGTCGGTGTGCCTCTCAGCGGCTCTGTATTGGACCTTTTTTTCCGGTGGTTGCTGTCGCCTCTGCCCTCTTCGTCTTCTTCTGGCGGCGGAAGAATGTCGCGGGGCAGGGCGCGTTTATGGGGTTTGTCGGGGGGTCTCGCGTGGAGGGGTGCGATGTCGTGCAGGTGGGGGTGTGGCCCGTTGTCGGCGCGGTCGTACATACGACGCGCCAGACGGACCACGAACTCCCCCACCTTTTCCACCCCGACATCGCGGGCGATGACGTCATTTCTGACATATCGCCCCGCCCCCGTACACACGCGCAGGGCGACATTCTGTACGACCTGTAGCCGCCTCCGTTGGGTCTCCGAGCATAGTGAGTACCACGCCGGAGCCGCATACGTGAGGCGGGTGCGGATATACGCCTTGTATACCCCTACTTTGGTCCGTAGGGGTAACTTAGAGGCCAGCACCGGACGGAGGAGCGCGCGAGCGGCCTTCGCTTGGCGGACGGCGTGGTCCACTTGCGGGCACATCCTCAACGTCCGATCGATATGGACGCCAAGGTACCTCACGGTACTCTCCCACTTGACGTCCT
Source organism: Petrophora chlorosata (assembly GCA_951640565.1). Classification (NCBI taxonomy): domain Eukaryota; kingdom Metazoa; phylum Arthropoda; class Insecta; order Lepidoptera; family Geometridae; genus Petrophora; species Petrophora chlorosata. The sequence continues at coordinate 11,690,595 of OX621207.1, read as the reverse complement.
CGCCTCTAAGTTGAAGTGGTGGTGGCAGGATGCGTTGTCCTCCGGTGAGTAGCGCGGCCGTCTTCCCCACGTTGACGGCCATCCGCCACTTGTCGAGCCACTCGGGTAGCAGCTCGAGGACTCTCTGCACCCTGTTCGCAGCGATGGTGGCCATTTTAGACGAGGCGAAATATGCGCTGTCGTCCGCGAACAGCGCCAGTGTGACGTCCCGTTCCCCCTCCGGAGGTGCTCGCTCTCCAGGACCGGAATGTCGTCGGTGTAGAGCACGTAGAGAGCCGGTGACAGACAGCTCCCTTGAGGGACCCCAGCGTGGGTTGGCCTCTTCGTCGACGCGTGGCCCTCCACCGCGACGAAGAAGTCTCGCCGTTCTAGGAACGACGCCACGATTCTGGTGATGGCCGGTGGCGTCGTGGTCTGGGTGAGTTTCCACAGGAGCCCTTCGTGCCACACACGGTCGAATGCCTTCTCGATATCGAGGAAGACACCGACCGTGCGGTGGCCCCTGTTCATCCCCTCGGCCAGGAGATGAATCACCCTTGTGAGCTGGAGCGTCGTGGAGTGCCTGGTGCGGAAGCCAAACTGCTCCTCTCTTGGAGTCAGGTGAGGCCTCAGCCTCCGCAACAACAGGCCCTCGAAAAGCTTCGACAGCATCGGCAGGAGCGTAATAGGTCGGTAACTGGCAGGCAATCGGCGGTCCTTCCCTGGCTTCGGGAGCACGATCACCTTGCCAGTCTTCCACTCTTTGGGGAAGTGTTGGGTGCGAAGGATACCGTTGAAGAGCCGAGCTAACGCTACCAGGCCCCTCGTGGGAAGTTGCTTCAGCATGACGTTGGTGATTCCGTCATGCCCCGGCGCTTTCTTCCCTGGTAACCTTCGCACGGCCCTCAGCACCTCTGCTGGGGAGATAAAGTCATTCCCCTCCAAGGGGGGTGGTGGCGAGGAGAGGAAAAAGGCGACCGCTGCTTCCACCATCTGGTGGTGTGCCGGTACAGTAACAGCTGCATCCATGGGGACTGGGTGCAGCTGGAACTGGCCCTCCAGGTGGTCCGCCAGCAGCTCCGCGCGTTCCTCGGCTCGGTAACGGCGCTGGCCCGTGCCGTCCAGCAGCGGGCAGACCGCCACCTTGGCCTGGGTTAGGGTCCGGTTCAACTGGTACAGGCTGGCTTTCGTGGGGTCCTCTCCTATTTCTATAATTCGATCGTCCCACGATTCGCCACGCCACGCCTGTACCTCGCTTTTGAGTTTCTCCGCCAGCGTGTTGAGCTCTCTCTTTACGCGGGGACAGCGGCTGTGTGCCCAGAGCTTCCGCAGACACCTCTTCTTCCTGTGCATCGCGCGTAGGCGGAGAGGCAACTGCTCCCTTCTCTGGGTCGGTGGGGCGGGCGTCGACGCCATCTCTTTGGCGGACTTGATGCGGTCTGTGATGGTAGTCGCGCATCTCTCCACATCTTCGGCCGTCGAGAGTGGGCCGACCTCTACTTCCTGCAGTTGGGCCTGGAACTTGTCCCAGTTCACCCTCAAGCGCATCGGGCGGGGGGCCGTGAAGTCCGCCCCGATGGCGAGGGTGATGAGCACCGGGAGGTGCTGCTCGTCCAGGTCGTACAGCACCTCCAGGCTGACTGGACAGGTCAGGCCTTGGTGTGCTACGATGTCCAGGACGTCCGGCTGCCAGGTGGCATTGTTGGGTACATGCGTCGGGCTGTCCGGCCCAATCACGGTGTACCCATGGGTTTCGGCATCTTCGAGGAGCCGCCTCCCTACTGGCGTCACAAGTCTCGACCCCCACGCCGTGTGCTTGGCGTTGAGGTCGGCCGCCAGGAGGGTCGGGGCGCGTCCTTCGAAGATGCGGCGCAGGTCTCGTGTGTCGAAGGTAGGCTGGGGGGGGCGGTAGCCAGCAAAGAGTTTCACTTCTCTGCCGGCCATGCTCACCCTCACCCCCGTCGTCCGGATGTCGGAGAACTCCAGGTGCGCCAGGTCCTCATGGACTAGGTCTCCCCTCACCAGGGCGGCCGTTCCCCTGTAGGCCGTGCCCCGGGGGGAGACCTCGTCCCGCCGGTACGTGAGATAGTTGGGCACCCGGAGTTGTTGTGTAGGTTTCAATTTGGTCTCGCCCAGGAGGATGACGTGGACATCCTGGTCCTGAGCGAGAGTACGAAGGGCGGAGACCTTGTCTCGGACACCCCCGGGGTTCCAGTAGAGAATGCGCAGATTGGACCTATCCATAGAGACACCCGTTTATGGAGGCCAATCCGCGCATCGCCGCATCTCGGAGCTCGCCTCCGGCCGCGATGGTAGTGAGTAGATCCACCAGGATTCCCAGTATAGCATACATGGGGTCCCTGGCGGACAGCGTGTGGTTGTAGTAGGGCTGCTGCTGCGGCGCGGAGGGCGCGCCCATAAGAAAGCCGGGTGGAGGTGCCTGGAAGGCACGCTGCTGGTGATGCATCTGGGGAGCGTTCGACGCGCTCGATCCGGATGGCTGTTGATGCTGCAGCTGGTACGGTGCATAGTGCGCCGGACGCATTGCGTGCGGCGTGGGTGCCGGCCTTGACACGCGTGGTGGCTGCTCCGTGTGAGGAGTGGTAGCGGCCCGCGTGACAGGCACGAAGTGTCGTCGCGGGTCGGTACCGATAGGCTTTTGCAGCTCTGGGGCCCCTTGGGTTCTGGGGGCCCCCGGTGCTAGCCGTAGCTCAGGCGCAGTGGCGGTAGTAATAGTGGCGGTGACGGTAGTGGCCGTCGGCGCTGGCAGCGCTGCGGTCGTGGAGGGCTCTTGCTGGGAGGCAGGGCCCTGAACTGATGTAGTTACTTGGGGGAGGGGTGGGGCGGTATCCATACACTCTGGGGCAGCCTGGTCCGCCTTGGACCGTGAACGCCCGCGGCGGTGGCGGGGGCCCCTTGAGCCGGGGCGCGGCCCAAGTGCCTGGCCGGGGACGAAGGGGGCAAAGGGGGCACTGTGGCGTGCGTAGGGTCCCAGGGCAGTGTGAGTGCCCGGGACGAAGAAAGGCGCAGCTGGCGCCAAGGGGGGTTGCAATGCAGGTGGGTATAACGCAGTGGGGGTGTGTAGAGGCGCCGTGTTTGGACGCCAGTTCGGGGCGAATGGCACGAACGCGTGCTGATGTTGTTGTGGCAGCGGGGTTGAGGCTGCGACGGGAGCGGGACGCTGTTCCCGCTTCTTTCTTCTGTTGCGTCCCTTCTTAGTTCGGGTAGCAGGGGGTGCTCCTCGTTGGGTTGCTGGGTTTACAGGAGGCTGCAGCGTTGGCCCTATTTGGTATACAGGCTGCGGTACAAGCCACGCCTGGGGCGGGGCGGTTGTCTTCGCCTGACGTTGTACGGCGGACCTCGCCTGAGGCGGGACGGTGGGTCGCGCCTGGGCCGGGGGGGCGCGTCTGCCCGGGCGATCCGACGATGGTACACGGAGGGCGCGTGGTTGGCGCTGGTTGCGTTGGTTGCGCTCAGCAGTCGGCAGGGGAGGGAGAGGGCCGGGCACTTGGATAAGTCGCCGCCGGGCCTCTCTCCTGTACACGGGGCAGCTGCGGCTGTTGGCTGTGTGTTGGCCCTGGCAGTTGGCGCAGGAGGGCTTCCCGCCCTCTGGCATGGTGCACGTGGAGGCAAAGTGCGGGCCTCCGCAGCGCACACACTTCGCTGGACGGTGGCAGTGCACTGACGAGTGTCCGAAACCCTGGCAGTGGTGGCACTGCGGCACCGTCGTGTGGCCTCTCCATGCCTCGATGGAGATGCCAGGCATGTTTAGGAGCTCGGTGACAGTGTACAGGCGTTCGAGCTCCGTCTTGGTCATGGGGTCTAGCTGTATGTGGTAGACCCCTGGGCGCGTGGTGCTGCGCGTCGGAATGGCGCGAGCTAAGGTTGCTGGGAAGTCCAGCGATTTTAGAGCGGCCACAATGTCCTCAGGTTCTGTGTCGACGGGGAGACCTCGAATTGCGGCCTTCTGGGGGCGTTCCGAAGCCACGCTGTAGCACCACCACGAGAGTTTTGTGTCAGTGCTCGCGGCCTCGGTGAGGTACCTTTGGACGGCACGAAACTCGTCTGCGGTCTGCGGCGTGAAGCGCACGCCTTTGTCGAAGGCGCGCGCGTTCGGTGGGTGGCCAAGTCGCTTACGCAACTCAGCGAAGTGTGCCGGCCACTTCGTCATGCACTCCACGATGATGGGCGGGTAGCCCTTGAGTGCATGGGTGGCCGGCGCCGGGGAGCGAGTCGCGGTCGGTGCTGCCGGGCACGTCGGCGCCAGTGTTGGTGTTAGCGGGCGCGACGGCGGCGGTGACCTCAGTGCGGCCGCATAGGAGGCGGCGGCCTCCGGCGGGGGTAAAGGCGGTGAGGGGAAGGGTGCTGCATGCATCGGCACGGACTCAATCGCTGCGTATGAGGTCGATTGAGTATCAGTGTCACCGCGGTGCTCAACGCTGTCCGTGTATACGGATTCGGAGCTGTCCGCGGTAATGTTGGTCGGCAGGCCTTCTGATGAGGAGGACGCGGCTGACGAAGAGGGCCTCGGTACAGTGGAGGCGGCCTTGGAGGTCGACGGTATCGGCGATGCGGTCGAGCCCGTTCGCGCCTTACCGGCCCAGACACGAATGGGCATTTGTGTCTGTACGGCGGGTGGCTGCGTTCGGGCAGCGGCCGGGTGTTGGGTTGCGGTCGGTTTGACGATGGCCGGTTGGGCGGCGGCTGGTTGGGCGGCGGTCCCTTGGGCGGCGGCTGGTGGGGCGTCTGCTGGCTGGACGACGGCCGGTTGGGCGATAGCCGATTGGGCGGCGGCAGACCACGATTGGGCGGCGGTCGGCCGTGTTTGTGTGGCGGCCGGCTGGGCTAGGGCGGAAGCCTGGGTGGGCGGCGTTGTGATATGGGTGGCGCGAGCGCGTGTAGCACGTGTGGCACGCTGCGGTAGAGGGTCTTGTGTTCCCGCCGGCCGCGTCTTAAAGACGGGCGTCGGGATCTTGGACGTCGGCGGTGGAGTCGGGGGAGAGACAGGCTTGACCTTGGCCTTTTTCTCTTCCCCCTGTGTTGCATCATCTGATGATGAGTTGCGTCGGCGGGGAGGCGCGATGCGCGTCTGCGCCAAGTGCGGGGTTGCGTCCCGTGGCGGAACATCAGTTCCGAGCGAGGCGAATCGCACTGTGGGGCCAGACGAGTGTGGCCTTGGTGCGCGACGCAGACCCAGGGCAGAAGCAGGCACGATCATGCTCTGCTCCGGGTAGAAGGGGTGACGGCGTACTACGCCTTGCTCAAGGGGGCCCTCGGGCTCCACGAGCGGGGAGTTGTGGTCTTCCGGCTTTTCAGCCATCTTATCACTTATGTCTTTGGCACACTGCCTATTCCCGACAGTAATAAACCTCGCTCAGTTCCAAAGTTGCTACACACCCCTGTGCGGACTGTCCAGCCGGGTGAGATCACTAGATACTAGTGAAGGCCCAGCTAAATTACCGCAACCGGGTACGTGCACACAACAGCGGAAGAGACGAGAGCGGAGGAATAACTTGAAGGTACTCACGGTCGGAATCTACTGGTCTGTCGGTTTCCAATGAAACCACTAGTCAGTAGACTCTTCCCGCCGGCAAACACACTGCAATCCAACGGTTGTCGGGCGCAGTCACTACACAAGGCGAGGAAACGTCTCTTGCGCGTATTTACACTATGAGTGCTAAGGCACTGGGCACTAACACGTGTTTGCGGAACGAGGCCGGCGATTCTCGACGTCGCGTGACGGAGATGTCGCGGTCAACTCGCTATCACAAACTTCGCGGTAAGCGCGGGTGCGGTTGGCGGAGTTCGCGGTGGCGGGCGGGCGTGATGAGGAAGGAGTCTCAACGCAAGGCGGAGAATCGACTTACAAACACATCCGATCGCGGCGAAGGTCAACGCTAACTGCTGGCTTAACTGATGCGCGTGCGCCAACATTAAATGTCAGGTTTGAGTGAACGTCAAACCGTTGACACTAACTGTCAGTCCAAAACGTCAAGTTAATGTCAGTGAAGTATATTGTGGTTAAAAAAAACAACAATTATTTAATAAGAATTTGCGAAGTAGTAAAACAAAACAATGATTTAACTGTGGAATGTGGTGAAAATGCTTTCGTACAAGGTAAGGTGCGAGGAAGAAAAAAAAAAATAAGTCGTAACAAGCTATATTCATCCACAAGAAATCTACCCATTAGTGAGTTCACTATTTTTCCGAATGTACGTTCACGATTGTATCTACATAACTTGTACGCTTATATTATTATGATGATTTTTTAAGTGTTTAAAGGTATTTTTGTTGGCAGCTGTTTATTTAAAAACAAAAAATTAGATTAGATTAGATAACTCTATATTATTACACCACCAGAAATTATTACAACAAAAGGAAAAATAACAAACTAAAAAACTAAAGTGTTACAATGAGCGGTCTTATCACTCAAAGCGATCTCTTCCAGACAACCTTTGGATGGAGAAGACTGAAAGAAACTGTAAAAGTCGGGGTCGTCAACATAAATGAGAAAACAGTGACATGTAAATATGTACAAATAGTACAAACTGTAATATCATGTACTACCTGCTTATCTATACTAAATATATAATAATATATACCTACAAATTATAAAAATGTTAATATAATATACAAAATACATTTAAAATAAATATATAATGACAATACATATTATATCATATATAAGAATGCATGAGCGAAATTATAAATTAAAAATTGGTTGTCTGTAAAGTCGGTTTACTGACGATAGTTGAACGTGACAACGTCTTAAGAAAATACTGATGAAAATGGTAGCATTTTTCAAAAGAAAATTTTAATTTCATTTGTTTAATAGATTTGTTTGTATATAGAGAAGGAGGTAATTGGAAATCACAATGAAATTGATCAGGTTAGATTTATTTGTACGCATAAATACAATTATGTCAAACGCAAAGGCCGATTGTGCTTCTTTGTCGCTCGCGTCCGCGCTCTCGCTTGCACTTCAAGCCTTACATGGAACGCCTCAGAGCGAGGTAACGCCGCATGAGTCATGTTTTTTCGTGCGTGCAGCCGGCTGTATCGAATTATAAGACGTTGTCACGTCTAAAAATATGCCCCTCAGTTTCTTGCCGTACCAACTGAGTAGTGGTTCTTTTTCCGATACGGTGGTAGAGTCATTGTAATAATTGACGTTCATAAGTGCGTCTGTGACGACAAAATTGAAATAAAGATCTTTTGAATTTTGAATTGAATATAAACAGTAAGAGATGAATTAAAGAGAAATATAAACGGGCAGCAGTTAACTACACAGAGAGAACAATGTTTATTTACTAAGCTAACGTCACCCAAACAGCTTTAACGGAAGACCAGCGCTGATCGTACGACCAGCACAACGCTGAGTTGAGGCCGTTTTGCAACAAATTAAATTATTTTTAGGGTTCCGTACCCAAAGGGTAAAAACGGGGCCCTATTACTAAGACTCCGCTGTCTGTCCATCCGTTTGTCTGTCTGTCCGTATGTCACCAGGCTGTATCTATGAACCGTGATAGTTAGACAGTTGAAATTTTCACAGATGATGTATTTCTGTTGCCGCTATAACAAGAAATACTAAAAAACAGAATAGAATAAATATTTAAGGGGCTCCCATACAACACACAGTCGTGATTTTTTTGCCGTTTTTTTAGATAATGGTACGGAACCTTTAGTGCGCGGATTCGCCTCGCACTTGGCCGGTTTTATTTAATTTATCTATACCTCTGTCACCCAAACTTTGTATAATTTGTTTGCAAATAAATTTCTTATTATTATTATTACTATTTTCCGATTTGTAGTGGTAGTTTCACCCAGTGGGTGAGTAAGTGTAAGTGCACAATTTTAAAAGAGGTTCATTCACTAAGTTGAGGTAAACTTTTTTTTTACTTTTCATGGTGGGGTTTGAGCAGTTGCTAATACATATAATATCCCGTTTTTATTCTTTTCTTTACCTTAAAGTACGGTTATTGCCATTTATTACATTCAAATTCAAATTCAAATTTTTTTATTTATACAACATCTACAGTTCAAGTACTTAGATTAAATAGGTACATTAGTGGTAAGGTGCATATATTATCAGGTGTTACAGTACCCTTTTGTAAATCTCTGTTCCCTGCACTAGGTCTCATAAGAGCCTGTATAGCAGGATCACAGCGACCCTCTCAGGTCACTCCACATATGTGTCTTTATTTTTTTAATTAATACCGTTTATTACTTAGCTCACTAGTATTTTATTACATAGCATTAGTATAGTCCAGCTAAGCTTATCACATCACACTAATATTATAAATGTGAAATTGTGTATGTAAGTGTGTAAGTGTGTAAGTGTATTAGCGTTCCCTCTTCACGCCGCAACGACTAAAGGATTTGGATGACATTTGGAAAGGAGGTGATACCCTGACTCCACAGTATTGAACATCGACGCAGAGTTGCCAGTCTATCGGTCTTTTATCGGATACATTTCGGAGAGTATGCGTCGGAATTGCACCAACGAATTCCGCCATCCACGGTTCATCTTATAATGAACCGTGAATGGCGGACGTACGGCAACATGCCACCGCTTCATGGTGGACATTCCTCCTGCGCGCACTAAGCGCTTCGCTTCTAATTTTATTATGCGCACTGCTAACGAGTGAAACACCCTGCCAGAGTCAGTCTTTCTCGATAGTTGCAATCTAGGAATCTTCAAATCTCGAGTGAACAGGTACTATCTTGGCAAGCGTGCTAGATCGTCGACCGCATCGTCGCTTACCATCAACTGAAATAGTGGTCAAACGCAAGCCAATTAGCAGTAAAAAAACAAAAATGATCACAAACTTTTTGTTTGGAGAAACGGGATGAAACCGCGGGGCTCAGCTAGTAATTTCATAAGACTAAAATGAGCTGAACTAGTAAAATACTTTTAAGGTCCTTACGTAGTTACAAGTATTGCTAAGTCGAATCATACCTTGTTACAAAGTTAACGAGATAGTTGTTTAGCTGCACGGAGTTATTGGCAATAAAATATTATGTTCTGCAAGAAGGTAAGGGCACTGGTTCTAAACATTAAGTATAGGCCCCTCAAAATATGATTACTGTAACATAATTTAAGATTGTTGATTATTTAGTAATTTATTAGCTTGATTTTATTTATTTAGTCTGCACTTTTGTATAGATTAATCGTAACTTTAATATTATGTAATAAATATCACTATTGAGCTAAACTCCACTTCATAACACGAATTTAAGCTAGACTAACTAAACTCTTCTAAGTCCTTCATTTAGCTAATACCTAGTTGGATCATGTTACAAAGTTAACTGGGGAGTTGATTAACTGCACGGAGATTAAGACAATATGGTTTGCAAGAAGTTGTGGGCACTGTTCTCAACTTTTAATTGCAAATCCCAAAAGTCAAGGCACTGTTCGCAATATAAATAAATAAAACGTTACGTTAAGAATTACATTATCCTTCTTCCATTTCTATTCTTTCATTTTTCTTCTCCCTAATTATTTAAAATATAATGCTTACAGCTTTATGTATATATCTGCAACTGCAACTATAATTCTATATAATCAAATGTAGGTCTTATTTAAAATACGCGTCAACTTTGTAGGCGAAATTGTCTTCAAGACGATATCTTAGACTATTATTGCAAAATTTCATTTTCTTCATCTTCTTTGTGTTTAATCCAATCGTATTTCATAAGCATTGTGACTACTTTCAATGGCACTAGTCTATCTCAGACCTGTGCTATCACGTTCGGAACTATTCATAAAGGGGCGCTGTCTCCAAAGTTGAGAAACTGTCTTCTCGAAGCTTCGTGACCGGTTTAATCAACGTGCCAGCACGATGTATCGATAGATTAGACGTAACTTCGGACGTTACGTCTTACAGTTAAGTTCTGAACTTCAGTTACGGGCTTAACTTCAATATGAACTGTTAATGAGGCTCAAGTCATAGTTAGTTATCGTAATCTTAATTCTAGTTTAACCTACTTATCCTATCCTGCTTCCTATCCTGCTTCCTATCCTACTGAAATTATAAATGCAAACGTTTATGAGGATGGCTGAATATAAATAATAAAAATAATAAGTAATGCTTTATTATACACTAAACAAGAAATTAACAAGGTACACGAAAAACTCTTATAAACTATAGTATGCCGGGCGGGCTTATCGCTAAAAGCGATCTCTTCCAGTCAACCTTTGGATGGAAAGAACTAATGGAGCGAGAGAGGTCGGCGGTGAATGTTTTTATTTATTTAACTGGGTGACGATACGAGCTGGTCGTTTTCCTGATAATAAGCAATACGCCAGCCCATAACAGTAACAGCACCACCCAGAACTTCGTTTGGCAATATCCTGCGCGGTGTTGCACTGCGCTCGTCACCTTGAGACAATTAGCTGTCAAGTCTCATAATGCCCAGTAATTTCGCAGGCTACGATGCATTTTAAACCGGAATACAGTAATGCTTCCTTATAGTAATGTAAATAAAACATGTGATAGTACAGTTTCTGGAGCCATTTTTATAGGTGTGAATCCAAATATTTTGAATAAGAGAGCTTTAGGTAAAGCTTTTTATCAACTTGAGCCAAGAACGTGGGCGCACCTAAAGAGCCTAAAGAAGTTATTCTATTATCGGGGTTCGAGAAGCCCCTAAGGTTACAGCTTTGATCCGTGACCTCACAAGAACGTTAATCCGACCGTATGCCGGCGCGAACTGGCGGGATTTGCGCACTGTAAACCTTTTGAACAAATATTTTTATTGGTATATTTTATAAGTAATGTCTAAATATCTAAATTCAATAGTTATAGTTATACATTTCTTAAATATTATACTATTAATTTAGTTGTCTAATTTATAATGACAATATCTTAATAATCAAATGTAAATTTAAATAAATGTAAATTGAGTGTTACATATTCAGATGGGATTTTTTTATATGTTTATATCGCACGGTTTCGTCTGTGAATATTTGTGTTCCATCGTATAATGAAGGGACATTTAAAAAAGGGGAAGAAACAACTAAATATATATTATAAATCACAAACATAGATCCTGGCCACTAACTGACCGAATGTGTATGAACCACTGTCATTCATGTGTAACATTATTATTAATTATTTCAATGTAAATACCTACTTATAAGTTAATTTGCAAATACTCGTCACGAAAAAGGGCACAACTGAAAATCAGCGCGCTGTCGTGGCGCATTATGCTGAGTTATGTCCTTTTATGATCCTCTAATTTAGTTTAACTGTACCTTTTACCTGTGTTTTTAGCATATGGGTATAAGATGGTCTCATAATAAACTTATTTTCTTTCTTTCTTACTTTCTTTCTTTTTATATCACAATTAGATTTTCCTGATGACTCCTAGCTATACATAGCTAATCTCTGAACTTATTGAGAATATTAAAAAAAACACACTAAAAAAGGATCTCGGAAACCAGAAACTGCATGGTCCCACAACACCAAGACCAAACAAACTCATCGGTTGTAATTAAATGAAATGAAAATTTATTGTAGAAATTGTGTATAAATTGGTGTTAAAATTGCATTATGCTATGGTGTCAACAATTTGTCCATGACGGAGGTACAATATTTGAAAAATGAAAGTATTGAATTTTAATATTTATAAGGAAGTTTAGACCAAATGTCATATTATTTAAACGTCAACAGGAAATACACAATAAAATATATTATTAGAATAGAATAGAATAGAATAGAATATCGTTTATTGCGTAAAAACTGTGTACATAAGATGTAATTTGGTTACAAACAAGTTTCAACAGCTTACCCATTTCGGGTGTACAATAAAAGTAACAGCTAATATAAATAGCTTGTTTTGGTATAACATAATTATTTTATATTACTACTCATTAGTCTAGAAATATAAATAACTTATAGTAACAAATTATTATGTAAGCTAAACAATTTAATTATTTATCGAAATATTCATTTAAATTATAAAAACCTTTACTAATTAACCAACACTTTAAATAATTTTTGAACTGTGAGCCTTGCAGTGCTTTGATGTCTATTGGCAAATTATTATAAATTTTAATAGCGGTAAAAAATGAGCTTCTATGATAAAGTGTGTTGTTTGCTTGGGGTAAACATATATTGTGTTTATACTTAGAACGCAATATATCTGATCGACTAGATTTGAGATCAAAAAAATAATTATTATTACTCTTTACAAATATGCAAATTTCGTATATGTAAATACAAACCAATGTCAGAAAACCATTTTCCCTAAATATATTGCGGAGAGTATCTTTGCTATTAAGATTATAAATACTTCGAAGACATCTTTTTTGCAATAAAAACGTAGACTCTACCTCAACAGAATTTCCCCAAAATATTACTCCGTAACTCAATATAGGATATACATAACCGTAATATGCGTAATATGCAATATGTAATATGCGTAATATGTAATATGCGTAATATGCGTAATATTAAACATGTCATATATAATAATTCAATTAATTACACATTAAAAAATATAACATCAATATAAATTTATTGAAAACTATGTTACTTAAAATTAAATACTTCCTTATACCATAAAAAACATTCCTCTACTAGCCACTTAATCAGTTTTGTCTTAAACTGGTTAGTTGGTAGCTCTCTTATATCTCTAGGTATTTTATTGAATATTTTGATTGTCATTACGAAACAGTTCTTATGACATAGAGCAGTTTTGCGGGTAGGCATCAATAGTCTTGTTGGATTGTACTGTTGATGTCGCAGTTATTGAGATCGATGTACGATTTACTTAGCTAATACATGTAATCGTGTTTACATATAACACCGTATTAACATGTGGTGGACGGTCACGCTCTGTTTGTAAGCTGCTAATGTGTCCTGCCACGGACGCTGCACTTCTCATTACTGCCAACGATCAACTATCACGGCTAATTACCCTATTATCCAACCACAGACAGTGACCAATATCATATAATAAGATTATTATTGCAACTAGCAGACAATACTTGTAAATTGGGTGTTAGATTATACAATAATAGATGGATAGACTACTGTAGACACCAAATTGCATGTTCACTGGTGGTAGGTTCTGCGGCAGGCCGTCTGGGTGGGTACCACTGCTTTGCCAGTTATTCAGCCGCCAAGTAGTAGTGCGGAAGCATTTCTGTGTCCCGGTTTGAAGGGCATTGTAGCCAGCGTAATTACTGGGCATTATGAGACTTAACAGCTAATGTCTCGGGGTGATAAGCTCAATGCAGTGCTGCGCAGTGCTTTTATGGTATTAAAAGTTCTGGGTGGCACTGCAATAGTTATGTGCAGGGTCAGGGTGACGAGCGCAGTGCAGCGCCGCGCAGGATTTTGCAAAATAAAGTTCTGGGTGGTGTTGTTGTTGTTATGGGCTGGCGTATTGTTTACCATCAGGCAAACGACCAGCTCGTCTCATCATTCAGTTACATAAAAAAAGCTTAAGTGCATCATGTTTGAATTTGCCGCGATCCGTCTGCGCGGCGTTCGTCTTTTTTTATTTGTTCAAGGACATACATACGTAGGCTAATTTTTATCCCGGGAAACCGCGGGGCGCAACTAGTCACAAATAAAAGACAACAACAGAACTACGAACAAGTGCAACAGTGGTCTTATCGCTAAGATCTCTCTTAGGAAATATTTGAGGGAGAGGAATCATCGAAATGCCTACTACGGTTTCTCGTCAGAACAGTTGTTAAGAGAAAAAATTTACTTGAAATTGAAAATTGAACGTGTGACAAGGTATAACTATGTATAGATAAAATGTACTATATAATACGAGGAGGTGGGTTAGGGCCCTCTATAGAGTAGTCGGATCAGATTATTCAATTCAAACTGGCTAGTAGTTACCGAAAATGTCTTGAGCAGTCTTCGATTAACATCAAGCACACGATCTTGACACGACTCATTACCCCAGTACCTAAGTAAAAGAAGCTGCGTAGATGTCTGCTTACATGGTTGTTATGTTAAATCATTGTGTTTACTTGTGTGTCGAATAAATGGATTTTTTCCCTCTTTCTTTGTATATCTTCTTTTAGACTAATAAGTTTTTTGTTGAAAAATATTTTTGTTTTAAGACATTATTTTTACAAATTTGTAATCGGAACCGCAAGCAGATTAAAATGAGCCCAAACACTAGAAGTTTACGATTATCCGTCAAGGAGTCCCATTGCCCACCTTTCGTCTCCATCATCAGATCAGCTGACTGTCACCATAATTTTGCTTTGTCATTGGACTTTGACCAGTATGCAAAATTTCAACTCCGTAGGATAGTAGGAAGTGGTTTTAATTCAGCTTGCAAGATTCCACTTGGACAAACATACATACATACATTGCAAGTTAAATAAAAGCTTGTGAAATACTGGACATTAGGATATACAGCTAAAAAGCAATTATAAAACCAGTTCAGGTGTTCTTTTACATATTCCGGACAGATATATTCCCCTGCGATTCCGACTCCGCCAGTTTCAATCTGCGCGCCACATCAACTGAAAACAAATCGGCAAAGAGTGCGAACGAGTATCAAAGAGCTCAAAGTTTCGCGAAATCCCCGAGCGTCTTTGGGGGAATCCGGTCAATCCTTTATACTTCCGTTTGTATTGCATTTCCGGCGGCTTAACGTTTTCAAAAAGCTAAATCCTGGTACGGGGCTATCGCAATGTGGTCTGCGGCTACCGCGCTCGATTCGGTTTGCCGATCAGATTACGAGGCAAACTAAATTATTATTTTTTATACCAAACGCCCGCACATTAATAGCCTACAAAAAAATATTTTCAACTAGCGATCCACACGTAACGATATGAATGTATAAATTGCGGTTTGAAGGGCATTGTAGCCAGCGAAATTACTGTGCATAAGAGACTTAATATCTGATGTCTCGGGGTCATGAGCGTAATGCAGTGCTACGCAGTGCTTTTTATGATATAATAAATTCTGGGTGGCTTTGCAATTGAAATGGGCAGGCGTGGCGCTTACCATCGGGTGAACGACTTTATGTACACAGTAAACAGATGCGAATGGAGACTTCGTATGATTCTTGTCTACGCCAGTCTATGATTTTGAAACCCCCGACACAAAAATAAATAAAACATGTCTAAGAACCACCGCTAAAAAACTTGCTTTCAAATAAAAAAGCCCATTGAAATCGGTTCAGCCGTTAAGGAGCTACGGTACCACAGACACACATAGAGATCAAACTTATAACACCCCTCCTTTTTGCGTCGAGTGTTAAAAAAGGACGAACGACGCGATCCAATCGAACCGGCTGATCGGATCGGGCACGGTGGGAGAGAACCTTTATTCGGACATATCCAGAGAAAGCTTTCCTAGATATACGTACTTAGATACACATTATACATGTAGACATACGTCTGGTATTGTTGTTTGTAGAATTGCACACAAAACTGTCTTGTAAATAAAATTTGGTACGGGGATTTCGATATGAAAATTGTGGTTTTTGAATATAAATTTTACCAATGTAAAGTAGAAAAGAAATAAGGACCTTTGGCTATAAATCCTACTATCCTTATAATATAATACATGCGAAAGTTTGTGTGGATAGATGGATGTATGGATGTTTGTCACTCAATCATGCAATTACTACAGCACGAATGTTGATGAAATTTGGTATGTAGGTTCTTTAGGTCCTGGAAAAAGACTAGGCTTTTAGGATTTTTATCCCAGGAAACCGCGGGGCTCAGCTAGTGAAAAGCATAAATCTGATTATGATTTATTTTCATTATCAATTCAAATCTAGAGTTAAAGTCTATTATTTTAATTTATGCAAAAGAATTAATAAAAATATCTTAAATTTACATCACATTGTGATTTGTAAAAAGAAAAAGGGAAGTAGTTATAAAAAAATCACAGCGTACCAAAAAATCTTGCAAGAGCTCCAAAACGTTAAAAACCTACGTTAAAACATTTTCACCAGAAAGAAAAACGACAAGGTATTTAAATATTCTAAATTACGCGTGATACCCGTGCCGTTTCGGACCTATCCCGAAATTAACATCAACCTACGTAATGACCTGCAACCCGCTTCCCAGGATATTGTGAACGTGTTCGCAATGTATATGTCACCGTAAAATTGTAAATACCATTAGATTATAATCTATCTTAATCTATCTCGCGAGATTATAAACTGTCGAAAGATTGTGAACCGTAACATACTGCTTACAATCAAACGTATAGGTAAGGGGCAGCCCTTGGCAGGTTAGGGTGCGGCGGGGGTGGCCCCTGGGCCACGCCAACGCCACGAACATGTATGCACACCAAATAACGTAAATACAATAATGAAAAATAAAATAAGTCACATGAACAGTATTTTATTTTTTCAAACATTTATATTTATAAGAACTCCTCGCACAGTTAAACAATTTTGTCATTTTTGAAGTTTTTGTAAGCTTCGTCAAAACTAGAATAAATAAGGAGCCCACTTTTTATTATATTGCATGTATTATTTTTGATGAACAGTAAACAGTATTAATGAGCGATATTTATTAAAACAAGCGCTCTCATATCGTTAACAAGGGTTCTCGTTCAAAGTCAACAAAGAATTTCTTTGGAATCCCGAACAGTAGGTAATTGTTTCTCAAAAATTACACGGACCCGTTATTTGTTTAAAAGAGGCGTTTTCAGGCGTAATTTTAAGATTAACCTGATACATTTTAATCAAGGTATTTTTTATTAAGCTTTCGTTATTTTATAATTGGCTACTTCTTTACCTTATTAACTTTTATGTTGCGAAAATTCTGACCAATTTTCGAATGTTTTGAAAGTGATCCGAGTTTTTGTAACAATATTGTGTCCGTTGAAATAACAAACAGTTAGTTCTAGTGTATTTTTCATGAACATGTTTTTTTATATAGAATATATAAAAGAAGAGCGAGTGTGGCTCAGTGGGAGAACGTGCGACTTTCGATCCAACGCACCCGAGTTCGAATCTCGCTGGCCCCGCACCACTGACTTTCTAAAGTTATGTGCGGATTTAACACTCGCTCTAAAAACGGTGAAGGAAAACATCGTGAGGAAACCGGCATGTCCAAGAATTTATCACAAAAATTCAAGGACATGTGACATCCACCAACCCGCACTGGGCCAGCGTGGTGGATTATGGCCCATACTCTCTCTATGAGAGAAGGCCCGTGTCCCAGCAGTGGGAACGTGATGGGCTGATGATGATGATGATGATATAAAAAAACATGTTCATGCAAAATATTATTGTACCAATGATGAATGAATTAATGAATTTTATATTCTTTGTTTTACATCGTGGATTATAACGGACCTACACGTACAGAGGCGAGCTTAACTCTTAGAAGAGTTTCTTCCAGCAAACTCTTGAGAAAAGAGAACAATTGTCAATTGAGCAAATACGTTTTAGAGTACGGTTACAGTTTGAATAAATCATTTTACTAAGTGATCATAAAAATATTATCGAAAATAAATGTCAATACCTAAAAATATAATAAATTCATTATTTATTATAATTAATTTGCTGATATTGCTGGAAAATATTGATCCCAATTTTAGCCGTGGTGCTCGTAGCGTAGCTGTTCTTAGCAGATCTTGAGCAACATTCTCTGCAGTCACCATTTGGATGGGTGGCCGTTTGTCTGGTATTAACATCTGAGCTCTATCGTCCTTCGATACATTACACCATCGGTCCCGGTTGTTGTCTTAGTAACAACAGTCGTTAGGCCATGTCGGTGGTTTACGGGCGGTCTATATATATAAATTCCGACACCAGGGTTTGCCGTGTTGTTTCTTATCGCATTATATCTTCACTATTCTATACTATACTTTCACTATTCTGTTACAGCACATTGAACACATTTCCTTGTGGCCTAGCTAGTTATCAATAATCTATTGACTCTACCTGTGTAAAGTGCTATCATGGGCTAAGTACAGACATGCAAAAAACGGGGCCCGACACGTTCACCCACTACTTGTTGCTTGAATCAAACTTAAAAATTAATCCATACTTTATGATCAAAGTACTAGGAGATAAAAACTTTTTTATTGTTTTTGCCTACTTTCCCTATAACGGCGGTAGACTACCTCTGTAGGCCAGAAATAATGAAGAGGTAAAGCTTAATTTGATGCAAAGTTACTTTGATATTTTCTATTTAATCGACTGATAGCTTTGTCATAAAATATAAGTAATTGTCAGAATTATATGTCTTGTAGCTACAAATTAAAGTTATAAATATAAAATAGACTGGAATATCCATTTGTCATTTTATTTGATAGTTTCTAAATCTGTAGATCCCGGGAAATGGAGAAATTCCGTGGAATTGTATTTTATATTTTGATATATTATGTAACAATGTAGTGTTACGGTATTCTCGTCTCGTAACCGTATCGACGTAACTTCGTCATGGCAGGTATTAAAGCGGACGTCGATAGATTCCAGCCGCAATGTTATGATTCAAGAGTCGACGTCGTGCGAACAAGGTCCTTTAACGAAATAGTTTAGGATATCTATATATAAAGATATACGTCTTATAATTTCGTAGTTCTAAATTTAAAGTTGGAGATAATTGTAGCTTACATGTGATTTTAGTCTATGTTTGTAATAATTATGTCGGATAAAATGAATTTTCTGAGACGTCATAAATGGTCTAGAACACTGTACACTAAAAACGTTTAACATTCCAAATGGACGGAAAACTCAAGACTAATTAAAAAAAAATGCTACTGTTATTAAGACTACAGGTTTATAATTTACAGATTTAGGTACAAGTTTAGTTATAATACAGTCTTATTTTAAGTCCTTTTTTAGTTCAAAGATTGTCTTAAAGAAATCGCTTAAAGCAATGATACCGCCTATTTATTTTTATGCTGATTACTGTGAAATGTACTTTATTTATGTAATCTATCTAACTTTATTTTTGGTTCTGCCTTTGTCGGGAAAAATCCTAATGACTCATTTTTACTGGCTCCTATACTATATCTTCTGAAACGTCGTTACATTTGGTGAGACTGAATTTATCAATGAGTTACGCGAATTGCCGGTCACAGTTGAGATTTACGACTGTCGCAGACTTTGGTTTAACTCGGTTTTACTGTCCAATGGCTTTGGGAGAAGCACAATGACACGATGGTGATGTATCTTACAAGTTCGGTGAACACTGTTGATGAAGGGCGACTTTGTTATACAATAGACATATCTATAACTATATATGTAAATATATAGACGTTCGAATGGCAAAGAACCTATAATATGGTGTTTAGAGGCAAACATTAATTGATTCATCCGGTATAAGATAATAAAATTAGCCACCATCAGTATTTTTACGACGTTTTTATTAAGTAACTTTCTTGTTTGTCTGTCTATTTGTCGTTCCGGGTGGAATCTTACAACTTAAATTTCGAGCACTTCCCGCTTAGGTATTCGGCTGAAACATTCAGGGTAGCTTACAACTCGATGACAAAGCACTTTAGTTATTTTTTTAATCTGTCACTTTTTTGTTTTATGTTATTCATCTCTATCCACGGTTGTCTGGAAGAGATCGCTATAAGCGATAGGACCGCTGATTTTGACACTAATATATGTGTCAAAATGGGCGTTAACCTTGTCTTTAATTGTTACTATGTCTGTGTTGTGGTGTTACCAATAAAGAAATGAAAAAATGAAATAACTCTTTATTGAAACACACAGAATCAAAAAACTTAAAATAAAAGCTTATTAGTAATGTAACAATTGGCGGTCTTATCGGATCTCTTTCAGATAACCGTGCAGGGAGAGCAATAACGCAACAATATATGGTTTTATCTTAATACACTTACATAAACCAATTACATAAAATATTCACTAATACTAACACGCTCTAAAAACGGTGAAGGAAAACATCGTGAGGAAACCGGCATGAGACGGGTCTGAGTAGCCGCTCAACTGCCGTCTCTCTCTAGATCTATGTGCTCCATCTTAGGCCACATCATTGCTTCACATCAGGCGAGATAGTGGCCAAACATAGATCTATAAGGCGTAAAAAAAAAGTTCATATTCATATTCATTTATTCATGCTCATACATATATTATTACAGACGGGTGTTAAAATAGTGTCACAAAGTGCTATAAGTATGTACCCTGTAAGGGTGTTGCATAGCGGGTGCAGTTCTTTTATAATTCAACATTCTGATTCTAATTACTTATAAGTATTTACATTATTAATTTAATTTAATTTAATATCGTAAGTAGTCTGTGCTTAGTCACTATAGTTTAATAATATATAAAACTAAATAATTACAATTTGAATGTCAGGTTTAGTATTTATGCATGTCCAAGAATTTATCACAAAAATTCAAGGACATGTGAGATCCATCAACCCGCACTGGGCCAGCGTGGTGGATTATGGCCCATACTCTCTCTATGAGAGAAGGCTCGTATCCCAGCAGTGGGAACGTGATGGGCTGTTGATGATGATGATGATTCACTAATAAAATAGTAAATAGTGCGTATACATTACAATAAATAAATATTACATACATTACAATAACAGGATAAAGATGATTGTAGCTAATGTGAATAGTAAAAGACCTTTACCCGGAAAAAAGTTTAAAGAGTTCGTTCATTCATTGATTCATTAATTAACGAGAACCATTCTTATTTTTACTACTATACAATTTACAATCTGTTTCTGATGCAGACTAGCGCTTAGAATATTGTGTAAGATTGTTAGTGTAGAGTTTTTTGAGCATGCAATGACTCCGTACTATATGAGATCAATGCACATCCTGTTACACAAATGCCGTCGTGAATATCGTTTTATCTAAAGCCAAACAACACACGTCCAATATAAATTGACCCCCATTCCCAAACAGCATGTCGTGTTTCATGGGTCTAAACAAAATATCTCATAACCAGTATAAATTGGCCCCCGTTTCTGAAACGTATCTCTTATGTGACAGGTCTAATGAAAACATTGGCACGTGCTATTCAGGTGCAATCAAGATCACAATCAAGGCTATTCAACAGTTGAAACCGGAATGGAGTCATCAAAATGAATGGGGACTAAAATGCACGTTTTAACACGAGACAAGAGCTTAAATGCCATTTCAACTGATGGAGGGATGCGTAAATTGATGATAGTGAGGCGAGTCTCTCCATTCCACAATTTAATTTTGTCTCAGAGAGAAAGAAATTTAATGGAATTAAGATACGAATTTTTTATTTAAATATCTCGAAGTGTTTCGAATAAAAGTGGGTGTTTATTGAAAATAAACTACAATAAAATTATTATTACCTACTTTGTGTCTGACATGAAATCATTACAGAAATAATTGATTAGCTTTTATTATATACACAACAAAATAATATAATAATAATAATTGATTATATTTTCATGATTATAATTATATATAAATTCTTAAGTTATGTGCGGATTTAACACTCGCTCCGAAAACGGTGAAGGAAAACATTGTGAGGAAACCGGCATACCGGCAGAATTTATAACAAAAATTTAAGGATATGTGACATCCACCAACCCGCACTGGGCCAGCGTGGTGGATTATGGCCCATACTCTCTCTACAAGGGAAGGCCCGAGTCTCAGCTGTGGGAACGTAATGGGCTGATGATGATGATGATGATATTTTAATGTTTTTGTACTTTATTTATTTTAATTCTCAGAAAGAACTAAAACGTAGTGATTATTATTCACATTATTTATTTTTATTCCTAATCAACTTTTAAGTGTGATTATAGTACTGGGAAAAGCTCTACATCTCTCATTATTATTTTTTAACTGTTCGATAAAATATAAAGTCAGGAACTTTATTGTTCATACTAATATTATAAAGAGATAAAATTATGTATATATGTTTGTTGGAGGTAATTTCTGGAATTATTATCCGATCTAAAATTTCGATCTAACCGATTCTAGAAATTCTTTCACTGATAGAAAGCTACACTATCCCTGAGTTACATAAGCTTTGTTATGTCGACGCGAACAAAGACGCGGGTGATTGCTAGTAGCGAATAAAAAAGGATCTAATAAAAAGGGTTAAACAAAACATTTCTCGACGAACATTCGACCCTTTGGTACACCCGTGTTGACCCAATAAAGATTAAAAACCATGTATTCCAAACAGCGGAAATCTACATAAATATTACAACAACAGAGAAGGCAAAATACACAATTGCCATAAAATTAGGGTTAAAATAACCTGTACATAATATATCATCCCTGGCAAATACTTTCCGGGTATAAATAAATAACGCCCAACGATCACATACACAGATCCTATGTATGTGATGTAGGTATGTCCGTTCTTTTGTTATATAATTCTGTGGAGGCATATTTTACCTAGTGTGAGGATTGATGGACAAATTTTTGTTGAGAGAGAAGAGAGAGAGAAGAAATAAATTACAAAACGTCGCCACCGCTCCGGATCTTCTCGTGCGATTTAGTTCATAGCGCTCCAAAATATATTATTAGCAATATTTTAGTACAATTTAAAGAAGAAAGTACCATTGGATATACTTCTATTTTCGTGTGATAATAAAATACCAGCACGTTTTTTATTAACAAAAATAAATGAAATTCCATAGAGCTAAAGAACCGAATCTAAATATAGAAGAAATATTCGATGTCGCTGGACACCCTCTCAATAAAAACGGTATAAATATCATCGGGAGATAACCGAGCGATGGCACCCCACCATACTTATGCAAATATGAGAAATAATTTGAGCCCATTTTGCCGTGACGGTTTTTTTCCTTATTTTATGTGTGCCAGTTTTCTGAACGTGGCGGGCGGAAGTAGCGGGCTTTAAACTGGTGCAATATTTTAAGATAGTTGTACTAGCTGCGCCCCACGGTTTCACCTGCGGTTTCTTGGGATAAAAAAGTAGCCTATGTCCTTTTACAGGACCTAAAACACCTACATAACATGTTTCATCAAAATCCGTTTATTAGTTTTTACGTGTTTGAGTAACATCCATCTATCCATCAATCCATTCCTACAAACTTTCGCATTTAGTAGTAGTTGCATAGGATTTTTACACTGAGATTTATAAATCGACTGTTTTTTTTTTCAGTTTTATTCTGACACTAACATTTAAATATATTATTCTGCGCTGTATGAAACAGCGAGTTAAACCGCGGGGCACAGCTAGTTAAATATAAACCTGCGTCATACATTTCAAGGCATCATATTTCAGTAACTTCAGAAATCAAATCTCCTTTTAAAAGCGAGAATCTCTGCAATTAAAACTATTTAGTGACTGCGTAGGTATTTAACCGCTTTCTGAATAGAGAGACTTATGTTTCTTTGATAGGTAAAGTAATGGGACATCGTTAACTCTCCCAATGTCAGTGGGACTTTGAAACTTTCAGATGTCAAGGTTTATTATGTCTGAAACTCTTAGGTATTTTATTACTTAACTAGCTTGTACCCGCGACTCCGTCCGCTTAGAATCCGGAGTTAGAGTCCGGTTTGTAGTTGTTCCCAAGGGATCTGTCCATTTTTCCGGGACGAAAAGTTCCTTTGGTATATAGGTATCCTATGTTTTATTCCAACGAACCAAAAAACGAGAAACGAGTCCTTGAGTGGAGAACCAGAGCGGACTCCAGAGTCCGCGGCCGACCACCGCAGCGCTGGGTGGACGATATCAGAAGACACGCAGGCCAGGACTGGATGCACCGGGCTCAAGACCGTCGGGAATGGAGACGGTGGGAAGAGGCCTAAATCCTAGAATGAATTAATAAAAGCCCCCATGATGATGATGATGATGATGTGTTATTCCAGGATCTAACATACCAAATTTTATCAAAATCCGTTCAGCCGTATTGGAGATTAGTGGTAACAAACACACACACAGACTTTCGTGTTTGTAATATAATTAGGATTAACTTTATATTTTTTAACGAAAATCTTATATCTAAGTTATCGAACATTTTATTAAGTTTCGATGTTGTCCTGCAAGTTTTATTGGTAAATCACCATACGTTTGACGACAAGAAAGCGGCCTAAAGTGTAGCACGCTTGCCCATGACATGCCTATTCACTCTAGACTTAAAGAGACACAAATTGTAACTGTTTGGGAATAAAGACGCTGGTAGAGCGTTCCACTGCTTAGCAGTCCGCATGATGAAGAAATCTGCGAAACGCTCTGTAAGGATAAGTGGGATGTTAACTACGTACTGATGAAATGACTCTCCCCGCCTGGAAGTCCTGAGGTGGAAAGGAGAGGAAGGATCAGAAGTATAATTAAAGTAAGAATCATTTAGTATAAAAGTCGTTATCTGCGTCCTTATGTCTGTTTCTCCGCTTTCTTCTTAGAAACGGATTTTACTATAATTTAGAGTTTTTATACGATTATATTTTATATTTTTGTACGATTACAGTAAATGCAATGTTCTGTAATAAAGTCGTCAAATGACACCACTCTTAATAAATCCGTTCGAAGCCCGGGTGGGTCACTAGTATTACTTGTGGTTTTAACAAAGGAAACTAACTTAGTTTTAAGTTTGTTTAGTTTATTATTATCAAAGGAAATTGCGGAAAAGTAATTTATAAAAATATCACAAAATTAATTATCCATTAGGGTGAATAAGCCAGCATTCATATACAAAACTCATTACCTATGTTCCTTAATTGAACCATTTCAGCATCTAAATGAATAATTACCTTATTAATGGTAACTTCCCGCTGTGATGTTAATACATCCGCATTTTTCATAAGGGAATTCCCTCTGGAAGTGAATTATGAAAACTCTAATAGCATGTCGGAAAACAGCTTGTCGTAATTTTTGCGCTTAAAAGATATTTCAATAACCGAAGATGACTGAAGGAAAATATATCACGAGCTAGTGTCTAATAGGGAGGTAGTTATTTCATATTTAGGTTCGGCGGATAGTGGTTCAAATTCAAAATATTAAACCAACCTTAATTTTGGCTCGTATATTGAGTCCAAAGCCTCATTAGCTGCAAAGAAGTTAGGAGTCCTGGGGAAGGTCAGGCGGTATTTCACGCCGGGACAGCTTCTTAACCTTTACCAAGCACAAGTCCGATCATGCATGGAATACTGCAGCCATCTCTGGGACGGCTCAGCTAAGTATCAGCTCGAGGCTTTGGACTCCATTGAAAGGCGGGCAAAAAAACTTATTGGTAACGATGCCTTGGTTGAAGCTAAGCTTCAAAGTCTCGAGCATCGACGTAAAATTGCCAGCCTGTCGGTATTTTACAGGATACATCACGGTGAGTGTGCGATGGAATTACATGAGTTAATTCCTCCATCTCCTTTCCATCGGACAACAAGACGTACGGAAACTCGGCATCCATTTATGGTTGACATTCCACCTGCCAGAACAAAGCGTTTCGCTTCAACTTTTATAATGCGAACAGCCAAGGAATGGAACACCTTACCAGCGTCTCTGTTTCCCGATACTTACAATCTAGGTGTCTTCAAGTCCAGAGTGAATCGGTATCTTCTAGGCAAGCGTGATCCATCGTCGACCGCGTCATCACTTTCCATCAGGTGAGACAGAGGTCAAATGTTTGTCTAACAAATAATAAAAAATAAAAATAAATACATTACTAGCTGCACCCCGCACTTTCACCAACGTTTACCCAGAATAAAAAGCAGCCTATGTAAATAGGCTATCTCTATTCCGAACTTCACTCAAATCCATTCAGCCATTAAGGAGTAACAAACACACATACTCCCATTCACTCACTAATAAGCTTTCGCATTAAAAGTATTAGTGTTATAGATAATAAAAAGCCAAAAATATTTTTATTTATGTAAATATTTAAGTATATATTTTATAATTAGGTTTATTTTAGGTATATATTAAGTTTATGAGGTTATTTTAGTAATAGTATATATTTTTACGTACCATAGCTATGTAACATATATTTAGGCAATAATTCAGAATTCTGAATTTCCATCACGCACTTTACTGCACCGCTACCATTTTTTCTTGCACGTCCTGGATGACTGGTAGAAAATGCTAGCTAGCATTAAGTCCTCCATGTACAAACTGTTTTGTGCTAAAGTATAAATAAATAAATAACAAGAGATGAAATTCTCAATCACCAAAACATACAATTTAGGAATATTTAAATGATAAATTACATTAATAAGAAACAGGACAATAATTAATTGAATTTAATACAAGTGACTATTATTTGAAACAAAACAGCCAACAACCACCATCCTTCCTAAATATGTTAGTCCTTTCTGTCCAAAAGTTGTCTAGAAGAGATCGCTTTGAGCGATAAGACCGCCTATTGTTATGCTGATTATTGTGAAATGTACTTTTCATGTACCTATTTTTAAGGTTTTTAACAATAAAGTGTTTATCTATCTATAATAATTAACCATATTTTGCAAAGAAAATGACGTTAATTTTCTTGATAACACTATTTCTATAATATTTTTTTATATATGTTTGATTTTGACATGGTTTCATTACAGCGCACAAATGGACTTCCTCTCTCCTAATTGCTGCGCCCAACAGGGTATATAATGAACTGTATTTTTATTTAACTGCCATCTAATTAAATTATAGAATGCAATAAAGAATTGAAATTATAAACATCGTGAGTAAAACCCACCTAGACATTTATACGCCTTAGGCCACATCTTCGCTTTCGATTAGGCGAGATGTCTTCAAACGCAAGCCTTTTTACTAATGATAACAAAATAGAAAACTTACGTTTACCATACAACACTCGTTGATTTGGTCCATACTCTCTCTGTTAGAAAAACCCGTGTTGTTTGAATTTGGTTCGAATGTCACGTAAATCATGTCAAATTTAATGTTAATGTGAAATTTAACTTGACGCTATCTTTACGGACAGCCGGCCACTTCATCTTTGGTTTCTATAGACGACACAGGTCAATAACCTAAATCTATAAAATAACTAGCTGACCCGGCAAACGTTGTTTTGCCATATAAATTAAAAAAAAATGTTAAGGTCGAACAACCCTTATCACTTAGGGGTATGAAAAATAGATAGTAGCCGATTCTCGGACCTACTGAATATGCATATAAAATTTGGTAAAAATCAGTAAAGCCGTTTCGGAGGAGTAAGGTAACTAACATTGTCACACGAGAATTTTATATATAAGAAGATACTCTTTAACAATTTTGTGAACAGATATTATAATTAAGACTACTGTATAAGAAGTGCATTGAAATCTTTAATCCTAGTATTCTTACTAATATTATAAATGCGAAAGTTTGTGAGGATGGATGGATGTTTGTTACTCAATCACACGAAAAGTACTGAACGGATTTTGATGAACTTTAGTATGTAGGTTCTTTAGGTCCTGGAAAAAGACATAGGCTACGTTTCATTCCGGGAAACTGCGGGTGAAACCGTGGGTCGCAGCTAGTCTTTAATATGCGTGTGTACCATGAACCAACTTCAAAGAATTCGCACCCCTGTCCCATCAGAGGAAGCATAATAGGCTGATATCTTACTTACTCACCCGAAAAAATATCCACTCAATGGTAATAGAGTCCCTTAAATCGTGTCAAAAGTTTTTATGAAAAACACTGAATAAAACAACTTAGTTTTGTATACAGAACATTGGCATAACTTTTTCATATCCTCTCTGCAGTTACTCCCCCTCCCAGCCCTTTCTTGTCCCCTCCTGCGGGAAATGGTCGTTGAATTTTAAGCGGAAAACTTAAATACAGGATGAGGAAGTTTTAAACAACAGTAAGTGGTTACTATTCTACTGTTCTTTTATGCGGCTTGTCTTTACCGTAATACCACACTGTGCGTATGGCCTTATAACTTTTTCTTTTGTTCTTGTTTGAGGAAAATGAATTTTAAGGAAAAACGAGAATTACTTTTTGTTTCCTGAAAATAAAACTGACTGACGTCCGAGATGTCATTAAAAGCGAATCTTAGGAACCTTTCGTTTTTGGTGAAGGACGGTTTGAGAGCCATTGAGCTTCGAATACTGGCCCGACCGATACTTACCAATTAAATTGGACACGTCTGACAAAGTTCAGAAGTGAAGGCAAACTCACACTATATTGTTTATGTATTAATAGAATACAAGAGTGCGAGATCTTTGATCATTGATTTTCCGCTGTATTATCTTATATTCTTTATTGTTCACTGTCACTGTCAAAACTTGTGGATTTTATAATCCACGCCTGCCCATAACATTCGCAGTGCCTCAGAACTTTTAATAGGTACCTTAAAAAGTACTGCGTAGCGCTGCATTGCCCTCATCAGATATTGAGTTTCTTATGCCCAGTGATTTCGCTGGCTACAATGCCCTTCGAATCGGAACACAGTAATATAATATAATAATATAATATAACTAGCTGACCCGGCAAACGTTGTTTTGCCATATAAATAAGAAAAAAATTTAGGGGTGGACTACCCCTAACATTTAGGGGGATGAAAAATAGATGTTGGCCGATTCTCATAGATACCGGATAAGCACAAAAAATTTCATCAAAATCGGTCAAGCCGTTTCGGAGGAGTATGGCAACGAAAACTGTGACACGAGAATTTTATATACACTCGAGAGCAATGAATCCGGGTCACTTAAAGAATCCTAAAAATCTCGGAAACTAAAAATGCTAGGTTAATGCAATAAATTGTATTTAATAGACAATGTAATACTCCTTAAATGAAGGTATTAAAACTTCTTAGTTATTGTAAAGTTATATCATAAAAAAATCAAATTTGAAACAGGGCCACTTTCGAAGATGGAACTACGAAATTACAGCATTTGGTTTTGCTTTTGTTTGTAATCTGTCATTTATGTGGGTACATAAACCATGTTGATAGTGCTCTATATTCATTATTCAAGCTGAAATTATGTCGCTTACGCCTGAAGAATGCACCAGAATACTTACAATGCTGGAAACCGGCCGGAGTCAGCGCGATACAGCCAGGACTGTCGGTGTATCGCTGTCAACAGTACAAAGAGTTCTCCGACGTTACGAAGAAACTGGTTCTAACCTACGCAGACCAGGAACGGGCAGAACCAGGTGTACCACAGCACGAGAAGACCGATACTTGGTGAACACCATGCTTCGAAATCGCTTTCTCACAGGAACTGAACTCACCAATCAGTTTCGACGCCTCGGAGGAAGTAACCCAAGTGCATGGACAGTAAGACGTCGGCTTGCTGAATCTAACTTAAAACCCCTTAGACCTGCAAACGGCCCTAAACTGGAGCGTGGGCATCGTATTTCGAGACTAAGATATGCCCAGAGCCACGTAAATTGGAGTATTGAAGATTGGTCAAAAGTTATGTTCTCCGACGAATCAAAATTTATGCTCTACAAGCACGATGGAAGACACAGAGTGTATCGAAGACCAGGGGAAAGATTCAAGCAAGCATGCATCGAAGAAAAAGTAGCCTACGGTGGTGGGTCTGTACTTGTGTGGGCCGGAATTTCTTCTGAAAGTCGCACAGAGCTGGTGATCATAGAAAACGGCTCTTTAACTAGCGTAAGATATGTGGAAGAAATCCTCAATGATCACGTTGGTCCATTTATGGTCAATTTAGGTGAGGATGCTATATTTATGCATGACAATGCCCGACCTCATACAGGTAGGATTGTGAATGACTACCTTCAAGAGATGAACATTACTCGTATGGAGTGGCCAGCGCGCAGCCCGGATATCAACCCGATCGAGCATGCTTGGGACGAGCTAGGCAGATGCGTAAAACAACGAAACCCTCCCCCAATCACGCTTCGTGAGCTCAAAATTGCTCTCACAGAGGAATGGGAGAATATTCCCCAAAATCGTATAAGGAACTTGGTGTACAGCATGCCAAACCGCGTAAACGCAGTAATGGAAGCACGAGGAGGCAATACGAAGTATTAAAATTCAAGAAAATCGTAATAAAGTTCAAAAATTTCATGTTTCCTATTTTTGTTTTAAGGAGAGATCAGCAGTTTTTTTCTTTATGTAATTTTGTGTTAATAAAATGTATGGTGACTCATATTTTTTTTACTTTCATTTAAGGAGTATTACATTGTCTATTAAATACAATTTATTGCATTAACCTATCATTTTTAGTTTCCAAGATTTTTAACATTCTTTAAGTGACCCGGATTCATTGCTCTCGAGTGTATTAGATTTTAATTCAGGCAATAATAAAGGTACATGGAAGTAAAATTTTATCAGAGGCCCATATTATATATACCTTAGAGACTATATAACATATATACACAATTCAAATCATAATATTAAATTCTAGGGATTTTTCGGCGGCTTCGCTTCCCTGAAGCGTCGATAGACCACTCCCTCAGGCCAAAAGTCCCGACTAAGGAACATCTTCTGAAGTGCTAATGCTTGCGCAGTATTACTAGGTGGCAGAATAACTGGCAAAGCTGTGGTACCTAACCAGACGGCCTCCTGCATACGAGATGGGAACATCGTAGGTTATAGTAAAACATTTGTCAATTTAAATTAAGTAAGCATGTTAGTCTAGAACTTTTGATTTTGAATAATATCTAAATTCCTAACGAAGACACACATGTTAACTTCAGCAATACATTGATGACTTACTTCACACGCTTCACGACACCCCAGACACCCTAACCCGAATGATCACAATATTTATGACCTCGCCGGGAGTTCCCAACATTTCATAAATAAATCTTCGCGCCCATGAGGCTCAAAATAAGCAATCAATCAAGAAGTGTATACCTCCATACCTACATACAGATCATTTACAACTGTGTAAAATATTAGGAGAGAGAGGGAGTAAGGAACGTGCGAGGAAGGAGGATGAAGTAAGGAATGTTTAGACTATAACAAGCAAATTAATGTTGATTAAAAAATAATCTAAAAATCACTTTTATATATGCGCCTGCCTTAATGGATTTAGAATGCATTGTCATCGAGTCGTGAGCTATCCTAAAAGTCTCGACCGGATATAAGTGCTCGAAATTTGAGTTGCAAGATTCCACCCGGAACGACAGACAGACAGACAAACAAGAAAGTGACTTAATAAAAATGTAATAATAAATTACTAGCGACCCGCTATTATTTAGTACCTATGTAGGTAATAATAGGTACTCTCCCTAATAATTTAAGATAGGAAATGGATATAAGATCCTTTTCATCCCGAAAAACGGACAGTTTGAACTACTATAAACCGATTTCTACGCGGACGGAATCGCAGGTATTGGCGCAGGTATTATACTATAGCTGTTTATGCTTCACATCACATAATCAGCCCATCACGTTCCCACTGCTGAGACACGGGCCTTCTCTCATAGAGAGAGTATTTGGCCATAGTCCACCACGCTGGCCCAGTGCGGGTTGGTGGATTTCACATGTCCTTGAATTTTTGTGATTAATTCTTGAACATGCCGGTTTCCTCACGATGTTTTCCTTCACCGTTTGTAGAGAGAATGTTAAATCCGCATACAACTTTAAAAAGTCAGTGGTGCGGGGCCAGCGGGATTCAAACTCGGTTGCGTTGGATTGAAAGTCGCACACTGAGCCGCACTTGTTCTTTTAACCACACTCGCTCTTTTGATTATGCTTAATTAGTGTAATTGGTCAAATTACCTAACGATTATTGCCCTAAGACAACAATCTTCTTCTGTCGTGTGGGTGTGTGCCAACCCTGGTGTCGGAGTTTTTAGACCGCCCGAAGACTTCCGACAAGGCCTAACGATTATTGTCCTTACACATCAAACGAGCCGACGGCTTAACGTGTCATGGCTTAACGGTAGCGCTCAGATGTAAATACCACACAAACGGTCAATTTTGCTGTTACGAACGGCTATAGGCTATAGGCGAGCTACCCTACGAGCGTTTCAATAAATAAATAAAAAAGAGTACCTATATACTGTGATCTCCATATAAAAAATGAATTAGATTAAGGGCCTCACGTCTTACTCTCAATATTTTGAGTTCTTTCGCAAGTACTAACCGTCCTGTCTCCTCGGGCTATTGGAAAAGTGCCAGACAAAGAAGGTTTTTATACACTCCTACGTGACGTCTGAGGGGCAAGTAAAAGAAACCTCCTACTCGTATAAGCGAGACTCTCGCCCATAGTTAGACATTTACCAAATGTTATAATACGATATACAACATATCGTATTGCCTACAATTTATTTATTTATTTTATTAACATACAAAACAGAATGTAATAAATTTTTCATAACATTGACATTACAATTTACAGATCTGTATCACATTCTAAAACTATGTATGCCTAATTGAATAGGGGATCGGACAACTTTTCAGAAAGTGTTTTAAATTAACTACAATGACTATATATAGCTATGAAAAATACTATTTTAATTAAATAACGATCTAAAAGTACCTGAAACTATGTTTAAATATTATGTTTCAAATATTGCCGCGCAAAAGATCACCTCAAAACTTGTGATGTCATGTGTAGGTAGGAAACGACAAAGTCTTCGAAATAAAATTTGCAAAGAGATTCTATTACGTTTTGTGAAGTTTGGGGACTATATTGTAGTAATGGAACGAAAAAATTAGCAAAAATACATTTAATGAAAAGCAAAAACGTAAAATAAACACAAGCTTGACTCACGGCATTTGCCTACAAATGTCGTCATGCGCTGTGATTGTTGTTTCGTTTGAGATGAAGAACAGATTAAAAATGTCAGAATTATTTATTGATTTAAAAATGTAAATCATTATTATTTCACAAAAATATTGATTGAATGATCTTTCTGGTTCGACGAACATTCGTTCTAACTACATTTTAGATGTTTTCTCGATTTCTGTCCGATCCCCTATTATAATAAACATTTTTATGTATAATCACTAGAGGATAAGATAATTTATTTAATAAGTATCATTACGTTATGGCTAATCAATTAAATAATAAATTAAATACAACAATAATTAAAATAGTATCAACATCATTAAATAAACACATTAAAAAAAGTATGGTATAAATGAAATTTTTAAGCTATTGCATAGCTTCTATCGCGGGCCTTGAGCGTGGAGACCGAATCCAGAAATTCCGTAACAAAAATAACCTAACACCCCCCCACTCCGACCGGCACAGCGGTGATACTTTTTAGTTTTGCCATCTATCGATGAATAGCAGAACTTTTAATGACTTTATGAAATATCACGCTTGTCTCTTTAGTTCAGCAACTCGCCTCTAGGTGGCATTGGTTGTATCGGCGTTACTGCGTAAGTATACTTGCATAAGTTGATAAAAAATGCTATGCAATAGCTTTACCGCAGCAGTCTCCGAGTGCCACACGTTTGTTTAATTTTTTAAATTAAACTGCAAAGCCCTTTTTAATTGCCTTTGAAACGGATATAGCTTAAAATGGAATATGTCAATGTCTCTGTTGGAGACAAGGATTTCATTGTATCGGCGGCACATTCTGACAATTAATTATAGAGGTTGCATTAAGACGTATTACCTGTAAACTAAAGATGTTATAATTGCGGTTAGTAACTAAAGATGTTATAATACCACCATACGTATGTATATGCCACAGCCAACTAGCTTAACTAGCCGTTCAATCAACAGCCTAGCCTCTGTACTAAATAGCGCCGTTCAACTAGCTTCCTGAATGACATTCAGCCAAAATCAAAATCATTCATCATTTTGATCAAAATCCAACAGCTATGCAAATGACTTGGATCGTTGATTGAACGGCTGATTAAGCTAGTTGGCTGCGACATATGTATACATATGATACCACATACATCCTGTTCTTTAACACAATATTACAAATGGAAAAGTTTGTATTTCGTCTTGTTAGTGTGTTTGTTACTTTTTCTACGCTGTAACTGCTTAACAGATTTGATTGACATTCGGAATGGAAATAACTTATACCGATCAACATATACTATAATAATATAGGCTACTTTTTATTCCGGAATATCGAACAGTTCCCGAGGGAGCAACTTTAACCAAATTCTACGCGGGTGGAAACGCGCGGCGCAGCTAGTATTAAAAAAAAACTGTTACTGAGCTATGTCTGTACATTCAAACTTTTTTTTAAATTTTATGTATGATTTTATTTATCTAAGCCCGAACTTTTTTTTGTTTTTTTTTTTGTTTGTTACCCTAGAAGTTTACAAGAAATATTTAAATCAAATTTACGGGATTTGGTAGCTTAAGTCACTTCGGTTGGGTAACAATGAAGATACAGCATGACCTCTTTGTAGTACGCGCTTTCATGTACTAGTGATTTCTCTAAAATGGTCGTAAAAAAGTCAACTAATTTCTATCTATATAGGCTTTTTGCTTTGTCCACGCGGAGGAAGTCAAAGTAATTTTTTTAATTTTCAATTTTAATTTATTCATTGTTTGACATTTCACAATGTTCTTAGATATGTTATGATGTAAAAAAAATGAATAGTTAATGCGTGCAAAACGCAAAAAATATTAATAAATGTCAATGCATGAATATATAATATAAAATACATTAATAATTCAATTATAAAATAATGATAAATCGGCAAAAGCCTCGTCAATAAAGTGCTAGCATGTCATAAACAACAAATTGTCCGTTGAATTATGCTCTTTGACGGCTCAGGGTAAAACGCGGGAATATTTTGCCGCTCCTTTACTGGCGCTTGTCCTGTTTTGTTTAAAAGCTGGATTGGAATTGAGTTTTCCGTTCACTGGTTTAAATGGGAGATTGTTTTCACTTTTCATAAAACATCGTCTAGTATATTGGTTTTGTTTTTATGTTGTTTGGGTTTGTAGCACGTGTATTATGTTATATTTAACCGTAACCGTAACGAATACATTTAGTTCAGTAGTGTTGTTTGCTAAATTCAAGTTGTAGTTTTTAGGGTTAAAACGGGACCCTATTACCAAGACTCCGCTGTCCGTCTGTCTGTCTGTTCGTCTGTCTGTCTTTCCGTCATCAGGCTGTATCTCATGAACCGTGATAGTTGGACAGTTGAAATTTTTCACGGATGATGTATTTCTGTTGCCGCTATAATAACATATACTAAAAAACAGAATATAATAAATATTTAAGGTGGCTCCCATATTTTTTGTACAGTTTTTTTTTGCCGTTTTTATAGATAAGGGTACAGAACCCTTCGTGCGCGAGTCTGATTCGCACTTGACCGGCTATTTTAATGACGGTAAGTGCTATGCCTACCCATAACAATTGCAGGCAACCCAGACATTCAAATACTATACAAATACTGCGTAGCATTGAATTGCGCTCATCACCCCGAGACATCAGATATGCCTACCCAGTAATTTCGCTGGCCTTCAAACTGGAACAAAGTAATGTTTTCTCTGTACTTTTTGGCGGCAGAATAACTGGCAAAGCGATACCAACCCAGACGACCTCGATTTTAATGTAGTCAATAATGAAAGAGCAAGTGTAGTCGGTCTGTAACTGGTGCTAATTTTGATTTGATGCTTTGAAGGCCAAGGACCCTGATGTCACGTGAGGTTTTATAAATAAGTTTAAACTTTATTACCTTGAAAATGACGCAAAGCTTTAACAGCAAAGCTTTCAAAGATCAGTGAACAAAAAATAGGCATCGAAGCTGCGTAAGTAAGTGCGGCTCAAAGCCGTGTTATATCTGTATTATTCCTACTTCCTTCTATTCTACAAATATAAAAATGAAAAATTTTGTAAGGATGGATGGATATTTGTTACTTAATCGTTATTGACAGCGTCTGTGGTGCAGTGGTTGAGCAGGTTGGCTCAAATCTCATACAACACTGAGGTTGCGGGTTCGCTTCCCGCGATGGGACAAATGTTTGTGCACAGAAAAAAAAGCGCAAGCATTTGTTTCGTGTCTGGGTGTTGTGGGACCATGGTCCTTATAGTTCCTGATTCTCTAGATACAGGGAATCCTAGTTAGGGGCCAGGATCGAATGTATGTGATCGTTGGGCGTTAATTATTTATTTATTTATAATCACGCAATTACTAAACGATTTTTTATAGAAAAATGGTAAATAGTCATGTTTATGTAAAATTATTGGGTCTAGTCGTACAATTTTAAATTAAAATAAAATTGCATTGATACGTGATAATTTCGTAAAAACAACAACAACAACAATTGTATTCAATTCGCGTAACTTTAACTATGGAAAGGGATACTTTATCTCGAAAAACCGCGTGGCTGTTTCGATGTTTGTCACTCAGTGACGTCGTAACTACTGAAACAGACTTGTATTACGCAAAGGGTAGATTATGCTGAAACTTACAACAAGAGTGAACAGGTTTCTTCTAGATGAGCGTGCTACATCTTCGACCGCATCGTCACTTAACAACAGGTGAGATAGCGGTCAAACCTGGGGATCTTCAAATCGAGAGTGAACAGGTATCTTCTAGGTAAGCGTGTTACATCTTAGACCACGTCATCGCTTACCATCAGGTGAGTGGTCAAACGCAAGTCTATAACCAGTAAAAAAAAAAACACAAGCCCATACCAAATTGAAAAAGACATGGTACATATACTTTTTACGGAAAAACAAACAGCCCCGAGTGAACATGTATATCCTTAATTCTACCCGGACGGAGTCGCAGACATCGGCTAGTTGTAAATAAATTCAGAATTTCTCGCCTTCCACTCCTCCTTCGGGGATTCCACTCGGTTTAATATTTTCCTTCCTTGTTATATAGTGTAGCTTTTGTAAACAGTTTAATTCTTTGTTATGATCGCTGGGCAGCGTTTTTGGTGATATTTGTTTGTGAAATTATCTCTTTGTTTGTGGTGTCATGTGCAATAACCAAAAATAATCAGAACTTTATCTCGAAATATATTTACGAACTAGCTTTTGCCCGCCACTTCGTTTGCGTGGACCACTCGTAATTATGGCAGCAGTAAATAATTATATAGTAATAAAGTGAGAATTCGCTTTTTCTGCATGACTCCGTACGTTTATGTAAACATAGCGAGAGATGGCGGCGGGCGTCGCGGTAAAAGACCGCGCTGATGGCGAGACGAACTTGACGCCTTTAGCAACAACTGGTCTACAATATCGCGAAGTCTGGAAGTCATGGGGGAATAATGCCTTTGCCCAAAATTGAGACGATACAGGCTACTTATCAGTAATCAGTAATTTAAAACCACACACAAACAAAATTATTTCTCTGGATTCAAAATAGCCGTAAAAATACGCAGTGCTTTTTATGGTATTAAAAGTTCTGGGTGGCACTGCAATTGCTATGGGCAGGCGTGGCGGTTACCATCAGAACGACCCGCTCGTACCATCAATCAGATCCATAAAACATCTTACACATTTGTACAATTTACTATTACTTTATAAATGAAATGAAATGAAATGAAATCATTTATTTGCAATACGAGTACATGTTAGTACATACATTAAAGATGTAATTTTAAATATGATTGGATCCGAAACACATAGGCAATTATTAATGACATGCAAATCATCATCATCAGCCCATTACGTTCCCACTGCTGGGACTCGGACCTTCCCTCGTAGAGAGAGTATGGGCCATAATCCACCACGCTGGCCCAGTGCGGGTTGGTGGATGTCACATGTCCTTGAATTTTTGTGATTAATTCTTGAACATGCCGGTTTCCTCACGATGTTTTCCTTCACCGTTTTTAGAGCGAGTGTTAAATCCGCACATAACTTAAGAAAGTCAGTGGTGCGGGGCCAGCGAGGTTCGAACTCGGGTGCGTCTGATCGAAAGGCGCACGTGCTCCCACTGAGCCACACTCGCTCATGCAAATATTAAATACATAAATTAACAGTTAAATAACATTTATAAGTAAATTACATTCGGAATTACATTATTATTGTAGAGTTTGTACTATTTATTATTCTGTGATAGAAGTAAAACCAAGCCACATACATTCTGCAATTTACTTTGTGCCCACGTAAAAACCAAATTCAAACGTCAGAACTCTCAAAGGCTCAATTTAAATGCGCGCACTAATCAAGTACACTTTTGCATGCCGGATAGAAAGTCAACGCGTGCCTTCTCATTTTTACGTCTAGTAACTGCACTTTTTGAACCGAGATTGAGGCGAAAACGGCCCGAAAAAAATTGGTTTTGGCAATGTATTTAAAATCATAGATGCTGCTGCAATTCAACTACCTTACTAAAGCTACTTCCTACTAATATTGTAAATGCGAAAGTTTGTGACGATGGATGGATGGATAGATGGATAGATTTTTGTTACGCAATCACGGAAAAGTTCTGAACGGATTTTGATGAAATTTGGTATGTATGAAGGTCTTTTAGGTCTTGGAAATGGGCATACGCTACTTTTTATTCCGGAGAACTGCGGGTGAAACTGCGGGGAATAACTCGTATTAAAAATGGCCAAGTTTGTGAGGATGGGTGGATGGATGTTTTTTACTCAATCTCGCAAAAACTATTTAATGAATTTTGATGAAATTTGGTATGTAAGTCCTTTAGAGCCTGGAAGAGGACACAAGCTACTTTTTTGTAGCAAAAAACGCCGGGTGAAATAGTGGGACGCAGCTTGTGATGCGATAAGAATCTGCATGAACGTAAATTAGATTTTGTGTTGGCGCCATTTGTCGAAGTGACGTCAAGACCTATTTCGATCAAGACCAAGCGATCAAGCTGTTAACGATTAGTTGACACGAATGGTCATTTTAATTACAGATTCGACAGATTATTATCAATTTAATATTCATTATAAATATAACCGGCTACACTTCCGTTACCAGGTTTCGGACAATTAGGATGTCCTTCTTCCGGGGGTTTACGCTTTGGATTCGCGGCGCAGACTCATAACTTATCATAATGTGAGTGTAGTCGGTTATATTTGTATTGAATATTTGGACTCACGATAGTTTCCAAAGTTTAACTTATTATTTCTTAACAAGAGGTTCAGAAACTGGGTTCTACAAAAATCTATTGTTTTAAGGCTACATGGTGCCTTTGTGCACGTTAATTGTTTCGTGACTTGAAATCCCGTGAACCATTTCTCATTGAACAAACAGACAATATATCAACACTACTGTTTTCTCAAGCTTATAGGTCCCTAAAACAAATGAAATGTTTTGTCTTGGAACGTTCGAATCGTAAGCGACACGAGCCACTGATTCCGTTGTCAAAGCCTCCATCAGCCGGCGAACCAGCAAGGAGATCGTCTAACATGAACCGAACCCGATCGCTTTCAAACATTTTTTTTTAACGCCCAACGATCACATACATAGATCCTGACCCCTAACTAGGATTCCCTGTATCTAGGGAACCAGGAACTATGAGGACCATGGTCCCACAACATCCAGACACGAAACAAATGCTTGCGCTTTCTTTTTCTATGCACATATATTTGTCCTGTCGCGGGAATCGAACCCGCAACCTCAGTGGTGAATGAGATTTGAGCCAACCTGCCCAACCACTACACCATAGAGGCTGTCAAACATTTCTTGTGATCGGTGGTTGTTTGTGCAATTGTCAATCTTTTTGACTCTAATTCCGCGTCCCAATCACGCTCGCTAAAAATGATCGAATGCAGTTTGAATAATCCTAACGCCTTCCAAATTTGACACGAAAGCGATCGGGATCGTTTTTCGAGTTACACGATTCCCCTGCAGCTCATTCGGCTTCAGTGCTCAAAACCACAACTGGGGACTAATAAACAAGTAATTACAAACGTCGCCAGCGCCGCACAGGCTGGCTGTAAGTTATGACATCGTAAATTAGTCGGTTGTTAACGTTACACTAGTAATAAGTATTTTATTAGCCACAACAAATTAATAAAATCAATATATTTTGATACGCAGTTCAGGCAATGCACGAGAAAGTCAAAGAAGTATGGCGAAGCGTTCTAAAGCGTGTCACAAATACCTCGTCTTATTAGTGACAAGAGTGAATCGACTCAACGCGATTGCTCGAACATCGCAAGTTTACACACTTAAAGACTACTAAAAACTAATTTCATAGGTCGCCAGCGCAGCACTGTCCGGCTGGTAAATTATGACATCGTAAATTTGTCTCTCAAGCTGGACAGCTAGACGTCAGCGTTGCGTTGCATCTGCGATGTGTTTATATGCCTAAAGGTACGAGTTTGTGGTCAACTGCAGACAGCAGCAGCAGGCGACGTGTCGCTGCGACACGTCGCTGCAGTCATGAATCCGAACCCAAACTGCAGATGGCTGCAACAGACGGCAGGCAGCACCGTACTCCTGTCCTATATTTTTTCCAAATACTATCTTTTACGACACCATTTCAATGGATTTTGAGAGATGCATCGTACGGTGCAGGATATTGGGCCACCTGGTTTACCAGTTTTTCTTCCTCAGAATCGGCAAAACTCATTTTTGAGAAAGATTCAACGTGTTGTCGCTCCAGCGTCGGTGGCACTACTGATCTGCGGTCGGGCGATACGTCGTCCGCGATGGTGCGACGTTTAGTTGGGCGACGTATCACTAGCTGCGGAAGGTATTTCATATAAATACATAAAAACCAGTAGTGTCGCAGCGACACGCCGCGTCGTCTGCTGCTGCTGTCTGCTGCTGCTGTCTGCAGGCGGCTACGAACTCGTACCTTTATGGTCCACTTGTGCTCGCTTGGGTTCGAGTATCTCGGGAGTTCATCTTGAACTTAACCTTATTAAAGATGTTATTAGTTGTATGAACGGCAGAAATTTCAATTACTTTTTTATATTTTATTAATTTAATTCTTTCTTTCAGTATTAAAGTACAACAAAGTAAAATTAACAGAGACATATACAATATATATACCTTAACGACTAACATATGTACAAAAATTTAACACATTAACTATTTTATTACGCAACTAAATAACACAAAAAGGAATTATTGTTTTTGCTTACTTTCCCTACAACTATATAATTGAGTGACGAGACAAGCTTGCCGTTCACCTAATGGTAAGCAAAACCCTTGCCCATACCAGTTGCAAAACCACATGCACGGCACTGTACTGCGTTCGTCACCCCGAGACAACAGCTCTTAAATGGCCAGTAATGCTTACTAAAGGCTACTACTTGTACTAAACATTAAGCAAAATAAAACCTCTCAAGCGTTTGTATCCAATATGAGAAAGTCTAAAAGCTATTCAGCAATAGGTACGACAAGGTGCACAATAAAAAGAAAATCGGCAATCGGCCAGCGACAGTTTGATGACTCTGCAACAAAAGGTCCCAGCTGAGCAACTTTCCATCAATATTCTATTTAGGAAACCTTAGAGCTTCTATTTCAAAGACGTAAAGGTCAATATTGATTGGAGAAGTGTCGAATGTTTTTTTTTTGCGGTAGTTTATGCTTGTGTGTATTCACTTTCGAAGCGAAGACATAAAGTCGGTTTACTGCCGTCCAGGCCGTCGCAGCCCACTAAATGGCTGTCAGATAATAATAAACGGAAAGGAAAAGTAAATAAAAACGTAAATAAGTATTACCGTTAGATTTGTCGTAAAGTGCGGCGAATTACATTTGTATGGGGTTTATTTATCTGACCTCGAAATGGAACTTCTAAGATGTCTTGGAGTTATGAACAAAATAACGTCTGTTTCTTATTGGTTATGATTAGGGTTGCCAACCATACTATTAAAAACAGTATTATACTGTTTTCGCTCATTAATACTGTTTCTTTCATCACCAGCATAGAAATGTTTTTTAGTCAGTCAATTTAACTCGAAGCCAATAAATTTAATGACAGAAATAGAGCAACAATAAATTTAATAAAAAAAATAAGCTCCTCAATTATTTTAATTTTGATTTTAAATGTAGTGAAGCTTCCAAAACCTTCAAAAATGGTATAAAATTGTTAAACTGTGCGAGAGCTCTGATAAATATAAATTTAAATCTTTGATAAACTAAAATACTGTTAAAAATGTTCTAATAGTGTTCATTTAAGTTCTCGCACGTAAATATACTTTATTTTTTGTTTAAAAAGTTGGCGGCCCTAGTTCCGTTAACATTTTAGCTCCAAGAAGTTTTTTTTTTGTTATCTAACTGAATGACGAGACGAGCTGGTCGTTTGCCTGATGGTAAGCAATACGCCAGCCCATAACAATAGCAGCACCACCCAGAACTTTGTTTTGCAAAATCCTGGGCGGCACTACACTGCGCTCGTCACCCTGAGATAATGAGCTATTGAGTCTCATAATGCCCAGTAATTTCGCTGGCTACAATGCTCTTCAAATCGGCACACAGTAATGCTTGCGCACTACTGCTTGGCGGTTGAATAACTGGCAAAGCGGTGGTACCCACAAAAAGTTTAGGATAAATAGTGGAACACTTAACTGCTCTTTCTTTTTTATTATCATTCTACATTGCTAACAATACCCTCTTTAGATGCGATGTTCATAAGTTTGTGATCTCAAACTTGTGCGCTAACATTTGTGTTTATTTAACTTTATCGGAAACAAAATAAATAATAAAAATAAAAATGTATTTCAATTCGAAACACAATGAAAATAACTAGTGTAATTCCGCTGAATATAAGTTTCAGATTTGAGATGATTTCCGCAACGTCAGGCCTGAATTCATTAGATTTTTTTTATGCGACTGAGTGATTAGAAAAGCATGTCGTTTGCCTGGTGGTAAACGCCATAAATGCTCATAACAATTTCATTGCCATCTAGAACTTAATACCACAAAAAGCACTGCGTAGGACTGCATTGCGCTCATTACCCCGAGACATCAGAGAAGTCTCATATATGCCCAGTAATTTTGCTGGCTACAATGCCCTTCTTTATTCTGCCGTAGTGCGTAAGCATTACTGTGTTCCGGACACAGTTATGCTTGCGCACTACTGCGGCAGAATAACGGGCAAAGATGAAAGATGTATTTCAATTTGTCTAAAAAAAGTGCAAAACTTTTATGTTTTCCTGAGAAATACTACAATTTAATATTTTGTTAATGTAGTTTTGATTAACTTTTCGCTTAGCCAATTAGAAACTCCTTTGTATGTCTGTCCTTTTCGATTTTATATCTTTGTCTTTTTTGCCCTTGGACTTCGGGGAGACACCAAAACAAGTCCAGACATCTGAAATTACCCAGTTTAATTTGTAGTTAATATAACTCTACTTTTTTCTTATATTAATTGAAGCGAAGCTTGGTGTCCTCAACACGTTTATTCATTCAAAACTTGGTAAATTATAAGCGTATGTATCTTATGATAACTCATCCGGGCAAAACAATATCTGCTCTTATTCTATTTATAAATTTTAGCGTTCATAGGAGTTATGAGTTATTTATTAAAGCCTGGGTATATAAACATGTTGGCTCTGTGCCAACACGACCGAACGAAATGAGGGAAAGAAGGCT
This sequence comes from Petrophora chlorosata, assembly GCA_951640565.1. Lineage (NCBI taxonomy): Eukaryota > Metazoa > Arthropoda > Insecta > Lepidoptera > Geometridae > Petrophora > Petrophora chlorosata. The sequence goes on along the minus strand of OX621207.1, from coordinate 11,647,422 downwards.
TTGAGTTATTGGAAGGCTTCTTGGCATGGTTCATCAGACGCTTTTTTCTTAAAATATATTGTTTATTGCCATTGTTTTGGGAAATGAGAATGAATAATCGGCGTGTTTATTTAATGAGGTCGTTGACCTGGGAGGTCAATGCTCCGGCTATTGAAGAAGACAAGTGAAAGATAAAGAAAGTTAAGGACTAGTGTCTAGACCAAATAATACCTACTTAGTTACACATACCGGACAGAACATTAGCATGTTTTATATAATACTTGCTGACTGTATCCGCGTAGAATTCGTTTTTCTTCTTGGTAGTTATTCCGTAAAGAACTGTTCGTTTTCTCGAGACGAACAATATCTTATGTTCTTTCCAAGAAAAGTATCTACATTACGAATGAAAACTCTTTACCAGCTAATTACCGAATACCGGATAAAAATCAAATAAAATGATATTAATAGAACAATTTTATGGAAATAAAAAATACGACCACCCACACCACGACCACCACCACTTGGCTGGGATTTGATCGCGGGAAAGGTTAAGTTGAACCTAAACGATATCCGCATACTTTAGAGTATTTTAGCTGTATCAACTTCTAAGGTTTACTGGTGGTAGGTTTCTCGTATGCGAGAGGCCGTCTGGGTGGGTACCACCGCTTTGCCAGTTATTCAGCCGCCAAGCAGTAGTGTGCAAGCATTACTGTGTTCCGGCTTGAAGGGCATTGAAGTCAGCGAAATTACTGGGCATTATGAGACTCAACAGCTAATTGTCTCAGGGTGACGAGCGCAGTGCAGCGCCGCGCAGGATTTTGCAATACAAAGTTCTGGGTGGTGCTGTTATTGTTATGGGCTGGCGAATTGCTTACCATCAGGCAAACGACCAGGTCGTCTCGTCATTTAGTTACATAAAAAAGGCAGCTTAAAATATTGCTGTAGTGATGTATTTAATGTTTGTATTATGGGGTTGGCATAGCCGTAACTCGACTAAACGCTCTTTAAAAAAACAGATAAAAAAAAATTAAATCGGTAGACAAGTATTTTTTGCTAAACGTGCATTAATGTCACTAACAATAATTTTCACTTTTAAAAATTAATTTTATCACTAGGAATTAATGTCATTTATTGCGTTCCATAATGTTATTATATAGTTGTTGTCAATAAAAAGGTACAGCTCATTATGGACCCTGTCGGGCATAGCAATTAGAAGAGAGGAAGAACTCTAGTAAAAATAATAATTATTAAATAAAAAATTATAATATAATAATAATAATAAGCCTTTATTAATCTTCAACATTAAAAAGTTTACAGTTATAAAAATAAAAATATAAATTAGATTGTTTTTTTTGAGTAAATTAGTAATAGCATTTATATTATAATATGCACGTATTATTTGCGTAATTACATCTATATTTATAAATATAATATAAATATATGTATATATTTGTTAAAGATCCCTCATTGGGTAAAGGCCTCCTCAAGTCCTTTCCACTTATCTCTGTCTTGTGCTATGTCCATCCAGTTGTTTCCAAATATCTGTTTCAAGTCATCTTCCCATCTCATTCTTGGTCTTCCTCTTTTTCTCTTTCTTTCTGATGGCCCCGGCCAATTCGTACTTTCAATTATCCATCTATTATCGTCCACGCGAGCTATGTGTTAATGAATTATTAAATTATTATTATTAAATTATTATTATTATGAAAGTATTGTTACTAAAGCCATTTCTTTATATTTACGCTTCAACTCTCTTACATTTTTTATCGTCTCCCACTTATAACAACTTCTCACCCGCACGTAGCGCGGAAATGACTGAAGTTTGTTGGCTGCACCACTTGCGTCCTATTGTGTAAATTTAAACATTTATTCAAGAACTTTCCTACGTCGAAAGTGAAAATCACGGCCCGCATTCATTAGTTTCGACCTTTGCAAATATCCGACATTTAATTAGTGGAGTACAGTGACTGGCCGATGTTATACTAGATTGGAACAAAATGCTTTAGGATATTTTCTATCTCTAGTCTCTATATACATAGTATTATCAGACCCCCGACACGCCATACAAATTCGCCGAGCTAGCTGTCTAGTACTACTCGTACTACTGGCGCACCGGCCTGTCCGCACACGTTTTGTGTGTGTGCGTTATTATTGTAGGGATGAGCTAATACGAATCGAGCGTGACAAAGACAACGCTATACGTAAGCAACCTAAGTGTTTCTCTTTCACACCCACTATTGCTTGGCTGGGATACGCGAAAAACCAAAAAATCTTCGATTCTTATTTGTGTAAGTGGTTTCTTTGCATCCATACACAGAACAATAACGAACCATTTTAAAAGAGATAGGCAGACCTCCGTCAGTCAGGTCAGGTCCTGGTCAGCTCCACCGTCTTCAGCCGTTCTCCGTCTTTTTCTCAATATGTCAAAGTCAAATAGTCAGCCGGCCTGCTCTACGTCTGTAAAGCAGGTCGTCGTCGTCATCCAAAAAGGTCATAACAACCTCAAATAACATCAATTGATCGCACATATAAAATAAACATTTGAATCTCACTCATTAGTCATTCGCAGCGAGCGGTGACAACCGAGTGACGCAAGCACGGCATTGCCCATTTTTTCATCGGTTTGTTGCAGGTGACAACAAATTAGCGGGGGGTGGGAGTGTCGCTTCTTTACGTAGTAATATTTAGTTTTCTTTGGTATTATGGAGCAAGAACAAATGATACCACTAGATCCAATTTTTAATGTAATGACTTGACACAAATAAAGACCCGCCATTAGAATTACAATCTAGCCTAATAAGACTAATTTAGTAATTAGTAGTAGTATTAGTAATTTAAATTTGGCTTAAACTGCTAAGTAGTGTAAAACTAAAAATATGTCCATCAACACTTTTCTTACTGTCTCAATTAAGGCGAAGACACTATGTTCTTGTGTTCTTTACAAGTAGCACTGACACTTCACTAAAGTAACTCGAAAGGTTTTGTCCTTTTTAATATTCTCACTAGGTCTGTGTTGTCGAGGAGCTGGATAGCCTCGACGTTCACGTGATGGTGAAACCTAAATTCATATGAATAGATCCAATTAAAGTAGGATTTAGATTTTGAAAAGTTTTCAGTTACGTGCGAGCGCTTGCGACCTATGCCGCGGCTTGATCTCATAACTCTCAGAAGAAGGACTTTTAAAATGTCCGAAACCTGATCGGAGTAATTTTCGACGTTTACAGTGAGTCTTAGCCGTTTTATATCAATTATGAAAGTAGGATTTATTCTGCTATAAAATATACAATATGCATGATTTAGTACCTCCTAATAGAGGTTAGTAAGTACATATATCATAGTATAAAACAAAGTCACTATCCGCATCCATATTTCTGTTTCAATCAATCAAAAGTTCTTTATTCAGTATTGGCATTACAGACGCACTTATGAACGTCAATTATTACAATGACTCTACCACCGTATTGGAAAAAGAACCACTACTCAGAAGATACGGCAAGAAACTGAGGGGCATTATTTTTTAGAACTTTTGTTTTACCGCATACTTCTTCTACACCACGCTACGGGTTTTGATAAGGTTCTCTTTGTCATTTAGATATAATTTTAAGGTATAATATATTCTAATTACGTTTATGTATAGTAGAAAATATTCAATGTTTTGTAGTCGTCAATAAATTACACCACATTAGTAAATTACATCCGTGCGATGCCGGGGCAAGTCGCTAGTCATCAATAAATAGGTTAGGTATTTACTGTGAAGAACCTTAAGCGTTTTTGTAATAATATGATTAAAAATGGTGTTATATATATACAATAGATATGGCACAGCCAACTAGCTTAATCAGCCGTTCAATCAACAGCCTAGCCTCTTTACTAAACAGCGCCGTTCAACTAGCTTCCTGAATGATATTCAGCCATTTGATCAAACAGCTAGGCAAATGATTTGACTTGATGACGTTTGATTACTTGCCTAGCCTGTTCATTTATAAAGCCTGTTTTCTAAAGTTTAATGAAAAATAGTACAATGGAAGAGTGTAGTCACAATAATAATGTGAATATAGCTGCAGGTTGAACGGCGCTGTTTAGTAAAGAGGCTAGGCTGTTGATTGAATGTTAAGCTAGGCTGCAACAGATATATTCTATAAACTGCTCATTTAATTCTAGACTACTTACATTATTTCCATGTGTAGGATATTAAGATATTAATTACCTGGAAAAGAAAACATTGAATTTAGAACTTAACTAACTTTAAAGTTTAAGTATACAAAAATAAATAAAAAATATATAAAACATTTCCAACCTTACAAAACATGAAAATCTTAATATATATTTTATACTTATAGATTATTCTAATTTAGGTTCTTAGGTAGACAGCCTAAACATTAACAGCCATACTTTTTTAAAGCTTTTTTTGTTTTATTATTGTAAGGACCGCTTTCTGCAGTAAAAGCCTCGTTCAAGTGTTTCCATCTTTCTCTATCTCTAGTCGCTCTGCTCCACTCTGCGCCTGCTGTCTTGATTATGTCTGGCCTCCATCTCTTGTAAGGTCTTCCCGGTTTTGTTTTTGTGTATTGGGTTCCAGTTAGTACGTAGGTATATTTATTTATTTATTTATACTTTAGCACAAAACAGTTCGTACATGGAGGACTTAATACTACATAGCATTTTCTATCTATCGCAGAGGACGTGCAAGAAAAAAAAATAGCGTTGCACGAGCGTGACGGGAATTTTTTAATATTCTTAATTATTGCTTTAAAATGTATGTCGTACAACAAAGAGTATTTCTATTCTATATAAGCGCAAACCAAACCTCAGCCGGCCGGGGCCGCAGCGCAGTATGCGATGTCTGACGTAGCCCGGTCTGCACCCGCCCTGCCTTCTGTGTGACATGTTTCATACAAATTCAAACAATACAACAGAGCCCGCCCCGGGCCCGGCACACTCAAGGCCCGCTTTCTGTGCGGCAAGGGCATTAAAACATTAAACAAACTAATCCAGACTAGAATACTAAGTGTCCTAGACTCGAGATTATTTGCCTTCAGAGAGCAATTTACTTGGTTTCGTTTTGTTTAGTTGCTATGAAACGTTTACAAACAGTTTCTTAACAACTTTGGTTTAAGTGGTTTTCCAGTTATTGTGGAAGTTAGAGTTGTACTTTTAACCTCTAGTTGGCACGTTGGCATTGCATTAAAATATTTACTAGTGTACTTAAAAAAGATTCTGCTTGCCCAGGCCCCGCCACCTTAGTAAAAATGTACACCAAAAATTAGTTATTAATTGTTACAATAACATTTGAATTCCGAATTAGGAATCATCAAAATCGGTTCAGCCGTTTTTTACTTTTATCTATATTTTTGTGTGGATTTTTAAATTTTAGTTTCGTGAAATTCGCTTGTTAAAAACGGCAATGGCCATTTCCGTATACAGCCAATTATATACAGCCTTATTTTTAAAATCTATGATATTAAATATACCTTACCTTACCTTAAATGAATCTGGGAGTGTTCAATGCATTTCTCTCAGGTCATAGAAACTCGGGCGCGTGAGGTACAAGGCCATTATGTAATATTAGTTTAGGACCATCGCCACAAACTTTGTAAATATGAACAGTGTAATTATATGCTGCTCTTTGCTTCATAGTTAATGAGGCACCGGGGAAGAAGTATTATGTTTGTTATATATTAATTTTGGGCGTGTTGTAAAATTTAAGAGGATATGATATGGACTCAGCAAAATAGAGATGCTAAGAATCAAACTATGTTTTTTTTTTCCCTGTGAGGGATTTGTCTTTACACGTCTTGTGCATCTGCCAGTCAAGTTTCAATCAAACTATGATAAAATCTTTACCCGCGTTTTTTTCTTCTTTATTTTTGGCTTCACTCCGTTTGTGTATTAATCCTGCGTCATCTATTATTACGTTATATTGAGCTCAATAGGAAGCGAGTGTCGCTCAGTAGAAGGACGTGCGACTTCGGATCCGACGCACTAGAGTTCGAATGCCGCTGAAAACCACTAACTTTCCGAAGTTATGTGCGGATTTAACACTCACTCTAAAAACGGCGAAAGAAAACATCGTGAGGTAACCGGCACGTCCTAGAATTATTTACAAAAATTCAAGGACATGTGATATCCACCAAACCACACTGGGCAAGCGTGGTGGATTGTGGCTCTCTCTATGGGAGAAGAACCGTGTCCCAGTAGTGGGAACGTGATGGGCTAGATGATAGTGAGCTCAATATTTTTACTTCTCAACCTTTTAATATTGACCTTAGAATATTAATAATTCATATTAATTTTATGTATTATGCAAATCAGTCATAAACCATCTTCATTATCGTATCATTTCTTTCTTAAGTTACGTGCGGATTTAACACTAGCTCTAAAAACGGTAAAGGAAAACATCGTGAGGAAACCGGCATATCCAAGAATTTATGAGAGAAGGCCCGTGTCCCAGCGGAACTTTTACATCTAAAAATAAAAAAGATGATAATGTACAGATATAAGTAGGACTTATGTAATTAATCTAATCATCATCATCAACCCATTACGTTCCCACTGCTGGGACTCAGGCCTTCAGGTTCAGGTTGGTGGATGTCACATGTCTTTGAATTTTTGTGGTAAATTCTTGGACATGCCCCGGTTTTCTCACGATGTTTTCCTTCACCGTTTGTAGAACGAGTGTTAAATCCGCACATAACTTAAGAAAGTCAGTGGTGCGGGGCCAGTGGGATTCGAACTCGGGTGCGTCGGATCGAAAGTCGCACGTACTCGAAAGTCGCACATACTTTACGTACATTAATCTAATAATACACTATATTATTACATTACCTAAAATACAATATTATTATTAGTTTAAGTTTAAATCTATGTATAATATTGTTGTAGACGTTAAACAATATCGACTTCCCTACCCTTCAGGGTAGGACAATATTTGTGTTTGAATTCGAGGCCCTTCGAGGCAAGCAAGGATCTGTCGATGCCGACAAACAACTCAATCTACTTAATGATTAATGACCTTACTATTCTACGGCCTAGGTAAGTAATATTGTCAGGCCGATAAAATAATCGCACGGTCGTAGGATCATCTATCATAATCGTGACGTCATTCGATCTGCCGATGCCGGCTTACTCACTGGTCACACAATTGTCAACAACATAAATGACATTCTTATTATTTTTACGCCTAATAGATCTATGTTTGGCCACTATCTCGCCTGATGTGAAGCGATGATGTGGCCTAAGATGGAACACATAGATAATAATAACAAATAATAATAATATTAAATAATAATATATCCACTGCTGGGACACAGGCCTTCCTTCATAGAGAGAGTATGGACCATAATCCACCACGCTGGGCCAGTGGGCGTTGGTGGATGTCACATGTCATTAATTGTATTGTAATTAATTCTTGGGCATGCCGGTTTCCTCACGATGTTTTTCTTCACCATTTTTAGAGCGAGTGTTAAATCCGCACTACGTATTCGAACTCGGGTGCGTCGGATCGAAAGTCGCACATGCTCCCACTGAGCCACACTCGCTCCAACATAATATAATATAATCCAAAATAATTCACTTATTAGTGGTAAATTAATTAAGTAAGTTTTGCTGCGGTAAATGTCGTAATCACGTTGGCTGAGGCTTTTAATAATGTAATTTGTCGGAGACAGTAATTAAAGTGTTGGTTGCATTTTGTACGCAAATTAATTTTGTATTTCCATGACGTTGCGTTTAAATAAAATGGGTTTTACTATTTTCAATAAAATGTATTTATTTTCGGATAAATTGAAACAGTGTCACGATTAATTATATTTAGATATTATTAGTCTTTGACAGTAATTTAAGACAAAATATATTTTGAATATATATAAAATTACTTTTTTACATAATTATAGAATATATTAATTAAATAATAATAATTATATTATTTTATACTCATCATCATCATCAGCCCATCACGTCCGTCACGCCCGTCAAGTTCCCTCTGCTGGGACACGGGCCTTCTCTCATAGAGAGAAAATGAGCCATAATCCACCACGCTGGCCCAGTGCGGGTTGGTGGATACTTCAGTAGCATTTTATACTAAAAATACAATACAATACAATACAATAACACTTTATTGCATACCACAAACATAATTACATGAACAAAATAGAAATCTTAACTAGGATAATACAATTGGCGGTCTTATCGCGAAAAGCAATCTCTTACAGACAAAAAAAAAAAAAAAAAAATCATATTTTTTTATACTTAATATATCTATGTTCGGCCACTATCTCACCTGTTGTATATATTATTAATAATATATACTTACTATTAATATATACACTTATTGACATAAAATTAATTTAATTTTGTATATATTTTGTTCGAGGCAAAAGAATCGACCACGACTCTACGTTTAATGTTTTGTTTAGAATTGTATTTCAAGAAGTCTAAAGATAAAAAAATATTTATACCTATCACTTCATGAGTTGCATACGTACGCACGTTTGTATATTTACTAGCTTTTAACTGTCTGTATGAGTGTATACCCAGTTCTGTGAATCAATTAATTCTATTTTTCTTTTTTTTTTACGCTTAATAGATCTATGTTAGGCCACTATCTGGCCTGATGTGAAGCGATGATGTGGCCTAAGATGGAGCACGTAGATCTAGAGAGAGACGGCAGTTGAGCGGCTGAGCAGACCCGTCTCCCCGATGGATCACGGAACATCATCCCGAAACACGACTAGGTCGCTTGACGGCATGGCTTTGTTCGGTGGGTGGTATTACAACCACGGCCAGAGCCTACCACTCCAAAGCGCGTAAGCGGGTTAATTCTATTTATTATAATGTTAATTAGATATGAGTAGATAGATAGATACGTTGACATGTATGTATGAATTAAATGGTTATATTTAAATATTCGCTTGCTTGCAGGCTGAATACCGTGACATTTACAATGTAAGACCTACAATTAATTGTAAATAATAATGTGTTCTAACAAATAAATACTTAATTTGATTTGATTTGATTTGATTTATTATATAATTAACCTACCTACAAAATTATCTTAGTAACACCGTCAATATATATTTTTGTCTACATTCCTCCACTTGTGGGTTGTCTGGAAGAGAAAGCTTTGAGCGATAAGACCGTCCATTGTAACACTAATATTAAGACAATTGTTATTATAGTTTTTAATTATTTCTGTATTGTGGTGATATAGAATATTCTAATAATTATTTTGGACATCTTGTTTCTCCTCTTCAAGCGAGAAGGGATTAGTTTTATCATCAACCTAGACTAAAATTTTGTGAAAAATCCTTTTTTTTTTTGTTTTTACGCTTAATAGATCTATGTTTGGACACTATCTCGCTGATGTGAAGCGATGATGTGGCCTATGATGGAGCACATGGATCTAGAGAGAGACGGCAGTTGAGCGGCTGCTCAGACCCGTCTCCCCGATGGTTCACCGAACATCATCCCGAAACACGACTAGGTCGCTTGACGGCATGTCTTTGTTCGGTGGGTGGTATTACAACCACGGCCAGAGCCTACCACTCCAAAGCGCGTAAGCGGGTTTCATCACGATGTTTTCCTTCACCGTTTTAGAGCGAGCGCACAAAATCTGCACTTAACTGTAAGTCACTTAACTGTAACCTAGACAAAAAAAAGAAATGCCACACTAAAACACGTTTAAAAAGTTTTTGAGCTTAGTCTGAAACGGATGCTTTGTTTAGAGCGGGCTAAGTTAGAAGCAGCTTCACTAAAATTGAGGTTTGTCGTACATTGTTAAGTTTAATTTGCTCCATGGTGTTTAGTATTGTGAGGACTGCCGATTCGTTTTCTTGTTTTAGGACTTTTCTCTTCGCCATAATGTAAAATAGAATAGTTCAGAAATGAAATGATTAGAAATGCAATGGAATCAGGCGTGACGTTGCGGAAATTCATCTCAAAACTGAAACGCAATGGAAATATGTAGTGTAATCCCGCTGAATATTATGTAGGTTGTTGTTAGTTCCTAACAACAACACTCTTTGTGCGACACGTGTTTCGCCGTCTGCACGAGGCATCATCAGGTGTCGACTCGCCGAACGCTGGAACGAGAGAATATTTAGATAATAAAATGATTATAAATATTATAAATTATTATTATTGTTTTTTATTTATTAAATTTAATGATTTAGGGTTTCACTCGCAGTTTTCCGGGATAAAAAGTAGCCCTATGGTCTTTTCCAGGACCTAAAGAAACCACGACTTGAATGAGTGACCGCTTTTGTGGTATTCAGATACCGTGCTGGCAGAAGGCACGTGCACGTCTCGGTTGTTGAGGACAACAGTTCAGTTAGCTGTTAGACCATGTCGGTGGTTTTCTTATATTCTCACAATTTAAATCGTACCTTATAAATTTAATGGTTTCGTTGATTCGGCCCTCATAGAGAGAGTATGGGTCATAATTTACCACGCTGGCCCAGTGCGGGTTCGTGGATATCACATGTCCTTGAATTTTTGTGATAAATTCTTGGTCATGTCGGTTTCCTCACGATGTTTTCCTTCACCGTTTTTAAAGCGAGTGTAAAATCCGCACATAACTTAAGAAAGTCAGTGGTGCGCGGCCAACGGGATTCGAACTCGGGTGCGTTGGATTGAAAGTCGCACGTGCTCCCACTGAGCCACACTCGCTTTGAGCCACACTCGCATTTGAGGCAGACTCGCTTTAAATTAGTTTAAAATAATTATTATGAATATTCTTCAATTAAAAAATAAATCTATGTTATGGAATTAGAAAATGAACATCTGTTTCTAGCATTTCCGTCATGAATTCATTTCAATTAAAAGATTTCAGAAAACTGAATTATCAGGTAATGTTCCAGGTCTATTCTATTATTAATAGCTTGAAGATATAATGTGGCCCTTTCAGGAAATCTGAAACCTACGCAAGTGAAGATATATTATGCTCAGATGGAGGCGTAGCCAGAGCTTGATTTATGGGGGTCGCCGACATCTGAAAAAATGGAAACGCCAATCCACCACCGACTTGGTTTGGGTGGGCTTGATTTCAGAAGTGTTTTTATATTTATTAACCACGTTTGTGTTATTAAATTTGATCAGATTTGCACATCCTTAAACCTATTATTCCGCTCAATAGGACCAGAAGTCTACAACAAATTACTTAATGACATTTTAAATACATGCAACATAAATATACTTAAAACAAAATTAAAAAGTTGGCTTTTAAAACATAATGTATATATAATCTGAATCTCGGAAACGGCTTCATCGGTTTTCATGAAATTTAGTTTGCAAGGAGTTTCAGGGGCGATAAATCGATCTAGCTAGGTTTCATTTATAAAAAACTTAAAAAAAAATACCCAGCCAAGCTCGGTCATTCAGGTACTGTAACTGATATAACGAATAAGTCATACAGACTGTAACGTTACATTTAGTTTTAAATAAATAAAAAAATATATTGTATCTATCTGTGCCCCAAGTACCTGTATCCAGGGAAGTAAGAACAACCCGGGTTTAACACAACACGAGACAAATATTTGCGTTTTATCTTTACTCTGTACATATGTACATAAAAAACCGGCCAAGTGCGAGTTGTACTCGCGCATGAAGGGTTCCGTACCATCATCTATAAAAACGGCAAAAAAATCACGTTTGTTATGTGGGAGCCCCCTTAAATATTTATTTTATTCTGTTTTTTAGTATTTGTTGTTAGAGCAGCAACAGAAAAACGTCATCTGTGAAAATTTAAACTGTCTAACTATTACGGTTCATGAGATATAGCCTGGTGACAGACGGACAGACAGAAATACATACAGACAGACAGTCAGACAATCAGACAGACAGACAGATAGACAGACAGACATAGAAAGACGGACGGACAGCGGAGTCTTAGTAATAGGGTCCCGTTTTACCCTTTGGGTACGGAACCCTAAAAATTGCTGTTGACGTTTTAATACTATTATGTATTTTGTGGTTGCGGAGCCAAGGTGACTCCAGCATCGGATTAAGAGCCACGCAAGTTATTTCTGTGCTATGATAGCAAATCCATACATAACCCTTCCCTTCCCTATGAATTCCTTTTAAGCCTGCAACACCTTCTGAATATGTCCATGTGTTCAGATATCCAGCGGCGAACCCTCGTCAGTCGAACCGCAACCACCGTTTATTTATGTTCATATAATTGATACAGACGGCTGACGAGTGTAGATAAACTAGAAGCTGCCTTTTCGACGTATACTTTATTGATTAAAATGTTACAAATATGTGTTTGTTATGTTATGTTGTTAATAGGTTAATAAGAAACGGGTCATTGAATGAAGACACTTATTCATATACAAGTGTCCCGCCCCGGCTTCGCACGGATGCAATTTACTAATGTAGTGTAATTTTTTACGATTTGTTTAAAATACAGTGAATTTTGTTTCTTTTATTTTAACCCGTGCGGTCCCACTGCTGGGCAAGGTCTCCCTCGTCAGGAATTTTCTCTACCATGAAAACCATATGAAAATCCGTTGCGTGATTTATAAAAAGTAAACAGGGAAACAGACATGAATATGCGGAACTTTGTTTTATACTCGTACTATTTAATTTATAATATACATACCCAGTGAAACGGAAAAATCTTTCCGTTCACTGTACATACCTATATAATATAATATTACTAACTGACCCGGCAAACGTTGTTTTGCCATATAAATTAAAAAAAATGTAGTAGTAATGTAAAGGGTATGAAAAATAGATAGTAGCCGATTCTTAGACCTACTGAATATGCATATACAATTTGGTAAAAATCAGAAAAGCCGTTTCGGAGGAGTAAGGTAACTAACATTGTGACACGAGAATTTTATATATATGATATATATATATTATTATTTTGTGTTGCTGCAAACAAAGAAAGACGGAAAGAGAGAATGAAGTTATAAATAATAACACTCTCTACCCAAGTCTTAATAGTATAGTAGACCATACCTGTGACTATACTATTGTATAATAGCACAGAATAATGTAATAGCTAAGATAAATAGGACATAAAAATAGATAAAATACATAGGTAATTAGGTAGGTATATATATATATATAGGAGTAGATCTGACTTCGACTTAAAATATTGTATTTAGTTTTCAATAATAATATAATATCTAGCTATTGAATTATTAAGAGCGAATGACAGGAAAAGGCCGATACGTACATACATATATTTGATTTCTGTTGGTAAGTATTTGTTGTTTTCGATATCTCGAGCAAATATTTTATTGTTAGCCGTGTGCTTACCTTTGTAAAGTAAGGATTTCTTTTATATAACGCAGTAACAAGACGGCAAAGCCGTGCTATGGTAAGCACACGCTTGCCTATAACAATATTGCTAGTGCTACCTTATATAACCTTTAGATTGTAAAATATCCGCACGGCACTGCGCTCGTCATTCTGACAGCTCTCAAATGCTCAATATTTTACTGGCACACTGAGGTCGGACATATTACATAAACATTGCAGATACCCCAACTACATCAGCCCAAATCACTGACGCAGCCTCAACGACAAAATCATGAGCACCCCTGCCCTCAATCGAAGGGATATTCGATAAAAAATCTTATTCCATACGTAACCAACTGCCTTAAAAAAGATTGCTTTTTCTTTGCTTTCAATATCCACGAAAAAGCAATATGTGCTGAATTAGATTTTGCAAATAGTGAAACGTAAACATTCCTACGATTTCTTTCGCGACAATATTGAGATCTGGTGTGATGTGAAGTGAAAGAGATATATTTCAAGACTTTGCTATTTAAGAAACTGGGGACACTGCGTAAACGGCTCAACCCAACTAAGGCTGACGTACTCTGTGACCAAGGTCTAATAATCCATGAAACGAATTGCGATTCGTTGAGCGTAGCACTAATAAATGGTTGATTTTTTGGATTAGCTGACATTTTCAAAAGTTTCCTTTTGGTTTTCTTTTGGATAAATATATTTTTGTGCACAAATAATGAAAACTTAAAGTTATGAATCTAATCTAATATAATCTGAAATCTATAAGGATTTGGCCGGGCGGCTGGTGGAGTCCACACGTGACTAAAATGCTGGTCTGTACTTTGGTCAAAGAATCAGCCTCGCTGTTCAGCGAGGCAACGCCGGCGCCGCCAACATTTTGGGCACGTTGCCGGACGACGGGTATCGGTTGAATTATCTGTAGGCCATTCAGTTGGCTCAACTGATACCCGTATGTATATAGTATTTAATTTATTAAGATATTTACATGTATAGTGAAGTAATATATATATATAGTTTGATTTTAATATTAAGTTAGTTGTTATTTTATTATTTGATATAATATAATATAATCTAATCCAATCTTAATTTAAGATAATACTTTATCATTATCTTCCAGTTAACCTCGTTGTATTGTTGTTGTATTTTATAAGGAGGTGCAAAACCAAGTAATTCGATAAAATAACTTGAGAGGTTATACAAAAATATATCTATTGATAAAAGTATTAAGGATTTGGCATTTTTTAAAAGTTTTTACTAATAATAATAAATAATAAGTTCATTTATTTCAGGCAATAATACTGTTAACAAATTAAAAGTACCAGAGGCCCATAAAATATATACCTTACAGACTAGCATATATACCATTTATAAACGCTAAAGCTACGATTAGGGAATTCACTTCGGCTTTGCCTTCCTGTAGCGCCGGAATACTATGCCTTCGGGCCAAAACTCAGGAGCCAGGAACGTCTCCTTATACTTTGCTGGAAGTCGGAGCACGAAGGACTTGAAACTCGTCGTCCTCGTTGACTCCAACCTCGACAGTCACAACTAGTTCAGTTCCTGGATGGGTCCGCCGCACCTCTCCTTGATATACCGAACGACATCGTCTCCGGACGAAAGACTAAGCCTAATTATTATTAACTAGCTTGTTCCGTTTGAGTCAAAGATACATGTGATAAATATAACTGCATTGAATTGAGGCCATAAGTTTATACAGTCTTTTCCTGTTAAGGACACTAAAAAAATGTGTTTTTCGCATATATTTGTCCTCCTATGTTATATTTGGCGATCTAAAAAGGGGTAATAAAACATATTTACATACTGGGGGCCCAAAATTTGTAACAAACAATACTATTCATCACCATGCGACCATAAGTTATAGGAACAAACATGTCTTGTGGCTCACGCTTCCTGCTTTAAAGGGTACTTATTAAAGAGTTTCTCCTTTTCTTAGCTTCTTTGTGTTTCCAACTGTTTTGTAATACATACTGAATAAATATGTAAGTTGTAAGAATAATATGTGAAATAAAATAAAAATACAATTTCGTATTTTTCCATTAAAACTTCAATCGCCGAAATTTGTAATCAATCGATTATATCAATCGATAATAACTTTAAAACTCGAAGAGTCTAAGATCGATGACTTTCTGATGAAAGTGATGAATTTCAGCGAAAATATAAAAAAAAAATCAGTACAAGTGTTTTTATGATTTAAACGAAAGTCTAAAATGACTCTAAAAGGCATATTAATAAGAAAACCAAAAAATAATTTGCAAATATACTTTAACAAAGCCCATTGTGGTTGCTAAGAAGTATGTCTTAAAGTATTTCACGTATGTGTGAAGTACTTGTCCTGCCGACACCGCCTCGATATGTGAAGTAGGTAAGGTAAAAGAAATACGGCTGGTTGGTGATGTCAGATATATTCCGTTATTTGTTGGAACAAATCGGTTTGGGTTGCCACGCGCCATCGCACCCGACCTGTTTCGACCTAATAAATTGTTCTGAAGAGTTCGGGTGTTGTTCCGAGTGTGCGCTTATTCACAGACTGTTTGCGATACGATCAATGAATTTCAAAGAAGGGTTCCGATGAAATTGTTACTTGCTTTGGTGGTCGTTTGAGTGATATCATCATGTTGGATTTGGGATCACTTATGACACGTGGAAGCTAAGATACTGTCGCTGGTCCGAAATTGGACTTTAACGCAAAGCCTTGGATCCCAGTATTGCTAAGAAATCAATTTTGCTATAAGAAGGAGACTTTGAATACTAAATCTTTTTATATAGGACTGAGCAATGAGATCAGCAAATTGTTCACCTGATGTTAAGCGCCAAGCTTGCCCATAACAATTGAAATGCCACCCAGAACTTTCAATACTATAAAATGCGGAGAGACATCACAAATTAAGTCTCATATTCCCTGTAATTTCGTTGGCCACAATGCCCTTCAAACCGAAACACAGTTATGCTTGCGCACTACTGCTTGGTGGCAGAATAACAGGCAAAGTGGTGGTACCTACTTAGACGGCCCCCCGCATACGAGAGATCTACCACGAGTATCTAGTAGTTATCTATCTTAATATTGCAGTTTTGTTTTGAGATTTCTTAGAAGCACTGTTAGCTCAAGACGGTGTTTCTCTAAAGAGAAGCTCTATCGTGGAGCTTGAAATATTAACAAATAAACTGAGGGTTTCGCCAAACAGGAGTTATAGTTGCCTAGAGAGCAGTACCTTCATAAATTATGATGTAAACAAAAGCCATCTTACGATTCAGAATGAAGGATACCTATTTGCCGAGACCAGAATTATTTGCCCTATGAATATACTGACAGATACAATTATAAGTGTCTAGCGATAGTCGGTTCGATGTTTTTACCAACATTTGTCTCCTATTTTGTGACCAACTTGGTTGGTAGGACGTGTGCGTTGCAATATGAACTCCGTATGTTTTATTTTCACCGATAAAAGTCGGTGGCCGATTGTCTGACATGGGCGAGCAGCATGAAACAAAAATAACCGTCTTCTAAATATGTCTAAAATATTAGGCCAAGACAAAAAGAACCATTCTCCTAAATATGTCTAAATGATTAGCCCCACTATCGGACCTACAAAATGTCTGACGGAGGCACTTAGACACTTCACATATGTAATGATACGTTAAAAAATTAAAACCGTTTAAAAACAAACGAGCATCAGAACCGATAGCCAGAGGAAAGTAAAGAAATTCAAAAAGAAAACAGATACGGCTTCGAGCTGCGATATTTCACTGAGCACTAATTGAAAACGGTAACATATCGTGCGTAACAGTGAAAAATGATAATCCCACATCGAGTTCGGCTTAGTGGCTGAGATATAAGGGTGAGGAGCGGTAACGACTTTGGGAGAACTTGATGTATTTCTTTTGTAAGTCAGTTAAGCTAGAAGCGAAAGTTAGGAATTGATGGACTGACGGCGTAGGCTTTAAACGTTTCCGCACTGCATCCGATTCGAATCCAAAAAATGCTGTCCGAAGCAACCACAGGTTACGCACTAAATCCGAGTCCCGTCATTCGATATCTCGATCAATATATATATGTATATATATATATATATATATATATATATATATATATATATATATATATATATATATATATAATGCTTGCGCACTACTAATTGGCGGCAGATTAACTGGCAAAGCTGTCGTACCTACCCAGACGGCATACGAGGGACCTACCAGGAGTAAATATGCATGTTGCATACGGCAACAGTTTTGCTCTGAGATTTTATAAAAGCACTCTTAGCTCAAGACAGGTGGTTCTCTAAAGAGAAGTGGAATTGGATTTGTGGCATTCGTTGAAGGTACTTGAAAACTTCAATAATGAGACTATGTTCAACAAACTTCAATATGGAACCCCTAATAATACAAATCCTACCCAACACTATTATGCTAACATCCTCCTATATCGCTTTCTTCCACTCTCTATCGCTCTATCCTAAAAGATCCTTAACTTTTACGATATAACATTCCATATTTTGTTTTACCGAAATATCGGTAGCTTTTGGAATACCTACTGAGATAAAGGTATGTTCACAGAACGTTCTAGAGATAATGCAATGACAATCATGTCTTGTAATAAAATTTCGAGTTTAATAAATCGACTGTTCAAATTATAGGGACCAAACTTGTGGTTCCGCAGTTTAGCGTCCAATTTTGGCTTGGGTTTGTCAGTTTCCAGATAACGTAATGGTGTAGCCTCAATATACCAAATTATTATAAAAAAGGAATAAATATCTTTTTTTATTGTATCTTAGTGACGAGATGAGCTGGTCGTCCGCCTGATGTTAAGCAATACGCCTGCCCATAACTTGATGATCTTTCGGATTCGACGAACATTCGTTCTAACTACATTTTAGATTTTATTCCGATCCCCTATTGACTAACCGCAAACTTGCCAAAGTTTGGAAGTATTTATTATATTCAAGTAAAAGAGGGCGAAAAATCAGTTAATTTGTTCTAATAATGTTCTAAGCATATAGTTTAAATTACGATTTTCACATTTTAAAAACTTCTACCAATCTTTCTATCACACCGTGAAACAATCTTAATTTTCAAACCACATGCAAACGTGAATAGAAAAGAGGCGTTCAGAATAAGAATGGGCGATTACTGCGCCGCTGGGGAACGGAAACAAATGTTCGAACGTTTTGAAAGATGCCGGGAACCGTCCGGCAGACGGCTTGATGGACTGCTAGACATACGTTTTCTTGAAAATAAGAGAGATTTGTTTAAGTTTTTCGAAAAGATTTTATGACACCTATATTACGTATGTAATAGTATTCTTTGCTTATATGCGAGAGTTTGTGTGAAAATATGTCTTTGTTCATTCATTTGTTTTTTAAACTGTACCGAATTGGGATTTGTTGTATCGACAAAAAATTCGATGGACAAATAACGGTTGTACCGAATTGGGACTAACTCATTGTTACCTCTTACGCCGCACTGGCTGAACGGATTTTGATATTTGATATAATTATTGTTCAATATCCCCAGGAGTACTAGGGATATAGGACACACATAGAATACTTTTCACCATGAAACGAGTAAATAAAACGTCTTTTTCATGGAACTGCTTCATGAGACGAGCAAGTCGTTTGCCTGAAGCGCTACGCCTACTCATAACAATAGCAGTGGTACCCAAAACTCATAATGCCAAAAATATCACTGCATTGCGCTCATCACCCCGAGACATCAGATATTAAGTCACATTTGCCCAGTAACTTCACTGGCTACAATGCCCTTAAAACCGGAACACAGTAATTATTATTATTATTAATATTAAACTCTTTATTTCAGGCAATATTAAAGTACAAAAAAGTTAAATTAACTGCGGCCCATAGAATATATACCATACAGACTAACATACATACAAAAATATAAGATTACATTAAATAAACCACACACACTACTTCACAGGGATCAAAAAATTTCCCCTGCAATTTTTGCGCTCCTTCCCTGTATCTCCGGTATGGGTAGTATACCGGAGATACAGGGAAGGAGCGAAATTAGCTAGAGCTACAGGCCAGAAGTCAGAATTCAGGAACAGTTCCTTATGCACCGCTGGAACTTGGAGCCTATAGGACTTAAATTCAGTGGTCCTAGTCGACTCCAGCCTCGACAGTCGCATTGGTATCTGTCCCTGAATCCGCCCATGAAGCGTTTCTTTGATATACTTCAACACTTCATACCCTGATGAAGCTGGTAATACTTGCGCACAGTAATGTTTACTTCTGCTTGGCGGCAGAATAACTGGCAAAGTTGTGGTACCTACCCAGACGGCCTCCCACATACGAGAGACCTACCACGAGTAAAATAAAATGTCCTCGAAGTCTTAATTAGTTTACATATTATTACGCCTTCTACGATATTTTGGTATGATTTCTTAAACGATAACGCGGCACACATGGCACTGTTATTTTTTTGCTGTGATAGGCGCTATAAAATTCTAGCATCGAAATGAAATACTAACCATTATTTTGATTATGGCCGAAGTTATATAACAGCTGTTGCAAACTATTTTCAGGAAGTCTGGATCTAGACTCTAGAAGTCTGGTGGAAAGTATTTTACAACATTTAAACATAAATAAAAACAAGATTTTCGTTCAAAAATATATTTTTCAAAACAAACTTTTAAGAAATTCGTAATCGGAACCGCGAGCAGATTGAAAAGAGCCCAAACACTAGTAGTACGATTATCCATCAAGGAGTTCCATTGCGCACCTTTCATCAGGTCTTCATCAGGTCAGCTGGTGGTCACCATAATATTGCATTGTCATCGGACTTTGACAAATATGAAAAATTTCAACTCTAGGATGAGAGAAAGTGGTTTTGATTCAACTTGCAAGATATGACTGAAAAATTGCAAGTTAAAATATAAAAGCTTGCAAAAAAATCTCAATGGATGAATATATTTTCAATAATGCGTAAAAGTAATTAAATGTACCAAATATTAATGAAATGTGCTGCAACGTGCTTGTAACGTGAATTATTTAATAGGAAGTATTTATTCCTGTGACCTCAGGCGAGGCATAATTGAATAATTACGAAAACAAAAATAAAGTGAGAACATTTCCTTTGCTTTTGTATCGGGTATGATTTTCTTTCTGGTGTGAAACTCATTTATTTTCATGACACTTCGGGAATTTAAAGATTGTTTACAGAAGAGGTTCAAATTCATTAAGCTGCCGTTTAAAAGTTACGGATTACAGTTTTTGTTTAAACGATCCGAGTTTTCTGCTTAATCCTCGGAGGATGCCGTTGGAATTACTTTGCATAGTATTTTTTGGATGGGTCGTTAGACCTTTACAAAAGTAACATTATGGAGCTGTCCTTTGGAATTTAGAGGAAATAGCCACAGGCGATGAAGTTCGACACAGTCCTTTAAAATTGCATGCTGTCTTTTGTCGCTTATGAAGACTCTTTAGATATATTTTTTGATAGGAATTGAACATCTAAAATGAAAGGACTGAGAAGTGTTGGCGGTACGATTTAAAGAAAGAAAGAACGAAAGAAAATACATTTATTCCGGACATCTCACAACATTACACTGAACACATACATACTAAAATAAAGACAAAACAAAAACAATACAGTGAAATGTTGCGCGATGTCAGGAAAAGGTTCCGACTCAGCATACGCTAAGGTATCTTAAGTAGGTACCTAAACACTGATTAAACTCGTTCCATCTTAAGATCGCAATAGAGAGAGATCCATGAAAGGAGGTGGGGGAGACCTTTACCCAGCCGTGGGAACAATGTTTGAAAAAAAAATTAAAAATGAATGAATAAATTGTACATGGAAAAAATATTCATTAATAAAAAACGTATTTATTATTTATTAAATTGTATATATATAGGTATTTATAAAAATGCTGCAATATATAGTTTTTTATATTTTTTTTGTAATAAGTTGGATGGTACGGTGTATCGGGTGTTTCGGATAAAGTAGGTAAAAAAAATCATAATATAAATTTCATTCTCTTGTATAACTATCGGAACCGAAAGAGACGGTACTTACTTTGTTTTCACATTGTTTACTGAGAACAACACTGTATAAGAATAAATAATAAACAAACGACTCTACCCATTTAAAATTCAACCATTTTCCAAAGTTCTTTTGCCAGTAAACTGCGGGATTTCGGTCGAACTTGGCAATTGCACTGAAAAGCAACCATTCGGCGCAATGTTGCGGACACAACTTTGTTGTTGACTTTGAACTTTATGCCTTTCGGATTAGGGATCAAAGAGTACAAAGGGTAGTGTCATGTCTGTACACCAAAGTGAAGTGCAGTGATTGAGGTTTGAACAAGTACTACGGTTTGATTCTGCAATCTTTTTACCCAGTTTAAACAAGACCCGGTAGCGGAGTTCTTATTTCGAGGAATGATAGTTTTATAAGAAATATTTTTTTGTTTTCACATTATTCAAAATCAGGTGAACGACCTACTTCGTCGTACGATTCCATGAGAGAAGAGGCTTTTAATTGGATTTTTATATTGAATTGTAAAATTATTTTGTAACAACAGCTGTTAGCCCCCCAAAGCAAATAAAATAAAAAAGCTAATAAACAGTATTTTCACACTTGACCCATGACTTTCTACTTAAAGATGGAGGATGCAATAACCAACTACTATAATAAGCCTTTAAGTATTTTTTTAATTTATTTATAAAACAAACATTTCAGTTAACGTGTATGGTTAGTAATATCTTAAAACCTAGGTTAGGTTTGTCTTGACATACAGTTCTCGATGATTTTATTGCAACTATTTAATAAAGTAAGTCTTACAAAGTGATAGGTACCTTGGTAGGAATCAATAACATGATAATGCGCTGTGCACGCACACACACATCTCTCGGCATCAATGCAATGAGGCGGTCAGGTGAGTCTTCCGACTTCTAACAGTGTGATCGGTGATGCAAATTGTCAATGTGTGCGTATGCGCTGCATGAATAAAGGATGCTCCAGCCAGTTTTTTTTTATTGATTGCATTCATATTCATATACATTAATCATATTCATATTAATTTGTCATATATAGGTCTTAAATAATATGGTAGGTAAAATACGCGTCAAACTTAATGGCGGCTGACAGACGCACCACGTGACCTGCGCAGTAACAAAATTGCATACAAAATTGTATCTGCGCAGATCACGTGATGCGCCAGTCAGCCGCCATCAAGTTTGGCGCGAGGTATACACGAGTAAGAGCTTGTAAGAGCGTTTTCAATTGAGTGTAAGTTTTATTTCCATTCAATAAACAATTGTCCAATTAAATTAAATTAATATCAAATTTCAATAAAAATATTTTTATTATTATTAGCCTGATTTGTTCCACTGCAGAGCAAAGGCCTCCCTATTTTCCACTCTTTACTGTATAAGGCTTTTTGTGTCCAGTCCTTCCGTATGCGTCTAGCTATTATTTCAATAATATGTCAGTATAAATAATAAAACACATATTACATGCATTGTTCATAATCAGAAGTACAGTCCGAGAAACCAGAAAGAGAGGCCGTCTGGGTGGGTACCACCGCTTTGCCAGTTATTCAGCCGCCAAGCAGTAGTGCGCAAGCATTACTGTGTTCCGGCTTGAAGGGCATTGTAGCCAGCGAAATTACTGGGCATTATGAGACTCAACAGCTAATTGTCTCAGAGTGACGAGCGCAGTACAGCGCCGCGCAGGATTTTGCAAAACAAAGTTCTGGGTGGTGCTGTTATTGTTATGGGCTGGCGTATTGCTTACCATCAGGGCATTATAAACGACCAGATCGTCTCGTCATTCAGTTAAATAAAAAAGTCATTTTAATTTATTTATGTCTTATTAAAGTCAGTATACGGTCCCCAAAGTTAAAGGTCTACCACTGTCTCCCACGTACAGCGGTTAGAACCGATGGTTGTTTTCTGTTCGGCGCCAAGTGGCTTTATTTAAACATCGGCCGCGGCGCGAGTTGCCCTCCTCCCTTGAATATTTATCCACATCGGTATTCCGAATTGCAAATTTGTAAAAATTTACGAGCGATTTTATTGCCAGGATTTCGTTTACAATATTCCAGTGCTTTCATAAAAATGAGGGACGTAAAAAGGCACTGGCTGTGTATTATGTGCTACCTACATTATGATTTCACGGATGTGTAACACTAGCTTTTCGCCTTGGTTTGCTCGTGATTTTTTCGCTTGGAGTGTTTTTTATAGGCTTTAATTTTTATTTTTGTTTTGGCAGATGCCTTTATTGCTACACTCTACTTACTAAAACTAAACTAACTAAGTAGTTAGTTTAGTTTTAGTAAGTAGAGTGTAGCAATAATCGCTTGTAAGTACAAGGAGAAGCAATTGGACAACCTATAGACCATTAAAGGCCTATAGATAGCTCAAATGCTCCAACCTACTACCAGTTGGCAGCGTACCCAAGATGCTGGCAGTATTGCCCCGTTGGATTGCAATGCTGATACGTTGAGCCAAATAAGTCCCAGCATTTAGGTCACGCGTCGCATCGATCAGGCGCTCTGACAGACTTTTGAAAATACGATGAGCTCCCGGTCCCCACGGACCCAAAGTATCCACACCAAACGGCTTTTATTTAGTTTGCAATGTTTGTATGTCTGTTTGGTCAAATCTTGCTAGCTGAATCAGAACCTACCTCTTACCCTGCGGAGTTGAAATTTTGCACACTTGTCAAAGTCCGATGACAATGCTATTGCATTATTATGGTGACAGCCAGCTGATCTGCTGATGGAGACGGAAGGTGAGCAATGGAACTCCTTGACGGATAATCGTACTACTAGTGTTTGGGCTCATTTTAATCTGCTCGCGGCTCCGATTACGAATTTATTAAAAGCTTGGGACAAGCAGATCATTTGCCTGATGGCAAGCAACACGTCTGCCCATAATAGTTGTAGCACCACCCAGAACAAACTTAGGTACATGTTACCTACATGTTTACTGTCAATTAGATCACTTTTGACCTTCCATATCCTAGACTAATACTATTATCTCTTGTGTGTAGATACATTTTTTTTTATGGAACTGAGTGATTAGACGAGCAAGTCGTTCGCCTGATGGTAAGCGCCACGCCTACCTATATGAATCGCAGTGCCACCCAGAACTTTTAATACCATAAAAAGCACTGCGTAGCACTGCATTGCCTTCATCACCAGGAGACATCCAATATTAAGTCTCACATGCCCAGTCATTTCGCTGGCCACAATGCCCTTCAAACCGGAACACAGTTATGCTTGCGTCTCCCGTACGACGTACTAGTTTTGAAATCTGAATAGATTCGAATACTTCGCTTACAAATCGATATCAAACGTGAATGCATTGACACGTGCATTACCGACCGCCAGCCCGTATGTCAAATGTTGTCTAAACAAGGTTTACTGCTGACCCCACTCGGCACTCGCTGTGTTGACTCAATGTATGATCGATTTAACGCGAAGGAACGAAGGAAGGGATAGAATTCTGGTCTGGACAGTTCTGGCCCAAAAATCATGGCTGTAAAAATTACAATAAAATCCCGGATATCTATAATAAAAGCTCAAGAAAAAAACAAAATATTTTTAAATTAAATTTAAAACCCTATTACTTATTAAAAGTTATTATAGTTTTGCTCTAAATTGGGTACATATGTGACTCTGTATTGTTATATTTAAGATCCCTGTAACATGTATGATGCAATAATAAAAAGAAAGAAAGAAAATAAAGAATTTTCCTCAAGGGAAAATAGAACTATGAAATCTGTTTTATAGTATTAAGTGGTGCCAGATGTAGGTCTAAAAGTCTTGTAGGCGTAAAAATAACGTAAATAATAAAGGGTTGCCATTTTTAAGACTTCCGATTGGGAAGGAATTAGAGCAGTTGGGAATTAATATTACCGACTACTGACGGGTTGTCTGGTTAACAATCGCACTCTACCGATAAGGCTGCCCAACCACGTCAGACAATCAGTCACCAATTTTTTTATCAGTGAAAAATTGTTTTTCCCTTAGTATGGTTTCATAAACATTATGGTCCCCATTTTTATTAAAATCTAGCCAATTGATTAGGCTAATAAGTGACTTACATTTAACTTAAACTGATAGATAGTCTAATAATAAGAATGTGTCCAATAACACTTTTCTTATTGTCTCTAAAGGTGAAAATGAAACATATGGAGTGTCATATTGCAACGCACACGTTCTACAAGAAGTCGGACCGACTATTGGACCTACCTACAAAAAGTCGGATGTCAACGGAGGCACTTATGATACATAGTAGGTTAGTTTAAGCTTCATTGCCCGCTCTATTATAATTATGCCTCTAGATCAATAATAACTATTATTATCTCTAGATCAATAATTATTAATTATACCTCTAGATTAATAGTTATTATTATTGATCTAGAAGGACAATTGCTGCGTCTGCATTTACTATTATTTTCATGTGGAAATTATTTTCTGATTAAAGACATACTCGTCACGTTTCTAATTCGTCACGTAATTTATGGTAGCTAATACAGTTCAGTAGTGAAGTATAACTGCTTTTTTATAAATCTTGTGCTTGTTTCATGTTATTGCTTCATAAAGCGAAAAGGTCAAATAGCTGCCAGCCTATAATGGGACTGGGCTGGACACATCTGCCGTATGTCAGAAGAACGATGGGCCAAACTCACAACTAAGTGGCCCCACGCTACGCTACCTGACGACGCGGCAGGCCCAGAAAGAGACGGCGGGATGAACTGGACTTCTATTTGATGGAATAGCAAAAAATAGCCCAGATCCGTGAGGAGTGGAAGGGTAGGGCCTTTGCCTAGCAGTGGGACAAACCAGGCTGCAAAAAAATAAATAATGTACATAGGGAATTATTAACAGTCATGTATTATATTCGTACCTTATTGCTTATTAGCCCAAAGGCATCGTGAGTGCGAACTCCTTTACCTTTGAGTAAGACCACAGAAGACTTAGGTAATAGTAAGATGTAGGTACTATGTAGTGACTATAGCAATTAGAGTAACATTTGCTTAATTGCTTCGCCAACACCGGTGTATACATTCACTAAGGTTTAACCGTCCGTTAAATCTTTGTGAATTTGCTCTTAGTCACCCAACCATCCCAGTTTCAGCGGACAGTCTCTAGTGCACTTACTACTTACACAGCGCACGAACAGTTAGGACATTGCCAGTTTTTTAATTTTTTTTTTATTGAACTTTTGCAGCTTAGCTGACGGTCAATTGTGGTCAATCGTTCAAGAAAAAACACTAAAATCTCTAAATGACAGTGAACAATACTTTCCTGGACAGTTATCAGACATATGTTAAAAAATAATCAAAATATCTTACAACTCTCTCTTTCTCTCCTCCCTCCTTCGCTCTCTCTCTGCCATCTATTTTATTATCACGCTTAAAATCGTAACTGAATTACAGAACCGTAGAAAGTATCATCAACCTGATACCAGTTTCCCAATAAAAATCGTTTGTAGGAATCAAACCCGGTATTTAAAAAAAAACTAACTGGTTTACAACCGGCTTTGTTTGCGCAGAAAGTGGCCCTTGATTCATAAAAATTGGGACCGGTTTATTACTGCCGCATTGTTTTAGGAGAAACTTGCCCAAAAATCAGATTTTCTTCGAAAGGCTTTTACTTATTGTAAACACTTAATATAATGCTTTTGCTTTAACATAATGTAATTGCGATGATTAAATAACCATTGTTGATGTACCTTAGACCTGTATCCTTGCGAGGGGCGTTGGTGTCTGTGACACAGTTTTAATAACTACTGCAGGCACCATCGATCGGACTTAGATATTGTCAATAGAGTACATATTCCCATCATGTTTTAAACTTAAGTACTTACCTAATTAGAAACCAGCAAATTGTGGAAGATGAATAATAGTAGATTGTATCATAAGGGAGCAAAATAATATTTTTACGGCGGGGGCGCTTTTTCCAATTGAATCCAGAGCGAAGTGAGGGATTCTAGAGTATATATTCTTTAGTAGAATCCTGAACGTAGCGAGGGATTCAAAGTACGTCGCCCGAGCCAAAAATATATTTTGCGCCCGAGTGATACACTCTACTTTTCATCACCCACTATGAGAAAATAAAAGCGCCTCATATTTTATTGTAATATTATTATTTAATAAAACATAGAGTAACAACTTAATTGAAATTAAATAGTATCCTTTATTAAAACAACTAAAAACTTATATTTACATTTGAGACATTTTCGCAATTATGAAAATTTATTGTTATGGGCCGTCGTACCAGCCAGTCTTTATTCAAACAATATTTGCGTTCGATTTCTTTGGTGCTGAACACTAAGATGTTCCAAATTCAAAAAGTGCGCGGCAAAGATAATTGCGGCGCACTTATAAAGAGGATTAAAAACTCATTACTGCCCGCTAAAAGTTTCTTATAGAAAACACCACCTTTGGGTGCACATAAAGGCGAACCAAGTCGTCCTTTTCGAATAGATGGGATGAAAATACTTTTATTATTATTTATTATTATAGTGATGCGCTTATGTATCCATACTGCTCAGTGTGTTTACTGTGACTACAGTCTGTTTTGACATTCAAATTACTGGCTGGGTCGAAATCTGTTTACTCAAGTGCACTCCCATTGAGAACTGTTTCATTTATGACTCGTTGAATAGCAACCAATTACTTTGACATTTGAGAGTTGCTTGCATAGTGCTTTAAGCTGCAATCCAAGAAAAGCCACTAAGTGTACTTTAGAGGACGAAACAAAGTTTCATGTTATAAATATTTAATGACTCACGTAGTTTGTCGAATTATTCGACCTAGGTTTCGGGCATGTCCGATGCTCTTCATCAGGGGCGAGTTTACGCTGCGAGATCGCGGCGACCACTGGCGGTGTCGAGGCGAGATGCTCGGGCGGCCGCCCGCTCCGCACGACGCGAGGCGGCGTCGGCGGCGCCTGCGGGGAGCGCCACGCGCCTCTCGCGCGCTGTCGTGTTGCCGACGACGACCGCACTAATGTCGGCACGAGTTCTTCATCATCGCTGACAGCGTCGTCGCCGAAAGTTCCGTCACACACTGTGCTGACTGTGTCAAACTCTAGACTACCTACCACATTCTGTGATTCGACAAACTACATGAGTCCTAGCCGTTTTATTAAATATTCATAATAAATCAAACTCACGAAAACTTTCATACTAAAAGTTTCATGTTGTTTCGGATCACACGTCATTTCACTTTTATATTTGTTTATTTAGGAACTCAAACCAGTACTTACATAATAGATAATATAATAAAGTTAACAAATGTTAGACCCACACCGTAGTTCTCGTGTTAACAGATAGAGGTTATGTTATAGTGTGTTCTGCTCGCTCAACAATTATGCAGAAAGAGATCGTTACATACGTACTAAGAAATTAAGTTATAGTTTTACATTTCAGTTAAGGTACAAGAGCGAGAAAGCATAAATTGACTTTCCAACATATTATATTAAATAGCACAAGAACAGAAAGAAAAAAATAGCGGAATATATCAATAATTTGCTCTTTAGTGTGTCAATAACTTTCAATTTAAATTTAGCAGCGTATATCAGCGTATTTTTTATACTGTTCTTAGTCAGTAAGGCAGTAATAGTCAGTACTTTTAGATATTTGACTTTGCCGTAAAACAAAGCGGTTAAGTAATCAAATTCAATAAACTTTTGTCGGCACTGTCTACAAAACATGAGATATTTTTAGCAGCATCACCACAAAATTTAAGCCTCAATTAAATAAAAAAAAAATAACAGTATACCGGCTTATAGAGTCGAAGTTATCTACTAGGCCCCACTTTGTATTAACAAATCACAATCTTTCTAAATAAAATTTTCAACCATAATTTCATTTATAGCCCTCGTAGCGTAGCTCGCCTAGCTGTTCGTAACAGTTGTGATAGGTTAAGTAACGTTCGCAACGGTCACAACTTGGATGGGTGACCGTTTGTGTGGTATTTACATCTGTGCACTACCGTGGTTCGGATGGTACCTTAAGCCGTCGTTCCCATCAATTGTTGTCTGAGGACAACAATCGTTTAGCCATGTCGGAGGCTTTTGAGCGGTCTAAAAACTCCAACATTAGGGTTGGCCTCCCACCGACACGTGAGAAAAAGAAAAAGAATTTAAGGAAGATGAATTTAGTTCGAACCTATATATATTCATTTTATATTTGCAATCTACTACATAAAAATATAATTCTACAATATAAAATGTATGGGACATTTTATATTATTCTAACATAAACCTACATAATATTCAGAGGAATTACACTAGATATTTTCATTGCGTTTCAGATTTGAGATCAATCGCCGCATTGTCACGCCTGATTCCATAAGATTCATTTAATTCGATTATTCTATAAAATTTCAGCCAATGTTTGTTGTCCTTTTCAACCGCCGTTAAATATGCAATTTATTCCCCAAACCCCTGGATGTGACGGTAATGTCACACAAACAATCTTACTCGAAAACTTAGCAATCACGGCCCATTCTCCGCCGACGTTCTGTTGCAAACTTGCGCCAATTTTCTATAAATAATGGCCACAATAGCAGGCCGCTTTCATTCCTTTCCTTGCAATATATTTCCTTTGCTTCGCCCTCAATAATAAAAATGAAACTGCGGCCTCATTGCCGGATCCGCATATCCGGCAAGTAATTATTTTTAGCCGGAGTTATTAAACTCTATTTGGTATTTTATCAATAAAATCATTTCGAGTTTTAAGGCTTCATACTGTCGGATTACCAGTAAGCTTGAATGCTATTTTATATTTTAAAAATGTTGAGTGCCTTTAACTTTTTAAAACTTAAATGTGTTTATTATAATAAAGTAGGCGATAACCGCGACTGGTTCCACATGGAATTCGAATAGTTGTAAGTTAAGGAAATGCTCGTTTTTCCAGGATGAAAGTATGCTATATATTTACTTTTCCAGGACCTAAAGTACCTACATACCATAATAATTTCATCAAAATCCATTCAGTCGTTATGGAGCTCAGTCGTAACAAACACTCACACTATCGCATTTTAAGATTGTATGATAAAATGACTCGTACAAAGTTTAATAAAAACGTATTCATTATGTGTGCATTAATCCACTACCATCATGATGATAATGAATTTATGGTTACCGACTAACCGGCAAATCTCTCCAGTCATCTCTATTCTGATTTCCCGCTAGCTGAACCAGAATTCGAACGAACGCCGTACGGACAGAAGTAACCGAGTTAACTTTCCGTGATTCTATTAGTCGCTCTTCGCTCTCTAATCCGCATGATATTGTTTCTTTATTTGTTTTGAGCCTCTCAATAAAAGTCATAAATATTTGAGCGGGGATTTCGTTTTAACCGTTTTGTAAGGGCAAGAAAAATATTACCATTATTGGTTTGTTTGTCAGTTATGAAACTCAATGAAACAATATAATTTTGTTGTGTTTGAATTTAGAACCTCACGATAACTCGTTATCGAACGGTTTGACATCGTACGACCCTAAATATTGCACATTTAACAAATTCCGTTAATGCAACATGTAATCTATAGTGATATTGTAGCCGATACTGTATCAAATTTACGGCCTGCAATAGGTCGAAAAGGAACCTACGAAATAAGATCGATATCTAGTCGAATCGATTCGAAATTCGTTATCATGAGGTTCAGAATCGGATAGCTAATTAAAAAAAAACATGTGCTACACATGACGTTGAGATTACTAGCTTAGTAATTTGAGCAGTCTTCTTAGGGTTCCGTACCTAAAGGGTAAAACGAGACCCTATTACTAAGACCCCGCTGTCCGTCTGTCTGTCTGTCCGTCTGTCATCAGGCTATATCTCATGAACCGTGATAGTTAGACGGTTGAAATTTTCACAGATGTTGCCGCTATAACAACAAATACTAAAAAACAGAATAAAATAAATATTTAAGGGGGCTCCCATACAACAAATGTGTTTTTTTTTGCCGTTTTTATAGATAATGATACGGAACCCTTCGTGTGCGAGTCCGACTCGCACTTGGACGCTTTTTTTAATGGACTGTTTGGTCTATGTACATGAGCTAAAAAATCTCAGCGTGCTGCAATCCTTACAAATAAACGAAAATTCATCCCGTGACGTAGGTTCCCCGGTGTCTTAGTGGTTAAAGTACTTGAAGGCTATGAGGTTAGGGATTGAACCCGTCCG
Organism: Petrophora chlorosata; assembly: GCA_951640565.1. NCBI lineage: Eukaryota > Metazoa > Arthropoda > Insecta > Lepidoptera > Geometridae > Petrophora > Petrophora chlorosata. The sequence continues at coordinate 11,615,989 of OX621207.1, read as the reverse complement.
GAGTCGTATATTTTGCGCATCCAAAGAGGTTTATGATGTTTATTCAAGCACAAGCTTAAAATTGGTAAACCACGGTCCCATGGTGGCTTATCCGGTCGGAAGACCTTTCCTTTACAATGGTGAGATTTTCCGTACTGGAATGGAATCTCCTAAATCCTATCTCACGTTTAGAAACGTCGACAATGATGTGAAAGTATGCTAATATAGTATGTGGATAGAACAATGAGCGAGTGTGGCTCAGTGGGAGCACGTGCGACTAGCGATCCAACGCACCTGAGTTCGTATCCGGCTGGCCCTGCACCACAGACTTTCTTAAGTTATGTGCGGAATTAACATTTGCTCTAAAACGGTGAAGGAAAGCAACATGAGAAAACCGGCATGTTCAAGAATTTATTACAAAAAAGTGCAGTTGCAGTGAGCCAGCGAGTCTCTACGAGGGAAGGCCAGAGTCCCAGCAGTGGGATCGTAATGACCTGATGATGATGAACAAAGTGAAGTGGTTACATTTTTATAACTGCGTAACGAGACTCATTTGGTAGTAAGCATGCATCCCATAACAGCGTAGCGCTCGCTTATCTAGTCGTCCGTAACAGAGCTGCTATGTTAATAACGTTTGCTGCGGACGCAACTTGGATGGGTGACCGCTTGTGTAATATTTACATTTGAACGTTACCGTGCTTCGGAGGGCACGTTATGCCGTCGGTCCTGATTGTTTCTTAGGACAACAGTCTTTAGGCCATGTCGGAGGTTTAAAAACTTCGACACCAGGGTTGGCACACCCACTTGAGAGAAGATAACAGCCACAGCTGGTGAATAATGTCTTGAACTCTCTATCTTTGCTAAAAGCAGGCCTAGCGCACTCCGCACTGTAGGTACGAAGCTACAAGTACAGAGCCGGGCCACGACGGCGGGGCCGTGCAGAGTGCAGTGGGTTGCCGCGCGCCGCCCGTGACGCACGTTTTTCACCGCTACCTGTGCTAAAAGGCAGAATGTAACAACAGAATAACAATGCTAATTTTTGTGCTAAGTATATCAAGCAGCAGGTATGTGAATATTTGTGAAGGTATTATCACTAACTAATATAGTCTATTGTTCACGATCCATCACTAGGGTTGTCAGTAATCCTTCTCAATACATCTCATAAGTGAACGTTAGTCGGTTTGCGGACCCTGCGGCGAACTAAATCAGTGGACCGTTTGTAATGTAGATATGATTGATGGCGAGGTTTGTACAGGAAGGAAAAGGTCATTAGACTGTTAAGCGTTTACAGAGGAAGTCACAGATTGATTTGACTTGCTGTGTTTTATCGTATCCAGATAACATAAGATTTAATAGGTAGATTTAAGGCTACCCGCCTACGTTAGACAATCGGTCACCGATTTTTTGGCGGTGAAAATGAAACATACGTAGTTTTATATAGCAACGCACACGTCCTACAAAAAGTTGGTCACAAAGTAGGTGACAAATGACGTTGAAGAAAATCGGACCGACTATCGGACCTACATAAAGTCTGACATTGGCGGAGGCACTAAAAGACCATTTAGGTACACAAGGTCAATGATCGGAGTCAGTGCCGGCGCCGAAAGCTGTACTGTTTACACAGAGTCACTCCAAGTCAGTTAGACTTGAAATTTAGACCAATTAGTACCAAGTCATCAATGACTTGTCTCGATTTCGGAGTCAGTCGCTGCACACGTGTAAATTGGCCTTAACAAAAAAAATATAAACATACACATACATAAATCATTTTAATATAAACATACACATACATAAATCATAAATTATTTTATTACTCAATTTAGCGATTTGGAAGCAAAAATACAAGGTGGAATTTTATGTGACGTCCAGTAAGAAATGGCTAAATTAATTTAATTATTTATTAAAGCATTTTTATTTAAATGATCAAATGATTTTATTATATACTTAGCGAGGTAGTGCTCTCGAAGGTGAAACATTCAACATAATTATTTTATTCAAAGTAAAATGTTGTTTACTTGCAACTAATGTAACAAGGGTTAATCTCAGAAGGGAAACATTGACATTAAAACGAAGAAATCAATCGGTATAGTTATATTATTCAACTCAAGAAACATTCCATCAAAATAATCATAGTTTACGAACCTTAATCGTTAGCTGGAGGCGTCTCGTTCAAGAATGCCGTTCGTCAGAATGACCGACCAAAGTCAAGTTGTTTGACAATTCCAGTGACAGATACACTGACGTTTGACATAAGCGACAAAATGACTTTAACATGACAGTTGACATGAGTAGCGAACGAATGACTTGAATGATATTATATCAAGGGAATACTATTCTTGTTACACTATGGATTTCAAATGATATCACACTAATATTATGAATGCGAAAGTTTGTATGTTAGTCTGTTTCCTCTTCACGCCGTAACGGCTCAAGGGATTTTAGTAAAATTCGGAATGGAGATAGCTTATACCCTGGATTAAGACATAGGCTACTTTTATCACGGGAAATCGCGCATGAAGGTAGTAAATAATAAAACCACTTTTAGCCAAGGTTTACTAAAAAATTTAAACATCACATCTCTCAAATCCTAAAAAAATCATAAGTAGGTATTCAAGGAAATCATAAATTCGTTCCCGGTCACATCCTCAGGGAAATGTGCTAACCGCATATTACATAGGTAGTTCCCTAAGAAATGGACTCTCCGGAAGGGTCTTTGTCGACGAAAAAACGGCTCGCGCTCAAAGAAAAGAGGAAATCCCGTTAGAGTTAAAATTCTCATAGGTATGCCACCGGTAAAGGTAAAAATATATTCAAAACTTTTGTAACTCTTTGGATTCCTTTGATATTAGGTTCATGTTTTTGTTCATTCCATGGATCAAAAAAGTGAATTATATAACTGTTGTTCTCCAAGTCTCTTAATAGGGGATTGGACAACTTTTCAGAAAGTGTTTTATATTAACTACAATTAATATATATAGCCATGAAAAAAATATTTTAATTAAATAACGCTCTAAAAGTACCTAAAACTATATTTAAATATTATGTTTCAAATATTACCAAGCAAAAGGTCACCTCAAAACTTGTGACGTCATATGTAGGTAGAAAACGACAAACACTTCGAAACAAAACTTGCAAAGAGATTTAAATACATTTTGTGAAGTTTGGGGTCGATATTGTAGTAATGGAACGAAAAAATTTGCAAAAATACATTTTATGAAAAGCAAAAACGTAAAAAAAACACAAGCTTGACTCACGACATTTGCCTACAAATGACGTCATGCACTGTGTTGGTGTTTCGAAACAGATTAAAAATATCAGAATTATTAGATTTTATTTATTGATTTAAAAACATAAATCATTATTATTTCACAAAAATATTGATTGAATGATTTTTCTGGTTAAACGAACATTCGTTCCAACTACATTTTAGATATTTTCTCGATTACTGTCCGATCCCCTAAATGCCATACTATTGATATTTATACGATTCGGCTGTCATTGGTGTCAAAATTGGTATTCTGTTAAATTAAGTTTATCTGTAGTCACAGAAGAGATAATAGATGACTCGTGGTAGGTACCTCGTATGCGGGAGGCCGTCTGAGTAGGTACCACCGCTTTGCCAGTTATTTTGCCACCAAGCAGTAGTGTGCGAACATCATTGTGTTCCGGTTGAAGGGCATTGTAGCCAGCGAAATTAATGAGCATGAGACGTCTCGGGTTAATGAGCGCAATTCAGTGCTACGCAGTGCTTTTTATAAAATTAAAAGTTGTGTGTGGTACTGCAATTGTTACGGGCAAGCGTAGCGCTTACCATCAGGTGAACGGCTTGCTCGTCTAAACACTCAGTTTCATAAAATAAAAAGAATTTTTAGAAAAAACAAAATCCGACTCAATGTATCTTCGAAGTCCAAGGTCACATATCGATGAAATTTATATGGGACCACTTCGTAGCTATACTAAACCCGACGCAAAAAGAATTTTTCAAATCGGTTCATAAATGATGGAGTTCTGAGGTAACAAACATAAAAAAAATAATACAGTCGAACAGAGAACCTCCTCCTTTTTTGAAGTCGGTTAAAAATAATAGTAGACGCAACGCAATAGTATCATTATCGCAATTGTATGGTTTTCGAAGAGAGTAGGTAGAGCGAGTGCGGCTCAGTGGGAGCACGTGCGACTTTCGATCCGACGCACACGGTCGTATCCCGCTGGCCAAACCAAAAACTTTCTTAACTTATGTGCGGATTTAACACTCGCTCTAAAAACGGTGAAGGAAAACATCGTGAGGTAACCGTCATGTCCAAGAATTTATCACAAAAAGTCAAGGACATCATGTCACATCCACCAAACCGCTCTGGGCCAATGTGGTGGATTATGGCTCATTCTCTCTCTATGAGAGAAGGCCCATGTCCCAGCAGTGGGAACGTGATTGGCTGATGATGATGACAACGCTACCGAAACACAATAGTTTACAGAATACCAATTTAGTTAAAATAGCGCACTGAAATAGTACGCAGACTTTAAAAACTCTCAATAATCTGTCAGTGTCATAAATTTTCATACAATTGACTTGCAGTAACGTAGTTCAATGGATAACAGAATTAGTCTCTTGTAAACGATACACGTGCCGATTTCACAATGTAAAACAAACGTGAGAAAATGTGTGATGACGAATCTGTACGTAGGTTATTTAAATTCTACACTTTGTAAGACATGCTTTTTTAATAACGTTTTACTTTTATTTTATGGAATTGAGTGATGAGACGAACAAGTCGTACGGCTGATGGTAAGCGTCACGACAGTAAAAATCCTATGTCTCAAGAAATTACATACCAAATTTCATCTTACAGTAGTTTTTGCATGATTGAGTAACAAACATCCATCCATTCATCCTTACAAACTTTCGCATTTATAATATTAGTTAAATTTGTAGATAAGATAGGAAGATTCGAGGAAGATCTTTGATTTTTGTCAAGCATTTGATAACACAATCAATATTTATTTTGTTTTCGACGCCTCGTGAGAGATAAAAAATTGGCAAACCGAGAAAAAATATTCCGAATCAATATGAAACTCCAATTCTATCACAATAAACATTGTCTTTGTATCAATAAGTACGTTTACTTAGTTGTTCTGACAAACCGATGATGAAAGAAAAAGTTTAGTAAGTTTCCTTGTGCCAAACAAACAATCCAATGTTTGAGGATCGTAAAACTCATACAGGTACTTGAACGAATAAAACGGCGGACGCCTCTACGTTTAATTCAAAAGTGAAGCACTCAAGGTTTGCCGGTCCGCTTGTTTGTACACAAGGTTCACGCACACATTTACATCATCCTAAGCCGGTCGGCCACCACATCGGCTTGACTTCGGTCCTCTGTCGGCCACTGCCATCCGCCATTGCTATGCTTCAGTTGTTGCTTAGTGAGATTCCGTCCGCCTTTTTTTATATAGTTAAGCATAGGTACAATATTAGCTGTCTGTCAATGGGAAATGTTTAGTTTTTTTACAAAATGAATTTCGGTAAAATACGGGTTTATAAACTGGTACAAAAGGGGAACGGACAGTAATCGAGAAAAAATCTAAAATGTAGTTAGAACAAATGTTCCTCGAACCAAAAAGATTATCCAAGCAATATTTTTGTGAAATAATGATGATTAATATTTTTAAATCAATAAATAAAATCTAATAACTCTGACAATTTTAATCTGTTCTTCATCTCAAACGAAAGAACAATCACAGCGCATGACGTCATTTGTAGGCAAATGCCGTGAGTCAAGCTTGTGTTTATTATTTACGTTTTTGCTTTTCATAAAATTTATTGTAGTTTAATTTTTCGTTCTATTACGACAATACAGTCCCCAAACTTCACAAAACGTATTTAAATCTCTTTGCAAGTTTTCTTTCGTAGAGTGTGTCGTTTTCTACCTTCATATGACGTCACATGTTCTGAGGTGACCTTTTGCGCGGCAAATTTTGAACCACAATATTTAAACATAGTTTTAGGTACTTTTAGAGCTTTATTTAATTAAAATACTATTTTTCATGGCTATATAAAATCATTATGGTTAATTAAAAACACTTTCTGAAAAGTTGTACGATCCCCTATTGTACACATGTTGTCTTTGGAGACGTTTGATTTTTTCACTTCTATTTAATAAGAGTCATATTAGAACACAGTTGTTATTATATGTCCGGGTGCTAGTTTTTTAATGGCTCTGCTGGGGAGTACCCTCCGTAGCAGAGCCACAATCAATGCGATTTATTTCATTATTTAGTATACGTACAGCTATAAACGGCAGTTGTACATCTTGTACGTTCACCGTACATTATTTTAAAATGTAAATTATAATTTTTGATAATGGTGGCTCTGCTGGGTTTCCGCACAAATTGATGAGCATAAACAAACAAAGTTTTTTTTTATTCTTCTTTTATTAGGGAATTTTGCCACATGGCATGCCAGCCCCATCATACTCTAAACCTAATTTAACTACTAAGCTACTTAAATATTTTAAATAAAAATTGAGCAGCATCACACGTAGGTGATGCTAAGATACCCATTAACACTCATACATCTAAGATGTTAAGGCCAAACTTTTCAATCAGAACAGTGCGTTCCCTGGAATCTTTGACACATTCTGTAAGTAAATGATGGACATCCTCAACCGAGCCACATAATTCACAATTCGGAGAACTCGACTTCTTCATCATAAAACTAAATTTTCCACCTGAAAAGTGCCTAGATCTTAAACGGTGTGCCAAGACAACGTCATTTCTGGTCATATCATTATTAATAAACCAGGGTATACGAGACGGCTCACACTGGATCCGCCTCGTATACCCTGGTTTGTTAATAATGATATGACCAGAAATGATTAGAATTTGAAAGAGCCTCAAGCTACATTTAAAAATCTCTTCGTTTTACGTCATCGTTATTCCCAACAATTACTAACTGCTGCCTTTTTAAAAGGCTTACCACGAGCTAGTAGCACTAACCGCCCCGAGGGGAAACAAAGAGGGGCCCCGGCTGTTAATTGAAAGACCTTTTTTCAATGGTCGTTGCTTCAGGTTTATTTCTAGGGCAACTGCAGTAACAATATTCTATAAAAACGTTTGAATATTATTACGGAACTAGCGAACGATCTTGTCGTCACTCGAGTTAGATTTAAAAATGGTGACATAAGCTTAAAATACCTACATAGGGTATGATAAAAATATTTACTTACATCATTCCTGCTAATATTATAAATTCGGGAATATTGCGTGGCAAAATGTTGGGACCTTCAGGGCAGGTACCTTTTCCCTAGCAGTTAGGAAATTTTGTTCTTAGGAAACATCGGGTAGATGGTGTAGAAATATAAAACTAAATTTTTGGATTTTTGAAAAAAATACCTACAGTCAGGATAAAAATGTAAATAAAAAAAAAATCAAGACGGCCTTAATCGACCTTATTTCCCTATCAGGGATGTTTCTCTCAAAGTAATCCGTCAAATTAAATCTGAAGATTTTGAGAAAATTCAAAATCTTTTTCCGTCCATATACAATACTATGTGAATAAACTATACTTTATCCGGGAATTACGTATAACTTGCTTCATTAATGATTTATTTAACCAAAATTAACGCAAGCTCCAACTAAATACATCACTGACTTCGGCACGTACACCGAACACACAACACTCGGCAATCGTCAGGTCGGACCAATTTGTTGCCAATTTGATTTGTGAACGCACCTCTAAGAATATTAATCTCGTCTGAGGAAAACTGAGCGAAAACCAAAGATAAACCAAACCATGTACGGGACAATCTTATCTCTGCGCGTGGAAAAATCAGAAGTGGAAGGAATTTTGTTAATTTGACATTTGAGTTCGAGCTGAAGCCTGAATTTAGGATCCAATTTTTATGTGTTGCAAAAAACAAATCGTATTTGAGTTCTAAGTCCATAATATTTGATTGGATAGGGTATTACATAAGGATTCGATACATAAAATTAGAATGTACCAAATTATTGCGATAAAATTTTATATTACGCTTTGCTGATTGTTTTAAGTGTATATATTGTGATGATGATGATGATAACCTTCTTCATCAGCATCATCATCATCATCATCATAATTTCAGCTCGTATCCAACCCCCTCCGTCCTCCGTCTTCTTCCCCTCACGCCATTTGTTTCGGTCCTGTGCATCCCGCATCGACAGATTTCCTACCCCTTTTACTATATCAGCGTAGCACTGGCTGATACATTTTTAAAACCTTACAAAAGTATTTAAATAAGTAGAAAGGTACATAATTCAGAGTATAATTTTTTTCAGTTGTTCCCAAACAGCTACAACTTGTGTCTCTTTAAGCCTAGAGTAAATGGGCATCTCATGGGCAAGCGTGCTTCATCTTAGGCATCTTCGCTTTCCATCAGGTGAGATGTCGTCAAACGTATTCCCTTTTACCAATAAAAAAAAGTCGCGATCTCGACTGTTCAATAAAAACGCGAGTAAATAAAAAAAAATTGCGTACCTACACAGTGAAATATATACATATACTTATCTATTACTCAACTGCAAATATAAGTTTGGCGATCTACAGTTAGCGATGATAGCACGAAACTTCGTGTATAGAATTAATTAACACTGGTTCCCGTTCCATCGGTAGGTAGGTGGGTGTATTCAGACGAACTTGGTTGGCTGGTCTGTGTGTGTCTGCTATAGTTCTTCCTGGTCTATAAATGTACCGTAAAATTTTAGTCATGATAAAAACCTATATGAAGTTATTTCTATTTATTAGGCGGAATTTAGGTTCACTCACTCCTATTAGATAGAATGGCATAGCCCAGAAACGTGAGGAGTGGAGGGTAGAGAGGTCTTTGCCCAGCTGTGAGATCAACCAGGCTGACAAATAATAAATAAAATGGTAAGTGTAGGTGTAAATAAAGTTGTAGGTGGTATAGGTCTCTCGAATGCGAGAGACCGTCATAGTAGGTACCACCACGTACGTTGCCAGTTATTCTGCCACCAAGCAGTAGTCTGCAAGCATTACTGTGTTCCAGTTTGAAGGGAATTGTAGCCAGCGAAATTACCGTGCATTGAATTCTCTCGGAGTGACGAGTGCAGCGGAGGATTTTCAAAACAATGTTCCGGGTGGTCCTAAATCTGTTATGGGCAGGCGTGTTGCTTTCTATCAGGTGAACGGCCTGTTAGTCTCGTCACTCAAATTAAAAAAAAAGATTTGAAAATAAACAGATGTATCTCGGGGTGATGCGCGCAATGCAGCACTACGCAGTACTTTTTATGGTATGAAAAGTTCTGTGTGGAATTGCAATTGTAATGGGCAGGCGTAGTGCTTACCATCAGGCGAAAGAACTGCTCGTCTCTCTTGGCAGTTCCATAAAAAAGCACTTGTTGCTTCTCGTTTTATAATCAAAGCATCTCCTCTTAGATGAAAAGCCGTAATGATATCCAATCTTCTATTTGCATTTCTTTTTGTCGAGTGCCGTAAAATCTTTATTTTATGAGGGCTTTAAGCGACAATCTTGAAGTGACAAAAGAAGGCTGAGCAGGATCAGTTTGAAATAGAGGAGAGACTTGGCCAATAATGATAGATAGATGCCAATCTCGTGATCTGATTACCGTTGGTTGGGAACTAAATAGTCACGTGGATGAGTCGATCCATTTATTACGGCTATATTTCGAGTATTCAGGCAAACGACCAGCTCGTCTCGTCATTCAGTTACATAAAAATAAAATAAAAATATCGAAATAGATTTAAGCTGCAGGTGACAAAGGGGCTGGCTCATTCCTGGCTCAAAGATTAGCTTTAGCCATTCAACGCGGGAATGCAGCCAGCGTTCTTGGCACCTTGCCGCATGGTCACCTCTTGTATATAAATTTCTAGTTGTACATAGTTTAGTATCCTAATCCTCATAATATTATAAATGCGAAAGTTTGTGTGTGTGATGTTTGTTACCAGGTATCACCGTAACTACCGAACGGATTTTGATGAAATTTGGAATAAAGATAGTTTAAGTACTGAATTGAAAAATGGGCTATGTTAATTTTTAAAAATCTACCCCCAAAGGGGTGAAAGAGGGTAGTGAAGTTTGTATGGAGCATTTTTATTCCTTGGTTCAATTCGCTCAAAACTTGGTATGAATAAACTTTACACTAAATAATGAAACACGTATTTTTTATTTTTTTCAAAACTACCCCTAGGAAGGGTGCATGGGAGTTTTAAAGTTTGTACGTTTTTTTTCAGTGTATGCTTTATTCCATGGTTCGATTCATTCACAACTCAAAACAAATAAACTTTAAAATTAATTTTAAACCACGTATTTTTTATTTTTTCGAAACTACCCCTAAAGAAAGTGTAAGGTGTTTTAAAGTTTGTATGTTTTTTTTTAATTTTAGTTTTATTCATTCAAATTCGGTACAAATAAACTTTAAACTAAATAATGAAACACGTATTTTTTTATTTTTTCTATACTACCCCTAGGGGGTGTGCAATAAAGTTCTAAACTTTGTACGGAAAAATTGATTGCTTGGTTCAATTCACTCAAAACTTGGTTTAAATCCTAATTATAATATAGTATCATATAATATAGAACTTATTATGTAATATATAATATAATACATAATGCACCTAATATATAAAAAAAATTTTTTGCCGCTCGCTTCATGGCTAGCACAACGCTTCACCAGAACAATTATTGCAGTGCCACCCAGAACCTGAATACCATAAAAAGCAATGCGTAGCGTAGAGACATCAGATATTAAGTCTCATATGCCCAGTGATTTAACTGGCTACAATGTCCTTCAAACTGGAACATGGTAACGCTTGCGCACTATTGCTTGGCGACAGAATAATTGGCAAAGCTGTATTGGCAAAGTTTGTATGATATATTTTTAATTTAGGTTGATTCAATCAAAACTTGGTACAAATAAACTTTAAAATAAGTAATAAAACACATCTTTTTTATACCTACCTACATTTAGGAAGTGTATAAAGGAGTTATAAAGTTTGTATGTATTTCATTTTAGTTCGATTCACTCAAAGCTCGGTTCCAAAATGTAATATAATACATAATGTAAAAAATAATGTAATATATGATATAATACATAATTTTATATATAAAAATAATTTCGCCGCTCGCCTGATGGCAAGCACAACGCCTGACCACAATAAACAAACTTAATACCATTAAAATCACTGCGAAGAGCTGCACCATGTGAAGAGCTGCATTAAGTCTCAAATACCCAGTAATTTTGCTGGCCACAATGCCTTTCAAACCGGAACGCAGTAATACTTGCGCACTACTGCTTGGCGGCAGAATAACTGGCAAAGCTGTGGTACCTACCCAGACGGCCTACCGCACACGAGAGACCTAACTCAGTTAAAATGCTAATCCTAATAATATTATAAATGCAAAAGTTTATGTGTATGATGTTTTCATTCTCTCAAATCTCGGTACAAATAAACTACAAAATAAATAGTAAAAAACTTTTTTTTTCTAAACTACCTCTGTAAGGGGTGCAAATGAGTTCTAAAGTTTTTATGGAAAATTGTATTTCTTGGTTCGATTTAATTTTATTTCACTAAAACCTCGGCTTAAATAAACTATAAAGTAAATAATGAATTATGTATTTTATATTTTTACAAAATTACCATTAGGTAGGGGGTGTGCAATAGAGTTCCAAACTTTATATGGAAAATTGTATTCCATGGCTCAAAAAATAGACAATCGGTGATGGGGCATGCCTGTTTAGGCAATTTCGTATATTTTATACGGCAACCCATGTTCGGCACGGGAAATACGAGAACAAATCGTCGAACACGTGCTTTACAATTGAAGCGAGTTCGCAAATACAGAATCATGATAGATTCGGAAATAATCATACAGCGCAGCCGAGCAGCCGACTACTTTTCTTACTTGCGACACATCAATTTCCACGCGGGCGAAGCCGCGGGGCGCAGCTAGTCTTATTAATAGTTTCTTTTTTTGTGGCAATTGTGAATTTCTTCCTAATAAATAAATTTTACTTCCAAATTAATAGATTACTTGTTTTTCATTTTGATTAGCGAGGAAATCAAAAATAATTGGATTAGTTAATGAATTGTTACAATAAAATTTACGCGACTCCATTTAACTTACTGTAATTTATTAAATAAATAAATATAAATAAATAGTCCCTTAACTGGCAATTTTGCGATTTTGCTTGTTTTAAAAAGTAAATTCAATTTAAGGCCTAGGGCATCAAAGTGCCACTTTAGTTTACCAGTACGCAGCATACATACGTGCACGTATGTATGCTGCGTACTGGTGGTTCTTTCTTTCTTTATTTTCACTTCTCGCAAGCATGCTTGCGAGAAGTGAAAATCATATTTTATGGCAAATATCTACCAAGATTTGGATCGTCAATTGGATTTGGATGATTTGACACTTGAAAAGGGTTTATATCAGTCGATTTATGGTTCATAACAATGAATCGGTGAAATCATGATTTGTTGCTGGATTCGCCATAGTCACGAGATTAGAGATATATCGTTATTTTTCCTTTTCCTTTGTCTATCTAGATTAAGTATCTAGCTTTGGAGAACAATACAAGATTATGAGAAAAGATTTTGATCCTGATTTATGAACTTTTGTTTATTGCACACTAGTTTTCTAATGAAATGTGTTGAGGATGAAAACGGCGTCTTGTTTCTGTCTGCGGTTGCAGATAAAATAATTATATAAAAGAGATGCGTGTGTGCGCTCCGGGTGGCTGTGGTCGGGAATTGAAACGTGGTGTGCGCGGCCGCGGCAGCCTGCTTGACTACCTGCGCCGTGCGCGTGAACAAAATTCAACCAAAATTTTACTGAAATAAACCACTTGAACTTTCTTTGGTCATTGGAGGTCATTGGAGGTGAGCAGCATGAGCGTTTCCAAGTCTCAATTTTTTTTTTGTGTATTGCCTCAGGCCTCCTTCATTTATAAACCGATTTGGAAATGTATTTTTGCGTTGGGTTCAGTATAGCTACGAAGTGGTCCCATATAAATTTCATCGACATTTTGACCTTGGACTTACATTGGTCGGTTTTATACTTGTCTAAAAGTCCTCTTCGAGGGACGGCTGTTTTCGTACAGATTCGAAGGCTTATTTGCAGAGGTATCGGCAAACTCGAACACCTATCCTAATCGCTGTCAAACATGTCTTGTGATCGGTATTTGTTTGTGGATTTGTCGAACGTATCTATTCAAAGTCCGCGTCCTGACCCTTTTCCCAATCACAATCGCTAAAATTATAGATACCTATTTATTGTGTACCACTATTAATTTAGGAACACTAGACATGTCGAGACTGGACGATTTAGTAAGTTGTTTAGTTTTTTTTTTACATTTGTGGCACGGAGCCTTTTAGTTGACATCGGATGGACGCACAAAAAAAGTGTTTCTGTATTATATACATATTTCTTTCTTTTGTTTTTTATATTTCTTTTTTGTTTTCCTTATCAATTTATAACATTTGTTTTGTTTTTTACTGTCATGTTTTCGTCTGATTGTTCGTGATGTCATGGACAGGGTTCCACCATAGCGTATGCTGAGTCGCAGACCTTTTCATGACATTGCGCAACATTTTATTGTGTTCTATTTATTGTTTTAGCTTTGCCTTTATTTTGTGTCTTCGGTGTAATGTTGTGTGATGTCTTGAATGAAATGTTTTCTTTATTTCTTTCACAAAGTGCGATAAACCCAAATTTAACACTTTTAACACAGACTCTCTCTAATTTAAAGAAGAGAATAGAAATTTAGAATTCTTTAAAGAGAATGAATAGAACACATAAAAATAATATAACTCCGCTACGGCTGAAATTTTCGCCGCATATTTCAATAATCGAAATGACAAAGAGCTCTATATTTCAGAGAGAGGATCTCTCGAGACTGTGAGCACTAGCGTCGGTCATAGTAGAGCAAACTGGGGTAGATATTTGGAAATTACTTTTAAAATTGTGCTACGAGATGATAGGCTATTTTCCACACATTAAAAATGCGAAAGTTTGAGAGAGTGTGTGAATATGTTTGTTACTTCTTCACGATTTAAAGGCTCAACAGATTTGAGTGAAATACTGGTGGTAGGTTTCTCGTATGCAAGAGGCCGCCAATTATTCCCGCACAGCAGTAGTGCGCGAGCATTACTGTGTTACGGTTTGAAGGGCATTGTAGCCAGCTAAATTACTAGGCATTATGAAACTCAACAGCTAATTGTCTCAGGGTGACGAGCGCAGTGCAGAAAAATGCATCACAAAATAGGTGATAAATAACAGTGAAAAAATGTCCAACGGACTATCGGACCTACAAAAAGTATGACGTCGGCGGAGGGACCAAGTCATTTATTACAAAACCACTACGGTACAAAGTGATTTCGTGACCAAAGAACCTGATTACTTAGAAGATACGACTTCAATAATGCCCTAACTGGGAACTCTACTATTAAAGCCCTCATTAAATGATGCAGCCTTGCCCACTCACATCACACCAAACACATTCTGTGAAATTATGTTATCGCCTGTACCCTTTAGAATTTAAGCTCAAAACCCACATGGTTTTCAAAGCAATAGGCTCAGAATACATTTAAAATGTTACGAAAAGTATAATGTTTTAATGTATATGTTGACGTCAAATTGCGTGTTATGTTGATTTATATTGATAAATCAACATTTGGCACCATTTGACGTCAAAATGTGGGAACTTAGGGTCTCCTCATTGGACTGTCTATGCTTCATGTACCTGAGTATGTCAATAATCTACCAATAGGGCGGGCTCCATGTCAAAAATGTATTAATGAGTAACGAGCCGCGTGACGTCAACATGTGGTTATACGTACTCAATCGTTTTGCGATTACATTACGTTTTCCCAATAATACGAAAAAATAAACATTGAAATACAAAATAACTTCGCAATGAGTAATAATTATTATATGTTTGCAGAAATAAACTATCATAAAAAAAAAATCAGATTTTTTTACAACAGATGCTTATCCCCTATTCTGTATTTCATCGCATTGCGACCCGCTGAGCTTTGAGCTTACAGAAGATCTGTTTCTAAGATACCTTCCCATCATTACACCTTTGATAGGGTTACCCCGTTGTTTATTGAGTACTAGTTTTGAATGACCCTTAACATCCATGTAGGAAGCTATTAAGCCAATAACTTACCATAGTAACCTTTCCAATAGCCGATTCACCGAGGGAAAGGCCCCTTAGCCCTTATCCTTGATCGTATGGCGTATTTCACTGGAGTCAGCGAAGTGAGGCGATGTAAGTTTATGACTTGTGGGGGATAGAACTGAAATCCTAAAGCGCTACTGATTTAGATAGCCTCCGTGGTGTAGTGGAAGGTTTGCTCAAATCTTATATATTACCCAGGTTGCGGGTTCGATACGCGTGACGGGACAAGTATTTGTTTCGTGTCTGGGTGCTGTGGAACCATGGTCCTAGTTCTGGTTCCCTAGATACAGGGTATCCTAGTTAGAGCCCAGGAAATATGTATGTAATCGTTGGGCGTTATTATATTATTAACACTAGCGACACGCTTTGGCTTCGTACGGAAAAAGAGGAAGGTTTATATGCATGTATTATACATAAAAACCTTCCTCTTGAATCATTCTGTCTATCGATGAAGACTGCGTCAAACTTCGTAGCGAAGTATGTAATGTAAAATGTAAGCGTACAGACGGCGGAAAGTGACTTTGTTTTACACTTGTTGAGATTGTGTATTATGTCTATTGGAAGGGCAGTACTGAAATAATGACAGAAGGCTATTTCATGTAATTGAGTGACGAGACAAGGTGGTCAAAAAACTGGGTGAAAAAACCCTATCGTCCAAAATAACGCCTGTCTATAACAGTTGCAGTACCACCTAGAATGTTATCTATGCAAATTCCCTCCGCGGCACTGCACTACGTTCTTCATCCAGAGACAAAATGCCTGGTAAAGCTAACGGATCAATCATATTGAAAACATCGAATTGCTCTGATACCGCTATAAGGGTAGAGCTCGTAGCGTAGCTTGCCTAGTCGTTCGTAACATATCTGCTATGTTAAGCAACGTTCGCTGCGGACACCACTTGAATGAGTGACCGTTTGTGTAGTATTTACATCTGAGCGCTACCGTGCTTCGAAAGGCACGCTAATCCGTCGGTCCCGATTGTTGCCTTAGGACAACAGTCGTTAGGCCATGTCGGACGGAGGCCTTCAAGCAGTCTAAAAACTCCAACACCAAGAGTGAATACGAGTCGATACTTTCTAGGCAAGCGTGCTTCATCTTCGACCACATCGTCACTTCTTATCAGGTGAGATCGTGGTCAAACGGTTGCCTATACAGACGAAAAAAAAAGAATCGCTATCCTAATAATATAAATGTGAAAGTTTGTGAAGATGAATGGATGGATGTATGGATGTTTGTTACTCAATCACACGAAAACTAATTAATGGATTGAATTTTGGTAGTTTAAAAGGAGGTCCTGGAAATGGACATGGGCCATCCGTTCACTGCATAAGCCACCTCCCGGGAAACCACGGGTGAAACCGTGGGGTGCCGCTAGTGAGAACTAAAAACAAGTGCTATTAAGCTTCTTGTTTTTCATATACCCTCACTCAAGCTATATGCAGTTGATAGAACATTACGAGTACGATAAAGTTTTCAAGTCAAAATTGCTTTGTATTTTGTTTTGTTTAGAATCGAGTATTCGCTACGACTTTTCGTAAACCTAGCACGAATGAACATCAGAAATTAATCATTTAATACACATAAATGGTTCCAATGACCGCCTCATTTGCAATAATCGTAAAAGTTTAGTAAAATTACCATTTGGCTCAGAACGGCTTCGGCCAACTTTTCCCTTTATAGTTTAGGGTTTTAGGATAATGAAGGCCCAAATGTGAGATCGAACGACATTTGTGAACCAAACTCAAATGGGCTTGGGCAGTTTCCACTTATAATGTCTGAAGTGTACTCCAGAGTTGAGTTTTGTTTATAATTCAAGGAGCGTCTTGAGTATGACTTTAGTTTGAATTTAGAGAGATGCTAAGAATAACTAAGTCTAGACTTTAACATCGATTTCTGATTAAACGGCTTGGAAATAAAGATATTTGAAGCAAACAGTTTATTTTATGAAACTGAGTAATGGGACGTGCAAGTCTTTCGCCTTATCATAAGCGCCACCCGGCCCATAACAATTGCAAATTGCGGAACTTTTAATACCTTAAAAGTACTGCGTAGAACTGCATTGCACTCATCACCCCGAGACGTCAGATATTAAGTCTCACATACCCAGTAATTTCGCAAGCGGCAATGCCTTTCAAACCAGAACACAGTAATGCTTGTGCACTACTGCTTGGC
The DNA here is from genome assembly GCA_951640565.1 of Petrophora chlorosata. Classification (NCBI taxonomy): domain Eukaryota; kingdom Metazoa; phylum Arthropoda; class Insecta; order Lepidoptera; family Geometridae; genus Petrophora; species Petrophora chlorosata. Next base: position 11,598,640 of record OX621207.1, on the reverse strand, counting down.
GGCTAAATAACTGATATGGGCGATATTGGGCTGGTCGAGTTTACATTTTTAATTCTTGAGGGTATTCCATTATACAACTGTGCCCCTTCCAATAGGTCATTTATAGAGAAATTCAAGTAAAGTTTGGGTCTGTATGTGTTTTCTCGTTTCATATGAACCGAGCTCCACGAAATACACATTCCTAGCCACTTACATATTTATTTTCTTATATTTATTGATAGCTCACATAACCCTCGTTTCGTCATCCCTAGACGCGAAGTTGACAAATGTTTCTCTCCGGCACGATAAGTAATGCTTACGTTATACTAGACGATACGTTTTGGGTTAAATATCTTTTTTCCTTGAAGATAATATTTTTATAACGGAGGGAAAGGAGGATCCAATTTAGGTATTTTGATCTAATGAATGAGAGGCTCTACCAGTCATTTTCCTGTTTAAGATGGTTGATATTAATAAAATCGATTTACTTCGGATCCGAGGAACAGCTTTATTAAATTAACACGTACAAAATTCAGAAGAATATGTTTTTGATATTGAATCGTATAACATAGGTAGATATTTGGATTGGAAATAATTTACTATTAGTATTTTTAGTATTTTTGAAATACTTTTTTTTTACACTGAATAGATCTATGTTTTGGCCACTATCTCGCCTGATGTGAAGCGATGATGTGGCCTAAGATGGAGCACATAGATCTAGAGAGAGACGGCAGTTGAGCGGCTGCTCAGACCCGTCTCCCCGATGGTTCACCGAACATCATCCCGAAACACGACTAGGTCGCTTGACGGCATGGCTTTGTTCGGTGGGTGGACAACACAACCACGACCAGAGCCTACCACTCCAAAGCGCGTAAGCAAGTAACTATTTATAAGATTTTATTTTATTGATGGTATGAAGATCGTATCATTGTCGTCATCATCAGCCCATGACGTTCCTACTCCTGGGACACTGGCCTTCTCTCACAGAGAGAGTATGGGCCATAATTCACCACGCTGGCCCAGCGCGGGTTGGTGGATGTCACATGTCCTTGAATTTTTGTGATTAAATCTTGAACATGCCGTTTTCTTCACTACGTTTTCTTTTACTGTTTTTAGAGCGACCACTGAGCCACACTCGCTCACATTAGAATATTGCATGAGGATGGTATGCTATGGTATAATGGGCGAAAGTTGCATATGCATTGCGTCCGATTCGAATCTGCGAAATCATTGTAAAGTAAGTGACCCAAATAAGGCCTATGCCCTAATAAGGCCTAGGTTTCAAATTTCCCGCTTAGCTTTATTTCAAAGTTAGAATATCAACACTTTAGAGCGTAATTCACAGACCGAAGTAACAATAGGACTATTTCTACGAGCACGATCCAAATCCGCGAAAATAAATGAATAGCCAGATTCTAAATGGAACGAATTTCACGGTCCGTATTTTCTCGGAATTAGCACAAGCGATATCCATTTGGTCCGAGTTTTCACGATTCATATTTTCCCGATTTATATTTTCACGAATATGAAGCAGAACGGCTCATAAGGTGTGCTCATAGGGCGCTCATAGGGTATCTGTCCACCTGATCTAAGCGAGAACGTCAATTGGCTCACTGGCCACTTTCCCCTAAGACAAAATCGTAACCAATACGAGTATCGAAGCTTTTGATTTAAATGAATCCTACTTAATTATTTGCTTTGACCTGCTTTACATCACTTCCATGAACCAGCACTCCTTTTTAATCTAAGGACTATCTCAGGATTATAACACATGACAGCAGATGATTATGACAGCCTCTGTGGTGTAGTGATTGGGCAGGTTGGCTCAAATCTCATACACCACAGAGGTTGCAGGTTTATTACCGCGACGGAACAAATGATTGTGCAAAGAAAACAAAACCGCATACATTTATTTCGTGTCTGGGTATTGTGGGACCATGGTTCTCATAGCTCCTGGTTCCCTATATACAGGGAATCCTAGTTAGGAGCCAGGATCTTTGTATGTGATCGTTGGGCGTATTTATATTTATATCAAAGTACCTATTAGCAGAACTGTATGAGCAAAACCTTTGAAATAAAAACACAGGTATTAATTTTCTTAACAAAGCCATTAAAACCTGCGCAGGAAAGTAAAGGGGTGTTCTAAACGAAGTTTCCCTAATTACAAACACATATTAACGATGATTATTGTGGCAAACATCTGTAGGCTCCCGCTTTGAGTACGCGTTAAATTTAATTAGAAGTCATGGGCGTACTCAGTAGAGGGCGGACTTGCCCCCACGTCATGTATAAAAAATTATCTTGTCAATGAATTTATTTGGTACCACATTAATGCTAAATGTTATTTCTTGGATGTTTGTTTTGTTTCAAACTTACAATTTCTTAGAAAGGAATAAACATAACCATGCGGACAAAGTTGACGAAGTCTACTAAATAAAGATATTATAAGAGATATTAAAAGTCAGCAAAATTAGAATCGATGTCATTTCTTCCTTATTCTATGTTACCATATTTCATCATCAGGCCATGTGCTATATGAATTCTCGATATTGACATCAGGTATAAGGGTAACTCAAAATATACGACCGCGGAAGGGATTCGAACGCGTCACCTCCCTTGAAAATATAACCGATATTGCTTATCAAAAATAGTCATCGATCACGGTTTTATCACCACACTGCCCGACATCGTGCGAAAGCCCATCCACATATCATAGATCTATGGAAATCGCATGCTGTCCGATTCTCCAGATCTTTTTTACCGCACACCTGCAAGATATAAAATGGGTTATCGCCTGAGGTTTTCTCGCAGAGCGTGATAACATGGGGCACTTTAAAAGAACGGTGGAAAGGGTTCTCAAAGGTAGACAACGCACCAGTAATGTCCCGAGTGTTGCAGGTGCCCATAGGCGACGTTAACCGCTTACTACCCAGGCCAGGTCTACTTATTTGTCAACTAATTATACTAAAAATAATGTCATCAGAAATAGTTATTTCGAAGTCTTGTCTGAGCCCCACTCGAATCCTTGATTACGTCCCATGCGTAGGAAATTCAGCAGGCGTGCCTGTATTAACTTTTCCAATCCCCCTATCCGGGGTGAGCGTGAATGTAATACTGTTATCTGTTTAAACGCATGATTACATTATTCTGTTCTCTCATACAACGGGAGTAATAGAAGTTTATTGGTTTTACTTCGGTCTTACTTAAGCAATTAATAACCGAAGCAATCCTGTTAGCTAAGTCTATATGAATTAAGGAAAAATATAACTGTCACATTAGTTAACTTTTTAACCGAATTAAAAAAAAGGAGGAGGTTCACAATTCAATTATATTTTTTATTTATTTATTTTTGATGTTTTTTACCTAAGAAGTGCGTTATTTGGAATTATTTTTGCGTTGGGTTCCGTATATGTATAGCTACAAAGTGGTCCCATATAAATTTCATCGATATTCTACCTTGAACTTAGAAAATACATCAGCACATGTCACACAAGTCAGTTATTTGTAGTTATAAAATGTATTATTTTATATTTTTAAGCTATTGCATAGCTTCTATCGCGGGCCTTGAGCGTGGAGATCGAATCCAGAAATTCCGTAACGAAAATAACCTATCACCCCCCACTCTGAATGCTATGCAATAGCTTTACCGCGGCAGTCTCCGAGTGCCACACGTCTTTTTTTTATAATAGTTAAGTGAAAGTTGTCTGATATCTTGATAAAAGATCAAAAAAGGAGAAGGTTATTCGAATAGAGATTCGATTGTAACAAAATAAAATTAAGTTGACCACAGCACAACTCGTGAGTCTAGCCGGTTATTAAATCAAATAAAGATTCTTAAAATTAATAAAACTACGCACTATATTGCTATATTGCATACAGCGTGCGCGCTATATTTCTACAAAAAACACGCTCATGCAATCGTGGATTCCATTTCTATCATTGCGTGATCCAAAGATGAAATCGCAGCAAAATGAGCAGAGGGGACCGGTTTCAATCAGACCGCCTCTCCATCCTTTCCTTGTTTATTATTAAAAGAACCGGATGTACAGGAAACCCTCGTGGAATTTAACAGGAAGACACCCCAGCTGGAGCTGGATACCACGTACGAACCATAAAAAGTGGCGCAGTAAGTGTTTAGAATTTTAAGAGTTCTCCGAAGCTACGGAGAAATCTGTACAGGGCTCAAGGGGCGCAGTTTTGTATCGGATTTTGGCGAATTTCTTGAACTATTTTTACAAAACTTATTTTGTTATTTTTATGCAATTTTTCATCCAGGCGAGCAGGTGCCCTGTTTTAGTCCTAATACAGAGTTCCAGTTTTTCAGAAGAATGTTTATCTAGAGGTGGTGAGTATTTGAGCTTTATACATTTAGGGTAGAGTAAGTTTTGCCCCAGGCAATGTATATCAAGTGAATGTTTTCTAAGGATACAACATACCACTGCGTCTGCGTTTGAGATAATGTACCCCACAAACTTGCTAATTCAAGAACTTTGAATAATTAGAAATCCCTAACCTCTCGTGACCCCGAGGGGAGTTACGTACAAGGCTCGCTCGGAGTCGAATGAAACAAAGTCTCTATAACTTTACTAACCTACGTTCGGCCAGTTAAAATTTTGAAGTTAGAAACTAAGTTTTCAAGATAAGTTAGCGGAACTATATATATGGAAAACTTATTTAAAGTTTTCCATTGGGAGTTGTAAGTGTCTGCTACAATAGAACTACTGAGATAAAAGGTTGCTACTAGGCTACTTTTAAAGTATTAGACAAATAAGATTTGAATGTGCCGCCATTTATGCAGTATATTTTTTTTTACGCTTATTAAATCTATGTTTGGCCACTATCTTGCCTGATGTGAAGCGATGATGTGGCCTAAGATGAAGCACATAGATCTAGAGACAGACGTCAGATGAACGGCTGCTCAGACCCGTAAACTGTGTTGGCGACACTGAAAATGGTGGCCGCCAAACTTACATTATTTTTGAGATATTGTTCAATAATGAAAACGTTTTGTAGTATCGTGTAACGCTCCAGTTTTTCCAGCCCTAAACTCTGAGCCGTCAATATGTTTTTTTAGATATGCCAACAATCTACAGCACAAATGGCGGCAAATTCAAATCTTACGTTATTTTTAAACAGGGTGAATTTTTCAAGTGGACTTGAAGGGCTAAGTCCGAAACAATAAAGAAGTGCGAAAGATGCTTAAAGTAGTCTCGGAGCCGACTTTGATAAAAACTAAAAATTTTACCAAAGATTTTTGAAAAATCTATTTTCCTTGTTAGGAATCGAAGATAGGAATTAAATATTTAAAAATGACACACCCTTTATTATTGCACCAGCCGATAGTGTCGCTTATAAGGATCGAATTCTGGTAAGTAATGTCAAATAGCAAATTAACGAAAAGGGCTTATTTTTCAGAAAGTTCTAAAGACAATAATTCTATTCACGTTACTTAACAATCGTCAAAATATTTAGAAACCCATTCGCAAACCACGAGTTACATCCAACCAAAATATTAATCCGATGCTCTTCCACAATTTACACACAAAATGTAACACAATTTAAACCTAAAAATACACAATTTAAAACAAAGCTTACTTATTATGCCCGCATTTTATGTTTCGAATTCAAATCGTGTATTTTTAACGTCAAAAATAACAGAAGACAGGCGCGTAAAAGGGTATAATCTGACATAAGAAGAGAATAATACATTTTATGTGTACCGTAGTCGTATCCAGGATATGATTTGAAGGGGATTTCTCCCCCTAAGGGCTAAAGGCTAAAACGTCTAATAAAAAACGATGACGACATTTCGGAAGCAGTTAAAGTTTGAGAGAAAAACATGCTATTTTTGTGTTTTTAATACGGCACTGCGCAAAATAAATAGTTATTTTATTCAGGTACATATAATAGAAGTAATATAAAAAACTTAAAAAAACATTAGCTAGTATATTAGATGGCTCTTCCCAATTATAACAAACGAAGACGCTTTGTTTACATCTCAAACCGAGTATGATAATATTATTGTTATAACTAGTTGCGCCCCGCGGTTTCACTCGCAGTTTCCTACACTTCACTCAAATCCGTTCAGCCGTTGCGGCGTGAAGGAACAAACACACATACAAACCTTCGCATTTAGGTATAATATTAGTGTAATATGATGTGATGAAGTGTGATTAGTGTGAAGTGATTAGGTTATATTGTTGTCTGTAAGATAAATGAAGAAACCTTAACATCAAAAAGCCTCAATCTGAAATTGAGATTATGAAACGAACAGTTTCAGTACGTAAGTAATAGTATTCTTTGGTTTCAGCGAGAGCTACTCGTATTTATAAGATTACTAGCTGCGCCCCGCGGCAGACCCCCGACACGCCATACAAATTCGCCGAGCTAACTGTCTAGTACTACTAGGCGCACCGGCCTGTCCGCACACGTTTTGTGTGTGTGCGTAATTATTGTAGGGATGAGCTAATACGAATCGAGCGCGACAAGGACAACGCTATACGTAAGCAACCTAAGTGTTTCTCTTTCACACCCACTATCGCTTGGCTGGGAGACGCGAAAAACCAAAAAATCTTCGATTCTTATTTGTGTAAGTGGTTTCTTTGCATCCATACACACAAAGATTTACTATAGTATACGAATACTTTTTCTTTGCATACACAGAACAATAACAATTTTCTCAATATGTTTCGTCTATATGTCAAAGTCAAATAGTCAGCCGGCCTGCTCTACCTCTGTAAAGTAGGTCGTCGTCGTCATCCAAAAAGGTCATCACAACCTCAAATAACATCAATTGATCGAACATATAAAATAAACATTTGAATCTCACTCATTAGTCATTCGCAGCGAGCGGTGACAACCGAGTGACGCAAGCGCGGCATTGCCCATTTTTTTATCGGTTTGTTGCGGGTGACAACAAATTAGCGGGGGGGGGGGGGGAGAGTGTCGCTTCTTTACGTAGTAATATTTAGTTTTCTTTGCCCGCGGTTTCACCCACGGTTTCCTAAGATAAAAAGTATCCTATGTTATAATTCAGGGTGTAAGCTATCTCCATTCCCAACTTCACTCAAATCCGAGCCGTTACAGCGCGAAGAAGTAACACACGCACTTACACATTTACATACAAACTTTCGCATTTATAAAATTATTAATAGTTTATTTACCATAAAAACCTTAAGTGCTATATTACGAGAACAGTTCCTGATGCTAATATTTAACATTGCTCTGATTTAAAGCAAATTTTACGAAAGCTATTTTTTCAATTTGAATGGACCTATGTATTACAAACTAGTTAAAAAATTGTATCTCGTAAGACAGTGTTCCTACTGTCATCAGCCAGGAGGGGTTAGCCCAATAAAGTGTGCCCAATATGAGTAGGATTCTATCCCCAAACGGCCTCCCTTGCTTCGCCCACAGCAGATACGCAACATAGGTGATTCATAAGGGCCAGGCTCCATATTTAATAAAGATTACCCTATAACGGGAGTGGCAAGGATTACGTGGGCTTATCTTAGGGTCAGCTGCTTTATTAAATGGAAGGTTTTGTTACCCGCTTTAAAAACTGATGAGGTCATCCGCTTTTTTTCTCTTTGGGTATGACGCGGTAATTAAGTCGAAGGTGAATAATGGTTGGTGTCAGTTTGCTAACTTGTTTGGGGTAGAATTGCGACGTCTATTAATTCACCTTCCCGTTCCGTGGCATTTTATGTCAACGCGAGAGCAGCGCCTTAGAACTGACATGGGTGACGCGTTACCTTCCTTCATTGTGGCTTGTATTGTGTTGTTTACCCTTACCCCTTGTTTACCAGTGCTTTAGTTACAATCTATGACAAATAATCAAACTAACTAATGCAAACACAATCAATTCAATAGGTAGATATATTACTGATATGAAGTTTTTGTTGGAGAGCGAATGTGAACGTGCGACTTTCGATTTGACGCACCTGAGTTCGAATCCCGCTGGCGCCGCACCACTGACTTTCTTAAGTTATGTGCGGATTTAATACTATCTCTCAAAGCGGTGAAGGAAAACATCCTGAGGAAACCGGCATGTCCAAGAATATATTACAAAAATTCAAGGACAAGTGACGTCCATCAACCTGCACTGGCCCAGCGTGGTGGCCCATACTCTCTCTATGAAAGAAGGCCCGTGTCCCAGCAGTAGGAACGTGATGGGCTGATGGTAATGTTGATGATGATGAAGTATAACCAACTTGCCGAGTGGATACAGTTCCACGAGGTGAGATGGTGACTAACCCCAATTGTTAAGTGGTATTTGGTAGTACGTAATTTAGGTAATTTATACTACCAAATTATGTCACTACAAGGCCTATTTTGCAACGTTGTACTTTGGAAAGTACCAAACTATTAGCAGATATTAACCACCAAGCAATAGCATAATTATAAATATAGTTTCGGTTTGCCTCAGGATGACGAGCACAGTGCTGCGAGATTTTGCAAAATAAAGTTTAGGGTACAGATCCAGAACTAAGTTTTACAGGGCAGTCTTGTTGCTTACAATCAGGCAAACGACTTGCTCGTCGCATTCAGTTGAACAGAAATATCTCTACTTGGGACTTTTTTCTGTTGCTTTCCTACTATTATTTTGCACCTGTTTTTATGCATAAAATAACATTATTTTATTCCGTTACTAACTAATATTCTGTCCTTTTTCTTATAGACTTCTGTAATATCTCCACAATCTTTTTACAATCGAAATAAAATCCGACATCATAGAATGTAGCAGTAAAAGTCAGTTCGAGTGTGGTCATAAAAATTTATGCCAGCGAGAATTGACCATTTCGCCCCATGAAGCGAGCGGGCGGAGCAAAATTGAACGATTTAATGAAACCTTTAAATTTGGTTCTGTTACTCTACGATATAAGATACGACTGTTCATCGTATCTTCTGTTGATAATATTCTATCTATCTATCTATCGATTATAACTAGTACTTAGGTGGTATTATTTTAGTTATTTAAAATATTTTTGTTGGCAAAATGTCTATTGCAAAGCAAGTTTATGCGTATTTAGAATAGTCACTGAAACGGCTTCAACGGACGACCAGCACAACGCTGAGTAGAGCCGGTTTGCGAGAAAATCTTTTTATAGTCGCTACTATTATTTAATGTTTTTTTTATCGCTAGGAGTGAATATATTTTCTTTTTACAACAGGCTGGTTCAGCGTTTGACAACAATTTGAACATAGAAATTATATGTTTGTTTAAACATTTAAATTATCAACTAAAAAGTTTTATTTTTTTAAAAGTGTTATTTAGTTCATTTTTAATATGTGGCGGCTTAATAAATATTTTTATGAAAATTACAAAAGGTCCTGACGAGTCTCAGATAAAGTATCCAGTGACGAGTGCATCTTGAGACGGGAAGTAGTTAGCATTCACTTGTTTTTGTCGTGTATTGAGCGATTCGCGAGTTTGAGTCGACGAGAAGATATGCTTATCTTCTCGTATATACGTTGAACTATCGCGTTTTAGCGTGTATTCCATACCAGCTGCGCCAAGAATGGTGGCAATCCAGAAAAAAATCCCATTTGCCACCAGAGATGGCAATCAAGACTTTTTATTCCCAATTTCCACCACCTGTGGTGACTGGGAATTTTATTCTTGATTGCCATCACTGTGGCAGTTGGTGGTGGCAAGTGGGAATAGCCGCGTTTCAGTCGAAATATTGCGATTCAAAACTGAAACAAAGCCATCGAAGCCAAATTGATTGTGCCGTGCGTGAAAACTGGTAGCGCGGAAAACAGTTGCGCTAACAAATGTAGCAAACATGTAGAACTTTTTCATATTAGGTAAACCCATTGAATTCCACTCTATACGCGTTTTCGTAAAGGAATTCGCACTCGCGATGTTATTGCTGAGGAGAGCTTATTATCCGAAATACGGAAAAAAGCATAACGTGATCAGTGTGGAGACTACAAACCGACAAACGTATAAGACGTCCCGTGATTAGATGAAATGACGAAGTACGCAGGATAGCTGGTAATGACTGAAGGGATTAGTGGCGTGCTTTAGAGATCTTAGGAGGCTTTAAGCGTCTATGTCCAGCAGTGGACTGATATATATTGACAATGTCGGCGATAAATTCAAGGCATTTTACTTTAAAAAAATGCTTGAGTGCGCGTTGAGTCAAGCACCCGCGCCGCGACCGGGCGTACTCCTTGAAGACGAGCGTCTATACCGCTCGAACACCGATCGAGTAGTTCGATAATATCCTTGAGTGTAGCCGGTTAGTAATCTTAATTATGAATAAATATTGTTAGTTTTAATAATGATAGACAAACTTTCTGGTATTTAATGCATTAGCGCATGCTAGGCGAAAATCTTAAGATTTTAAATAATTGGGAAGAAGAAAAATGATATTGAACCTGCGTCTTTGGAATACCGTCCCAACGCCTTAACCACTGGGCCACCAAGTAAACTGCTCGAGCAACCAAATTTCTTCTATCCTTCTTATATCGTCTTACGGGGACGATTCTACGTCATCTGTCGTCAATGTTATGTATGTTGTGGATTTAAAATCTTAAGATAGAGACACTTGTGATTGAAATAGAGAAAAGATAAAATACGTTTATATGATAAGCATTCCTTTTAAAGTGTGTTGTGATATGGCCCTATATTTCAGTCCAACAAAAGCCATTATAGAGATAAGAAAGGGCAATAGACATCACCACAAGAAAGATCTCAAGAAATTAAAGTCGACTCATAGTGATAGGTGACAGCGGCGTGACACCTGTCACGGTCACGTGACGAGAGGTTAAGTGAAAGTACTAAGACTATTTTCCCCGTAAGTTTTCAGAGAAATGGGTTTCCAAGTAGTTGTAAATATTTTAGTTGACGTAAGTAAGGAGTTCTTTTAAAATGTGTTGCGAAGCCGAAAGTGTTTTAAGAGCATAGTAATAAAAAAACTGAAACTCAATGAAAATATGTAGTGTAATTTCGCTGAATATTATGTAGGTTGTTTTTAGAATAATATAATAAGTATGGGGGTTGATTGCAAATATAAAATGAATTAAAATTAAAATATATGTATAAGTAATCCCTACGTTTTTAAGCTATTGCATAGCTTCTATCGCGGGCCTTGAGCGTGGAGACCGAATCCAGAAATTCCGTAACGAAAATAACCTAACACCCCCCACTCCGAATGCTATGCAATAGCTTTACCGCGGCAGTCTCCGAGTGCCACACGTCTTTTTTTTATAAATTTGTATGTATATTTAATAATAAATATGGTAATGAGTTACTTTACTTATAGACCAGGGTAAGGAACAAAATATATATTTATAATCAAATAAATTACAGCGTATTTGGGACATAAAAAAGTAAGTTTTCACCAAATTTCGAGATATTTTTTTTGTGAATGATAAAAGTGTAAAACCAAAAACTTGGTTTTTTAATTTTTCACATAAATTTTGAGGTTATGTGAAAAAAGTGTATATACAAAAGTTTTAGATCTTTTTATTACCTACAACTTTGCCATTTGACTTTTTTCCATAGGACTTTTAGTTTTGCCGGAAATCGAGAAAAACCGTTTTTTACCCTTAAAAACTCACCCCCATCCCCTTCCCGATCTCAGATCGCCCGTAAATTATTTTTCTTTTCATTTTTATAATATTTCCCTCCTTTTAATGGGTTTCATCCTACTATTATTTTTTTTGGTTTTAAAAATTATCGACCCTGGTCTATTACACTAAGGATGCGCTAAAGGTTGTCCAGCTGTTGCCTGTTTGTGCGGCTACCTCCACAGCGGAGCAAGAGACGAATAGCTGAAGGAGCGGTGAAAGAGACTTCTGGTGGAGCCTATATACACTTCATACTGAAGGTACGCGCTTCATACCGAGTATGAAGTGTAGGAATTTAGACCGACATGACTCATTTTTCGCACTTTAACCACCAACTTAAGTTCTTAAAAAATGTCATTGTGCAGATTAACTAGTATAAACTAATTAAAATAAAACTTTTGCACCTTACATAGAGTATAATTTGTTTTTTTTTTATTTTGGTTCGAGCGGTACAGACGCTCATCCTCAAGGAGTACGTGCGGTCGCGGTGAGCGCTAGAGTACTCGGTAATCTGCAGAATAACTCGTTAATATGTACATTACCGCATGAATCACAATTTTCTCCATAAATTTCTTATGATGGTATAAAACTTCATGAAGTAATTTGGCAGTAAAATAAGCGGTATTAACTCGGTTACTTGTTTAATATAGTGGGTATAAATTATATGTTTAGAGATTGAGATAAATAAGCATTCCACTTCTCTCAAGAGTACCTACTCACGACACATAGGTATGAATGAAAACTTACTTTGAGATTTGTGATTCAGATTCCACACAGGACGTACCTAAAAGTAGTTCAGAGTGATAATAATTTTATATAAAAAATCTTCAAGTTGAGTTACAACAAAGTTGCACCAAAGAAAACTAAATATTAGGTTGTACTTACGAGTATTTGGGTAATTATTCCCTTTGGAAAATTAATTCAACAACTTTCCACAAAGATTACATTGAATGGGAAATTAGTTCCTCGTTCTCAGATACCAATGATCCGCCTTGTTAGAGATTCCAGATTCTGTGAAGTTTCTTATAATTATTGAAGATCTCCATTGGTAGATTCTGGGAACTTGAATAAGGTATCGTCGCAGTCTTGAAATAGAATGTCTATCTTGTTTTGTACGATGAACGCTTTGTACGAATTGGCGAAATGGTTACTAAGTAATGTTGATATTTAGCCGATCTTCTACTCGTCCTATGATGAAAGGGCAAGGGTGGAATCAAGTTGTAAAGTTCCTGTGCACATTCACCGAAATGTATCCTATAAAAAATTACAGACATGCTTACATCGATGCTCAAGACAATGCAGCTTAGTAGCGACTAAATACACTTTAAAAACGAACGTGACCAACGTGCACCGCCCCGATCACGGCATCTACACTACGTGCAGTGCAGGACGGAGAAACATGAGGGGATGAAGTGTTGAAGTATATCAAGGAAACAGTTCATGAACAGATCCAGGGTCAGATGGCCATGCGACTGTCGAGGCTGGAGTCGACTAGGACAACTGACTTCAAGTCTTATAGGCTTTAAGTTCCGGCGGTGCATAAGGAACTGTTCCTGAAATCTGAATTCTGGTCAGTAGGGGTAGTATACCGGATATAGAGGGAGGGAGAGTAATTTTTGAAACGTATTAAGTAGTGTGTATGGTTATTAGATTTTGAATATGTTTTTGGTGTATATGTTAGTCTTTAAAGTATAATATATATTCTATGGGCCTCTGTAAATTTTACTTTGTTGCACTTTAATATTATTATTATTAAATCATTTATTTCAGATAAAAATCCATATTAAACATGTCAAATAATTAAATTAATCTACAATAATTAAATTACATTGAATAAACAAAATCAAAATTAAAAACAGTGAAATCAAATAAAATTTATAAAAATGAACCAAGTTAAATTAAATTAAATCAAATCAAATTAAATTTAAATAAATGAAATCAAAATTAAAATAAATTCAAATAAAATTACATTAAAATAAACCAATTCAAATTTAAATAAATTAAATTACATAATACTTAAATTAAAATTAAATGTCTTCACTCATAACAAATGGCAGAACACTATGTTGGATTACCCATCATAATGTTCATCCATCTGTTCTGAATGGGGCAGTCATGTCGGGCAACAACCATTCTCAGTATGCCGTTGCGACTGCCTCGTGCTGGCTGGCGTAGGGAAGCGACTTTCTTGCGAATAATCGCATGAAAGCCGTCCGTGTGCACCTCAGCAAACATCTTAGATATATATATATATATATACACGGACGGCTTTAATATATAATATATATATATATATATAATATTGCCTGATATCAAAAAATGAAAGTAACCTAACATCAACAAAATGGCTTTCAGGCGGGAAATGTCTTCGACAATCAACGTTCACTGCCATGGGGAGGCTTTCACTGCTTATCCAAATAATACTTCGCCTTCATGGCACATATTCAATCACACGCTATTGCTAAGTTCCTGTCATGTACCGTTATAGCGGTCAGATGACGAAGGTCTGACCGACCTGACCCCTGTCACGAGCAAACGTACAGAAAAAATGTAACAGATAGGAAGGAATCATCTTTTTTATGAAGTAGTAGATGCACTTATAAAAGCTAGTGTAAGATCAAATATACATTATAATATATATATATTTGCCCAGCACTGCTGGGCAAAGGTCTCCCCCAAGTCTCTCCAGCCGTCTCTATCCTTATCCTTATTCCTAATAAATGCATAAATATAATGGTTTTAATTTTAGAATTCCTAAATATAGTATATATATATAACAAAGTCGTTATCCGCGTCCTCATTTCTGTTTCTCCGTTTACTTATTCTAAACTCAGATAAAGTATCCAGCCTGGATTGGTGACGCGCACTCATTCCCATTACAAAAAGTCTGTCATTTTCGGTGGGGGACGAGGAAACGCACACAAATAAATGATCACCACTAACGCATTTTTCAATCACGTCGCTATGCACGCACACAACAAAAGAAGTTAACACTAGCTTAAACTTTACACACACAATCACATTCACACACAGAGACGTTCTATCGGTACACGAAATTTAAACGTCAATCACGTTAACACCTTCATGCTTGATACTATCGATATTGTGTTATCGATAAACTCTGCTAAAGCATGGAAGACACATATAAATAAAATGAAACAGAATTCTTAAATGACATATTCTGTTGCTCAAGAGAATCAAAGTAATAACTGTCAAAGTTAGTTCGAAAGTTCTTTATTATTTTTGGCATCACAAACGCACTTATGAACGTTAATTATTACAATGACTAAACAAACATAAAACATACTATTTTTTATGTTTATTTTTTACAATGTTATGTTTTTGTATGTGCCAGATGGCTACTTGGCAGAAGCGGAATGTTCCATGCATCTTTGTCTTTTATGAGATTACTAACGATAATGATAGTCTATGTAATTACTATAGGCGATGATTTAAAATTAAACTTGCAATAACGTGAAATAACGTTGCAAGAACTATTGCTGTATGTACGATGGAAGCATCGTACATTGCGCGCGGTCAGCAGTTTACGCCTGCATGCCACATTTCAAGTATCGCGTCATCAGTTCACGATCGGACACCATTCATTCCCCGTGGGCTCAATCATTACCATTTACATTAACCAGTTTAGACCTAGTTTTGGGGAAATAAATGAACAGTTTTTTAAAACTTACTTTAGATAATTTTAATGTTGGTACGGAACCCTGTTTTAATTTTCTTGTGTTGTAAGACCGTGGTATAAAGCAATTATTTTCAAAAGGTTCTGAACAAATTGTGCTGGTACGCTTAGGAACCCACGATACATCATTTCCACAAGCTTAAATCTAGGCAGCCCGACTACCAGGTTCTTTTGGAAATCTGCCAAATAAAAGTGTAATACAACAATTGTATTTTTATCGACATATTTTTAAAAATATTGATTTTATCGATATCTAAATTGGTTCTGTCCCAGCACTAATTTCACTCCGGTTTCTTGACTGTGTTGCTAGCATTCAAATAATATAAGTGCCTATTTTCGATTAGGTCATTCTCATTAGTTACTCATTATAGTAGATTTTTCCCGCAACTTCGCCTGCGTAGACGACAGACAATATAGTCGTCTTTTTTCAAAGACCATTTTCGCAAGACCTCCCATATGAGAGCGCCAACCACCAACCCAGCCGGTTTTGATGTATACAGGTGCAGCAAAATTTTAAAATTACCAAAAATGCTGTTTATATTTTCTCTACTCTAAGGACAAAACTTTCTCAATGCAAGAGAAAAGGTACCTACCTTGGAGGTCCCAAATTTTTGCCACACCTGTATACCTTATAATCGGAGCTGGAACTTAATACTTAAAGCTGAAAACCAAATTAAAATCCATTTTGTAGTTTTCGAGTCAACAATTATTCAAAATAATAACATGTAGGTATATAAAATTGTAATGTAAAACAATATTTATTAATAGTTTCAGTTTTATTTGACTTTCTTATAACGTGCAGGAAAACAGAGCTTTGGCCGCCTAGATACATGAAAATAAGCTAAAAATTTTATCCGAAATATAACTTTTTCGATTTAGTTGCAACACTATGTGAGTTTATGTGACTGACAATAATTTTCAAATTTTCGCTATTTTAGTGCATTATTAGATATAAAAATACATACAGATGAAAAGTTACGTTATCCTTGGTGTAGTTTGATGTTCTTGAAATTTTTTTGCACCAATATATGCTGCAACTCGGCATTTTTTTAGGAGCTCTTTCGCCCGCTACGACAGTTGGTGAATGGCGCGTGATGCGCGTCAACTAGTTTTATATAACGTCGTGGATTTTTTTGTCCTTGACGTTTGGCAAAATTGGCGAGAGGGGTAGGCCTGTCGTGTCGACTCCGTTTGGCTGTCTACTCGAAGATTCTAAACCATGCAACGGATTTTGATACAGTTTTTACTGTTATTTAGAGATTTTTTACGTTAGGTATTAAACCTTCTGTAATTTACAATACATTCTAATTATCAAATTTTTATCTAGGTCTCGAAATGTCTACATAGATATTTACTATATCTACTCTTGTTTTCGATATAATAATTTACCTAAAGACTGGTTGTCATCAATTCTTAGATAAATATGTACATTACATATATTTTTACTGATGTGAATACATGAGATTGAAATAGGTGTTCGATTATTAAAATTTTGACAATTAATCAAGTACATATCGGTAAATAAGACTAGGATTATGTTCGAGGTTCGGTTTAAATCAACTGGAGTTTTCATTAAAAGTAAGTCAATCAGTTTCAAACTTTAATTAACAGCTGCTCATTCATTGAAACTAATCGATTGGCTACAATTAATAATAAAAATTAACTTTTGTCCTTAAGGTATTTAGTTACAAAATTTTATTCAAGTTCTCTTTAGAAAGGTATATAATAACGTCAATTGAAACTTTGTTTTGTTCACTTCTCGTTACAAAAGTTGGACTCACAACTCGGTTAGCTAGTATTGGGAAAAAACGTATTGAAGGCATGACAATACAGTAGTAATACTTGATCACCAAAACAAGAAACAAAAGTTTACAGTTACATAAATATATACATAATATGGTTGTAGAACAATGCGCGGCGTTATCGCTATGTGCAATTTCTTATAAATAATATTTAACTTTCAACATTTATTATGATTTGCATTAATGTGATACTCAAAGTCAAAGTCAAAGTCAAATATAATTTATTAAATAGGCACAAAAGTGCATTTTTAAAGGTCATAAACACATGATACAAATAAAATATGTTAAAAATTGTAACTTATGTTAACATGACTTTGAAAAAAAAGTAAGTGTGTTTACCCATTTCTTTCCTACACTCAAATTGAAGTCTGGGTACAGAAAAGAAATGCGAAAACTGACTCTACCAGTGCTTCGGAAACACGCCCGCTAGAGAAGGTAGCACCAAGAAACTCTGCGGGGATGTCTTTTTTACTTAAAAATGTTACATAATATATCCACTTAGTAAATAAACGTTGAGAACCAGCAATTTCACAAAGTTCCTGTTAAATTAAACAAGAATATTGAATTTTCGGCCCATAGATATAGACGACGGACTTATTTTAAATCCTTGGAATCGCTAACAACAATCTACATATTACAATTGGATAAAATTCCAAGAGCACTGAAGCAAACGGGGAGAGCTATATATAGGTATGTGGCTGATGACAGTCCATAAACAAAATGTAATGCATAAAAACATTTTTGAATGATAATTCTGATGTGACCATTGGTGACTCTCGTTTCTGCCGTTGACAGATTGAATAGAATAGAATAGAAAACTCTTTATTGTATACCAAATTAAAGAAATAGACAATAACACAGTCCTTAACTATGGTAGTACAATGGGCGGTCTTATCGCTTGAAGCGATCTCTTCCAGACAACCTTTGGATGGACAGTATCAGAAGAAGAAGTAGACGGCGGTGTACAACAAAATTTGTTAATTACAACTAAATACCTACATAATCATACATACATGCCAATATTTACATTCTAATACACACAAAAACAAAAATAATATTAAAATAAAATATAAATATAAATTGACAACAATGAAAGTTAAAATATATTTTTATGTAGGCAGGTAGGTACTTTATATTCCGGAAAACGACGCACAATACTCTTTACACCGGCATTATGAACTGATCTCTGTATAATAGCAAGGTGTGCTACTAAAACATAATTCTTAACTAGGGCAAAAAGCCGACAACGTAAAATTTGAGTGCTACGATATGTTTCAGTTTAAAGTACTATTCACCGACATTTTTCAATCAAATGTATTTTTGACGAACCTCTTTAGTCAAAAGTATTTTGATTAATTTTTGCAGTCGAAAGTGCTTTTGAGCGGAATACAGTTTTGGCGGTAACATTACCATAACATTCAGGATATGAGTAGGTATTTATAATTAAGGTTATCTTGTGACTTAAAAGTTCCACCTTCTTCAGAATGGGAAGCCTACAATTCTTATTCTCAGCGGTGTCTTCTAGAAACTACCACATAGTTAAAAATCTCGCAAGATCACCAATTTTTCTATTTTGGTATGGCAGAGTAGTGCTTTATTAAAGTGATACGTGGTGCAATAGCTGCACTAAGTGTACTCTAGTTTTATCTTTATGCTACACTTTACGTAGCTATATTTTTTAGTACAACTAGGTGACGAAACGAGCTGATCTTACACTTGATGGTAAGCAATACACCTGAATGGTGTGTATAATCTGTTTATAAATGATGGATTTCTGAGATAACAAACATAAAAAAATATAATCAAATTGAGAACCTCCTTCTTTTCCTGTAATCGGTAAAAAAAACTGGCTTATTCCAGTTCAATTCTCTTTCCTCTTTCCAAGCGACATTCTTTGTAAAGCCTATTCTCTCCTTACGCTTATGAAACCTATAAAATACCCACGCCAATGTCACTATTGTGGGAAAACTTCTATACAATATTATGCATTCCATTACCATTTTCTGAGGTCTTTTTACCTAGAGCGCCGTCTCCGGCCCGTCCCCGGCTCGGAGACGTGACGTGAATCGTAATGAACTATTACTAGCATTTCATAATTCATTGATTTGTGCACCTATATATTTAAAACTAGCTGCGCCCCGCGGCTTCACCCGCAGTTTCCCGGGATAAAAATTAAGCAGATATCAAACCCTCCATTACGTTCCACACCATATTATACCGACTGATTCTCAATTTTTTTTTATTTATTATAAATGTATGTTTGACCACCATCTTGCCTGATGTTAAGCGAGGATGTGAACGAAGATAGAGCACGTAGATTTAGAAGATACCTTAAACAAGGTTTTTCGGGAAGAAAAAATTCGACTACCGGCTGGGACTCGAACCCGTAACCCAATCTTCCCTTAGCGCGGGACGCTCTACCAATTGAGCTACGGTGGTCACCAACTCGAGTGTCGGATTTCTTCTTCCGTTATTTAACCGTCTTAAGGGTGACGTGTACGCCATCTATTGTATTGCAGCGAGTGTAGCTCAGCGGGGGCTCGTGCGCCTTTCGATCCGACGCACCTGGGTTCGAATCCCGACTCGGCCCTGCACCAATGACTTATAGTTAAGTGCAGATTTTGCACGCTCGCTCTAAAACGGTGAAGGAAAACATCGTGATGAAACCCGCTTACGCGCTTTGGAGTGGTAGGCTCTGGCCGTGGTTGTAATACCACCCACCGAACAAAGCCATGCCGTCAAGCGACCTAGTCGTGTTTCGGGATGATGTTCGGTGAACCATCGGGGAGACAGGTCTGAGCAGCCGCTCAACTGCCGTCTCTCTCTAGATCTATGTGCTCCATCTTAGGCCACATCCTCGCTTCACATCAGGCGAGATAGTGGCCAAACATAGAACTATTAAGTGTAAAAAAAAAAAAATTTTTTTCTTCCTGAAAACCCATGTGTGTGTTTTTCCCTTGGAATTCGTTAATGCTCCATATAATAATAAATATAATAAGAATAGAAGCTACCTATTTACTCAGGCCTTGAAGATACCCAAATTATAGTTATCAGGCAACAGAGAAGACGGCAAAGAGTTCCATTCCATAATAATTATTCGTAATATTTACAGTAATTTTACTATTACGTTTATTAATATTTGCATTATTTCGGGAACTCAATATTCTAAATAAAACTGTAACGCTTGTAGCGTAGTTCGCCTAACCGTTAGTAACATATATGCTAAGAAAAATGAAAAAAAATGTTCAGAATAAAAAAAATATTATTCAATAAATAAATAAAAAGTTTTAAGTTTTTATATTATTTTTATATATATAATTTTTTTCTTTCTTTTTGATTTGTAACGTTCGCAGTGATCACAACTTGGATGGGTGATCGTTTGTGTGGTATTTACATCAGAGCGCTACCGTGGTTCGGAGGGCACGTTAAGTCGTCGGTCCCAGTTGTGGTCTTAGGACAACAATCGCTAGGCCAAGGGGACGGTCTAAAAACTCCAACACCATGTTTGGCCATACACCCACACGAGAGAAAAAGAATAAAAAATAATGTTCTCTCTATACGTAGATTCGTGAGTGAATTGCAACAAATTCGCAAAATACCTCGAAACGGGATCACTGTGTCCGGCTGGGCATATCGTCGACAGTAAATATTTGATTTGAGCTTCGATGCAACGCTGCGAACCATGTTTTTCAATGTGCGTGCAGAAACGCAGACCAGATTCGCAGCCCACGTACAGAACGTGGGCAAAGAAAACTATATATTGTTTAGGGCTTAACGAGTTGAATTTGTGCCAAAGAAGGGTTCAGTTCTTGAGGTATTAGAGTTTATTGGGGTTAGAAACCCCTACGCGCATTAAGATTTGAACTTTGTATATTTTTTATGTAATAATATATATTATATTATATATTATAGTTATAACGAGACGAGCTGTTCGCTTGCCTGATAGTAAACAATACGTCAGCCCATAACAATAACAGCTGCACCCAGAACTATTAGATTTATAGATTTTAATAAAATTTAAAATAATC
This sequence comes from Petrophora chlorosata, assembly GCA_951640565.1. Lineage (NCBI taxonomy): Eukaryota > Metazoa > Arthropoda > Insecta > Lepidoptera > Geometridae > Petrophora > Petrophora chlorosata. Next base: position 11,577,554 of record OX621207.1, on the reverse strand, counting down.
TTGAAAAAAATACAACCGAATAGAGAACCTCCTCCTTTTTTGAAGTCGGTTAAAAAGGAAATAAGATCGTTTTTCCCGAAAATCCGAGTTGCAGCTAGTGGTTGATAACAATGCATTTTTGGTAGGAATTTGTATCCCTTATCAAGCGTGTGCCATTAGTCTCCATAGCTATGTCTATATAATAGTTTCAATTATATACAAAAGAATGAAATATGAAGTGCTTATATTGAATTACAACGTGAATTCACTGCTATTTCATTGCCATAACACGTAGACACAAATTGATATTCAATTTTAGTATACTGAAATACTTTATGAAATTGAAGCCAATGAATTATGTTAGCTAATAAATTTCAAATAATGCTATTAACTGACCTTTGCAAGAATTCTGTTAAATCAATACATTCGAATTCTATCTGGTAATGGACTAAACGCGCACATAGCATTTATTAAATTGTACTAAGTAATTCCCAACCAGAGTAGGTCGAGTGTAGCTCAGCGGGAACCGGTGCGACTTTCAATCCGATGCATTGGAGTTAGAATCCCGCACAGATAAGGTATGGAATGTAAGGATTAGGCTCAATTCGCACTGAAATGGCAAGCAGAGATGCCAAGCAAAAATGCGCAGCAGCGTGCGCTCACGGCGGTGGCCCGAGACCCAATGCCTTTGTAACTTGACGACGTAACGCCCGCCGTGTGCGGGCGTTACAGAAGAAACAGAACTAGAAGAGAAGAACAGGAAAAGCGCGGCCCGCGCTGCGAACAGCTTTGGGCCGCCACTTTTACCAGTAGCTGGAACATCAATTGTTTGCCGCTTCACTGCCAGCCGCTGCCATTTCGTTGTAAATTGAGCCTTAGATTCGATATAGCACTAGCTCTGAATGGTGTAAGACAATATCATTCCAAAACCGCTATCTGCATAAAACACCATTAAACTTGTCAAATCACGTTCCGTTGATGAGATAACCAACTCAAACCAAAGTTTCACTCCATCCACGAGCAAAGGAGCTTTCGTCCACCAGTTCTAGCTTTCAATAAACTAATGCATGTTTCCGATGAGTTCTAGAACACGCAGTCCATTTGTTTGATTATTATTTTGCCAACAGAGAGCTTTTCCAACTGCTGAGCGCACTGTGATTTCGTAGAAAGAGACTGATCTAAATAAGAGCCTGGCATGTACCTGTGTACATGACGATTTTTGCTTATTATAGACGCGACAATGCGCTGCATAAAAGCATAATAGAATGTCAAAGATTACGTTGACACGAACGCGGCCAGGCGAGAATCACGTCAGAAATAGAAATATCCATTGTAACGGCAGGTATCTATATATGTATAACTGAGGCAACTATCCGGATTTTACCCTAAACGCACGGGGGCTTCTACCCCCGAGGAACTGGATTCGTAGTCGCTGTCGCCTCTGCCAGCAGCTCTTAATTTACGCTTCATTACTATTTTATCGTTACAGCATTTTTTGACCGTTTCTATCACTTACATTTGTGTACTGAAATAATAAAAGCAACAAAAAACTTTTCAACGCCGCTAACAGTTTTATTTATCCAACAGGGATAAAAAACTAAACTTCACAAAAATAAAGAGACTTTCTAGCTCCATGTTACCGTAACCGCACAAAAAGTGAACAGTATTTTCTCATTGCAGTGCGGTACAGTCGCCGACAACCGCTTTGCGTTGAATAAATTAGAATGGTGGAAATGAAGTGGTTGTTCAGGAAATGAATCTGTTTTAGCTGTGGCATTACGAAATACTTTTACTAAGTTGGTATTGTGTTTGAAAACTATCGTGAGCGTGATCTAGAATAAACTAACGTCTATTAGACAATCCATTAGACAGTAAGACGAAAATTAGATAGAAATTATTACTTTATTAGATAAAATTTCTCCATCTCTTTTAGTTTCAGATTGGTCCTTATTAATCTATCTCAACAAATCCTGTAATAATAATAATTTGTGGAGGCCAGGGGTGACTTCGGCACCTCTCGAAACCCTTTAGCCACCCACACCAACGTTGCCTCTCTCGTCACCAATGAACGGCGGCCCTTAAGGGGGCCCGTTTGGTGACCACCTGCCTAAATATTTTCTTATGAGGCGGAACTGGCAGGTGCCGAAGTCTCATATCATAGACCGGTTCTCATCCATTAAAAATTCACCTCAATAGCCCAATCATAAGACTATTATTGGAGATATGGAAATTCCATATCTCTAATAATAGTCCTTGCCCTTTTCGGGGATTGTCTTTGATTGCATCTTCTTAATAATGCACTTAGAAGCAGTCCCCGATAAGTGTTGCCCATTACATATCTAAATGAAATGCTCTAAGAGGCGTGTTGGGCTCATGACCCTGCGCAAGCCTTCCAAAGGACCGGTTATAACTCGTGAGTACGAGCGACATAATAATGAAAAACGAATGACGAGAACTTCGAGATGACCGAGAAGGACAAGCTCAGCAAGTACTTCGACTTAGTCCACGAGGTAACTGCCACGTGGGCGCATGACGATCGTTGTTCCTATTGTTGGTGTCTATTACACAGTTTTATAACTACTGCAGGCACCACCGAATTAGAAACCAGCAAATTGTGGAAGATGAATAAATACTTTATTATTATTATTTTTGTGTAAACTTTTGTTTTCTCTTCAATTCTGGAGGTGGAAAAATTGCACGGGCCGTAACCAAGTGCTATGAGAGGGACAAAAACTTCCTAACTATTCGGCATGTATTAAATATTATCGCTTTTTGAAGCAGTTTATACGCCGAAGATTGTATGTTGAGAGTTTCAAGGCATTTGGCTAGGGTTTTGGGTATAACACCTGTCGTAGACAATATGATTGGGATAGTTCTGGTGCTGTTTATCTGCCAATGTGTCTCAATTTATATTGAAAGGTCTGTGTACTTCGCAATTTTTTCTGTGTATGTTGTTTATTACCCAGAGCCAACCCAACCACACCAGTCGCCGGGTGATCTTCTTTAAACATTTCGTGTATACTGTCAGGTACGAATATCTGGTTCTTGAAATATTATATATTGTAATCAGACGTACAGCTCATAAGACGGTAATGACTAAGCCATTTACTAAGCTTATAAAGTTTAGTAAGTTTGCCAGATTAATTTAAGTTAACGAGCAACTTACGGTGAAGCCTATGATTTATTACTTCAAATATTATAACCCTCATAACAAAATATTGAAGTAATCTAAAACTTACCTGAAGCCATTTTATCTTGGTAATATTCTCTTCAGTAACAGTCAGCGCTCTTCTCTCCCCCAACTTATAGTGATCATCATAGTACATGTACTCCGTAAAAGTCAGTCCACTGGTAGTATACTGTTGTGTAAAGTATATACTTATAGTTCCGTTTTTTATGTCATGTTCAATTATCCACTGGCACTTGATCGGGACGGGGAAGGGGTTGGGGAAGTTGGGAGTCTGGATGACCCCTACGGGGCCCCGTAGTCGGCCCCCGCAGGTCTGGGGACCTTGATGCTCCCGGTCTTCTTGGGAGCACACATGGTCTACTGCGATGGTGATGAGTGTGATGCTGAGTAGCCGTTGCATGGTTAGCCTGCAACAATAAAATAATGTTATGTTAGTTGATTGTTGTGCACAAGGGAATAAGTATGCAGCGGTCGCTAACATTACAATGGTCTTAGTTTTGAGAAAACACTAATCCGTAAAATATAATATAATCAGAATCATAATCATTTTATTTCAAATAATAATACAAATGCATTACTTTATTCTAAGTTTGGGTACATTAACACATAAACAAAATAGTGTGCAATATATCGCACCTTCGGTGCTACAAAGTCACAACAGCTCAGTTTTGAATTTTACAGGAGAGGACTTTGAAGATTTTTTTCGCATTTATTGCCTTATTACTGGATGTCTAATTGTAGTAGGTTTAAAATAAAAATATATGACGAATGTTATTACTAGCCATCCCGCCCTGCAGCTTTTCCCACGGTTTTCCTGTTATCCCGTAGAATTTCGAAAAATCCTTTCTTAGTGCATCTATACCTACCCAATAGAAAACTAGAGAACATAATTTATATTCCAAACATGTTTTTGTCTGTATTGGCCTAAGGAACATAATTTATTATCCAAATTTAATGTTTCTGTCTTCTGTCAGTCACGGAACTGTTTTATGCGTACCAATAGGCTTCACTAGTCAAATTGGCAGTAATTATAAAAAAAAAAGTTGTGGCATATTTTTTAAGAAAAGCCACGGTTGTCTTCACATAATTGGAAGATATAAAAAGATAAATACACAGGCTTATGACCCAACATCGAAAATGAGCAGTACACGTCCGAGACCTAAAAATAAAAACATTCCACATATTTTTCCATTACTACATCTCGAGATATCACGTATCAAGGCTCCACTTTTAAAGAGATTTTCTTCCATTAGGTAAAGCTCTACCGCTAGGCCAAAACGTTTATCCGTACAGACTAAAACGTATTTCTGATATACGCGTTTTGTACGTGACAGTACTTTAGAGTAAATTTAACAGCATGTTTAGAGTGCAGTTTCCTAATGCCAATTTAGTTTTGGGTAACTTCAAACATTAATTTCAAAACTGTAGGTATTTTACATTTTAAAATACAGTTTTAAATGCTAGAACTCCCTAAAGTTTCATGCATAATTATGAAGGCATGTAATGCACACATGTTTATAATACTAAAACATGAGTAGAGTTTTTGCCGTTTAGTTTTGGAGATCTCAATTTTCCTCGGATATAAACTGCCTTTGATAATGTTGCAGTTTAATTTAGTAGTGACTTTAAACACACATGATTTAATATTTACAATAAGAGTGCTTGTGTTCCGTAGAATTTAATAAAATGCAACTTGGATTTCTATTTATTTATATTTTACTAGCCGCGTTACCATCCACGGTTTCCCGGGATCAAAGCCTATGTTCTTTTCCAGGACCTAAAGTACCTACATACCAAATTCCATCAAAATCGGTTCTCTAGTCTATAGCATGATTGAGTAACAAACATCTATCCATCTATCCATCCTCACAAACTTACGTATTTATAATATTAAGTAGCATTTTATAACCACATCCCGACATTTTTTTTTATGAAATTGAGTGATGCAAGTCGTTCGCCTGATGGTAAGCGCTATACTTGCCCATAACAATTGCAGAGCCACTCAGAACTTTCAATACCATAAAAAGCAATGCGTAGCACTGTATTGCGCTCATCACCCCGAAACGTTGGATATTAAGTCTCATATATACCTACCTCATATATAACCGCCGTTGCGAGCTCTGAAAGTAATTTGTACATTTAGGAGACACATGAAACTGCATCTAATGAGATGCCAAAAAGTGTGAATCCACATTAACATAACACAAAATATTGCACCTCACCGGGTGCAGTTTCATTGTTGTCACTTACGTATTGTGTACACATAGTTCATAATATGTAAATAATTACCTATTTAAGAATGCAAATAAATGTTACCTATAAATATATATATATATTAATTTTATAAGATCTTAGCTAGATTAGGTATTAGGTAGTTTAGTTTTAGTATAGTAAATAGATGTAGTTACCTACCTCTCACAGTCCTAGTGGTCTCGTTTATTTTTATTTTCTTTTTGATATTGGTCCATATTTTCCAAAACATTATAGTGCGTTTGGATTTGCTTACGCTGTCTCGACCGATTCGTCAGTATAGGTATAGCAGGTTTTACCCTCCAGCTTAAGCTGGTTAATTACTGTCTGCTTGCTTTGCTGCACGTTTCGAACGAGGTTTGCATAACTGTATATATATATATATATATATATATATTTTGTTGTGTTTTATGTTTCTTTTTTTATAGAATTTTAATGTTTGTTTCTTATTGTTTTAATGTTTGTTTTTTATCTTCGTCTGATTGTTCGTGATGTCATGGGAAGGGTTCCGACTGAAAATCAGTGCTAAGGTACCTACTTAAGATACCTTAGCGTATGCTGAGTCGGAACCTTTTCCTGACGTCGCGCAACATTTCACTGTATTGTTTTTATTGTTTTTTGCTTTGTCTTTATTTTAGTATGTATATATTCAGTGTAATGTTGTGTGATGTCCGGAATAAATGTATTTTCTTTCTTTCTTTCTTTCTTTCTTTCTTTCATATGCCCAGTAATTTCGCTGGGAACATTAACCTTCAAACCGGAACGTCATTATGGGGATACGCGTAGAAATATTAATGAAATATGCGCTGGTTAAGACTAAACTTTAGAGTCTTGAACATCGGCGCAAAAAGTTGCCAGTTTATCGGTCTGTTACCGGAAACATTTCGGAGAGTGTGCGACAGAAGTACATGAACTTATTCCGCCATCTCCATTCTATCACCGGACGACCAGGCGTACGGCAAGCCGTCATCAATTTATAGTCGACATCCCTCCTGCTCGCACCAAGCGCTTTGCTTCAACCTTCATAATGCGAACGGCCAAGGAGTGGAACTCTCTGCCGGCATCTGTGTTTCCGGATAGCTATAATCTGGGCGTCTTTAAGACAAGAGTGAACAGGTTTCTTCTAGGCGAGCTTGCTACATCTTCGACCGCATAGTCACTTAACAACAGATGAGATAGCGGTAAAACGAGAGCCTATAAATATGAATTAAAAAAAGAAGTTATTACGGAAGTTTTAGAACTGATGCCGGAGACAAGTACCCTTCATCTCTATAAGTGTTTCATTCACGCCTAGCAAATAGCCTACATATTTTACTTCTCCGAACATAACTTGTATAGACAGACACATTAATCATAGGAAACAATTCCAAAATTGATATATTCCACCCATTTGTTCAATTCCAATTCTTAAGCACACGATTGTGGATGTTCTTTCCAACACACAAACACACTTACAAACAAACGTTCGCATCACACTAATATTATAAATGCGAAAATTTGTATGTAAGTGTGTTTGTGTGTTAGTGCGTCTGTTCCCTCTTCACGCCGCAACTGCTGAACGAATTTGAGTAAAATATGAAATACAGATAGCTTATACCCTGGATTAACACATAGGTTGATTTTTGCCAGGGAATAGATGAAACTGCAAGGCGCAGCTAGATTATAATATTAGTGAGATTTGAAAAATTGCATTACAATCCAAGTACGCATTGAATCTAACAATAAAATAGCCTATTGTCGTCTCTTTTTGTAGATTCTCAAACATATTAGTTTAAGAGCCTTTACTATTTCACTTAGTCCAACAAAAAGAATTTGATATTGTGCTCGAATATATCTGAATCATTTGCTATTATTGTAATGTTATTTGGGACAAAGCTGGGTCCAAAAGTATTGTTATAATCTTTTATTGTATTAAGCTCATAAAAATGTTTAAGTTGTATAGAGGGCAGAAATATTGAGTGTTGTCTGCGCTTTGACCTGTCTGTGATCCCTTTACCAAAGTTCAAAGTTCTGTATTCAATTTTGGCATCACAGACGCACTTATGAACCTCAATTGTTACAATAACTAACCACCCAGAAGATGCGGCAAGAAACTGAAGGGCATTTTGTTTTAGGACTTTTGTTACAATATATTGATTTTTATGTTTGAGATATCCGAGCTCTACTAAACGATCTAAAGAATTGTTGCTTGCAAACGTGAGTAAATGTATAAAATCTCTCTCCAGCCGAGGTTTAACCCTTTACTGGTTGTCAGGTCAGGAAGCATTTTAACCGACTGAACCAAAGATGTAGTTACCTCGGGGGCCGAAGTTTTTGCATTCCCGTTCTTTAATGACTTTGGAGTGACGGACGCTACATCTATTAAGCGAAAACCCCTTAAAACCCCTTTTTGCACCACATATGTAGTAGTCATTTAAGCTTAATTATCTCTCATACTGTTTATATATTTATTTTTTCTTTTTGTAATTATGTTTTCTTTTCTTTCTTTATTTAAGCCGTCGGCACGTTATATAAGCCGCCGGTCCCGCTTGTTGTCTTACGACAACAATCGGCCATGTCGGAGGCCTTTGGGTGGTTATAAAAACTCCGACACCAGTGGCCCACACCAACACCGGAGAAGATTATATTGATTATTGTAATTTTGGAAAATACATTTTTGCATAACTTTACATATAGGCATATAAAATAGTTAAAAAATAAAAAACTACCTACTTTTTGATCGCCCTTTTTGTAGTTATGTAAAAATTAATAAAACTATTCACGTATTGAAAACAAGCGAAACACTTGATTGGTTACTACGAAAAGCTTCAATAGCAACTTATTTTCAATATGAAACTAAAATATTTTATTTCTGGAAACAAAAAATCTCGTTCCACATTTGCATTCATATTTTCCTAGTACAAACAAAACCGTTGAATTTGCACAGTTGTTTGTTGAAATCCGGGACGATATGACTTGCCCTGGATTCTTCACATATGTTGTTTTTTTGTCAACAATGTCTACTGGAATATTGTTATAGAATGGTCTCAATTTCATGAATGTAAACAATTTTAAATAGTTCAAGGCCACTATTTAACACTAGAAAGTTCTTAGACAGTACCTATAATTGTACATAGAGTATGCCTAGTAAGTTATCGACTTAGTTTGAAAATTACAATGTGCACGTTTTGTAGAATAGTTGTAGCTAATACCGAATACTACTTGTATTATTAAGTCTTCTGTGCTAATACTAGGTGGGTATACTGTTTGAAAAGTTATTGTTCATAGAATGAGAATAATAGTAGGTAATAGACAGTAGAAAGATACATAACTTGAAGTAAATACCTATTCAGATTGATAATTCATCATAAGATAAGTATAAACCCTAACGTTACACGTGTCGCGTCAGAAGAGATAAGAGCTATGCGATAGAAAGGAGGCGCTCAGTAAGTTAATATGACTGGTAGGTATGCAGCGCTACGCGAGCTGAATTGAACTTTATTCGCGTATTAATATAGTCCCTATTTGTTTAAATTTCTTTGCGGAGTGATGCTTCTGTCCCTTAGTATTCTGTGGTATAAGCTATCTCCATTCCAAATTTCACTCAAATCCGTACAGCCGTTAGCGTAAAGAAGTAACTGTTTGTTACTTCTTCACTAACACACTTAGCATACAAACTTTATAATTTTAAAATTTAAAATAGTGTGATTTCACGTTTCTAATATTATTATTATTACATTATAACTATAGTTACCTACATAAATACCTAGGTACCTAGTTAAATTTTTGGTACTATTTTGTTTTAAGTTTTATATGTATTTGGTGCATATGCATATCCTTACGAATAATAGGTACATTATTTTACTTAGTTATCACACTTATTTTATAAATGTGAAAGTTTGTATGAAAGTGTGTTTGTGTGTTAGTGTGTTTGTAACTTCTTCACACTGTATTAGCTTAACGGATTTAAGTGAAATTCGGAATGGGAGAGATTAAAGTATAAGCTTTATACCCTAGAATCTATGTTTCTAATATTATTCTATTTCTAATATTAATCTATCAGTTAAAATAGACAAGTTAAAAATTTTAGTATGAAATGGTGGTCGCCGCGATCTCGCAGCGTAAACTCGCCCCTGATGAAGAGCATCGGACATGCTCGAAACCTAGCTCGACTAATTCGACAAACTACGTGAGTCCTAGCCGTTTTATTAAATATTTATAAGTTAAAAATTGTATAAATTTGACATTTAAAATTTGTAATAACCTATACCTACCTAAGACATATGAAAATAATTAATTAAATTTTGACACTTAATATAACTAATAACTATTTCTAATAATTAATTTTATTTGAATCCAAGAGTGTGAAATTATATCTTGTAAATTAATTAAATTATTTTTATGTGAATTGTATTGCACACCCTTAAATAGGGTAGATTATATGGAACATTATAATTATTACTGTAACACCTACATTACCTACCTATATTCTAGCAATAAATGTTTATGATTTATGTAGAACTAATCCAGGGCCTAGATTAACAGATAGGCTTTTTTATCCCTATAACCGCGGGTGAAACAGTGGAGGGCAGCGAGTAAAATTAAGAAGAAAATAATTAAAACAAGTCTTATTCCATGAACTGGAAAAAAAAACAATATGAATGTGAAAACAGTAAAAATCGTTTAATAAAATTACATTAAGGAAAAGGACTTCCGTTGTCACGACCCGAAATAATAAGATGATAAAAGTTTGTCCATTTTCCCTTAAAAATATAAGACACATAAAGAACAGGAAATAAAGAAACTTATTTTCATTAATTATTTTCTCACCGCCAAAAACAACTTTTCAACTTTGTTATTTATTTTGATAATATTGTTTTGTGAATTTTGTAATAAGTCGGAATGATAAAATCTGTCAGGAACCACGATTTTGTTAAAAGTTGGAAATAACGTTAAGAAAATGGACATCTTGGAAAAAATATACTTAAAATATACTTCTGGCCTGTAGGAGTAGTATACCGGAGATACAGGGAAGGAGCGAAATTTTTGAACCCTGTGAAGTAGTGTGTGTGATTTATTTAATGTAATTTTATATTTTTGTATGTATGTTAGTCTGTAAGGTATATATTCTATGGGCCTCTGTTAATTTTACTTTGTTGTACTTTAATATTGCCTGAAATAAAGAGTTTAATAATAATAATATGCAAATTTAATGTGACAACGACTACGGTCACCATCAATTTGGCTACGGTAAAAAAACATGTTTTCTTAACCCCCGACGTAAAAAGGAGGAGTTGTAAGTTTGACCACTATTTGTGTCTGTCTGTGGCACCGAAGCCGAATTTGCTAAAGCCGCAACGAACCTGCCGCCAAGCAGTAATGCTTGGCCTCTGATACTAAAGAATGCCACTTCTTTCGATCGAATGCAAGTTCCAGGCATCAACTTGTAGCTCCCATATGTCAAAACGGAGTAGTAAATTAAAGTTTCTGCAACTGCAACTAAAATGCAGGCGTAGGTGCTGGCTTAACGAGACATTGTGCATTGAATTAGTTGAAACATTTTCAAAGCGTTTGTTTGGAACAGCTTTTCCTTCTGGCATTTCGTTCGTTTAGGACGACTTTTGTACTAAAGTTTCACTGTGTCCAAACTTTCTTAAATTAGGGATTACTTTTTGGAACTGTGATTAAACGAGCAAGTCGTCCGCCTGATGGTAAGCGCCACGCCTGCCCAGAACAATTGCAGTGCCACCTAGTTATTTTAATACCGTAAAAACCACTGCGAAGTACTGCATTCCGCTCATCACTCCGAGATATTAGATATTAACTCTCATGTGTCCCTCAAACTGGAACACAGTTATGCTTGCGCACTACTGCTTGGTGGCAGAATAACTGGCATAGCTGTGGTACCTACCCAGACGGCCACCCTCATACGAGAGACCTACCACAAGTAAAATTCATTAATCAAAGCACATCCTCTCCCACTTACTTGTGAGAAAAAGTCCAACGTTAAAGCATGAACTCTTTAAACATTCAGTTGGCGTCTGAAATAAATCATTGGTAAGAACAATACGGATAATTTAAACAGTCCCGTAGACGTTGGGTAAAGTGTGCAGGCTGCAGCCACGTGCCTGATATACTGCCAACTGCCAGCCTTGATAGTAGCAAGATGTGCCTCGAAATATTTCGCTGGAATATGTTAGGAGATCTCTCATAGATACAGTACGACTTATTTTGTTCAAGATTTTTGTATCTGATTTAAGTATCTATGAGATGTAATGAGACGTTCCTTTGATCGCACCGCACAGATTGGGTCTAGTTTATACTTTACTAGCGACCCGCCCCGGCTTCACACGCAATTTACTAATGTGGTGTAATTTTTTGACGACTTGATTACAAAGCATTCAATATTCTCAACTATTTTAAAACTTAATTAGAGTGTATTGTAATTACATATTAAACTTCCGTATTTTTTTATGACACTGAGTGATACGGACATGTTGTTCGCCTGATAGTAAGCGCCACGTCTGCCCATAACAGTTGCAGTGCCCCCCAGAACTTACTTACTTTAATACCATAAAACGCACTGCGCAGAACTGCATTGCGCTCATCACCTCGAGACATCAGATATTAAGTCTCATATGCCCAGTAATGTCGCTGGCTACAATGTCCTTCAAATCTTAACATAGTAATGCTTGTGCACTACTGTTCGGCGGCAGAATAACTGGCAAAGCTATGGTACCTACCCCGATGGCCTCCCGCATACGAGAGACCTACCACGGTAAAAATATCTCAATGACAGTGAAAAATGTATCAAAATCCGTTACGTGTTTTAGACCAAATTAGTGTAGAAACAGAAATGTGTAAGCGATGGCGACTTTGTTTTAAACCTACTATTTAGAGATTAAAGAAGCTCACCTGACCCGCAGTGAAATTATCTCATAAGAATAAAGCTCAAATTGATGTAGCATATTTGCCATGTGAGATGTCGGTTTGAACTAAAGGAAGAAAGTTCGTAGCTCTTATAAGCTTATTTTGACCAATAAGGGAAGACAACCGTTGCTTCAGAAGATCCGATATTGCCTGTTAAGTTTTTAGGTACATATCCGTTATCCGTATTTGGCCGACCCAACAGAACTAAAATTACTTTTCTCTGTTCGTGCTTATCGGGCGCCAAGGTCTCGAGACCAATTCCACGCAAAACTTCATCTAATAAGGCCTGTATAGTTTCCAAGAGGCTATTCGAGAAAGTTTTGCACAAAACACGTGCCAAATTGGGTAGTAGTCCCTTGTTTAATCTGTTGACTCCTCATTATAAAGTGTCAGTGCTTGGAATTGTTTTCAGCCTCTATGGTGTATTGGTTAGGTAGGTTGGCTCAAATCTCATACATCACGGATGTTGCGGGTTTGATACCCGCGACGGGACAAATGTTTGTGCACAGAAAAAACGTAAGCATTTGTTTTGCGTCTGGGTGTTGTGGGACCATGGTCCTCATAGTTCCTGGTTCCCTATATACAGGGAATCTTAGTTAGGAGTCAGGATCTATGTATGTGATCGTCGGGCGTCATTTATTTTATTTTATTTTATTTTAAAGCTGTGGCGGGTATAAACTAAACCAAAGAATCTAAGCTATCATCAATTGCTTTTTCCTTAAGAGTAGTAATTCCTATTATCAGCTGGTTGTGTGATCTGATAATTCCCAGCAGAATTTTACTACCATGTACTTGAAGAAAAAATTAAAGTGCTAGATTACTAAGTCTTTGGGGTATAAATGACCTCGTAAAAGTTTGGGCATAAAAACTGTCTGCTATAAGTGCCCCAATCTATCTTAGTGGATACTTTTCAGTGATGATAAAGTTCAGTGAACTTTTGTAATGAATTTAGGAGGTTTTATTGCTCACTCGGACAGTAAGATAGGAAATGTCAAAGTAATAAATGGCTAATAATAGCAAGTAATTACTTGTAATAGATCTCTCGTATGCGGGAGGCCGTCTGGGTAGATACCACCGCTTTGCCAATAATTCTGTCACCAAGCAGTAGTGCGCAAGCATAACTGTGTTCCAGTTTGAGGGACACATGAGAGTTAATATCTAATGTCTCGGAGTGATGAGCGGAATGCAGTACTTCGCAGTGGTTTTTATGGTATTAAAATAACTAGGTGGCACTGCAATTGTTCTGGGCAAGCGTGGCGCTTACCATCAGGCGGACGACTTGCTCGTTTAATCACAGTTCCAAAAAGTAATCCCTAATTAAAGAAAGTTTGGACACAGTGAAACTTTAGTACAAAAGTCGTCCTAAACGAGCGAAATGCCAGAAGGAAAAGCTGTTCCAAACAAAACGCTTTGAAAATGTTTCAACTAATTCAATGCACAATGTCTTGTTAAGCCAGCACCTACGCCTGCATTTTAGTTGCAGTTGCAGAAACTTTAATTTACTACTCCGTTTTGACCTATGGGAGCTACAAGTTGATGCCTGGAACTTGCACTTGATCGAAAGAAGTGGCATTCTTTAATATCAGATGCCAAGACCACTTTGGGTCAATGCGCCATACTGGCGCGCCAGTATTGATAGATAGCTTTTCCTGCAACTTTGTCCACGTGAATGGCAGAGGAAGCCCATATTATTAATTTTACCAAGACCATCTTTGTAAGACCTCCCCAGTATATGAGAGCGCGTACTACGAAGATAACAAGCTGTATAGAGTATGTTACATCAAAATCGGTTGGGTGACTACTTAGCTGCTGAAGCTTGACCTCTTCGTTGTAGGCGCTCTTACCATGCTAAATTGGCCTAAAGAAAGACAACGAGCTTCGTCTGACGACCACGTGGACTAAGTCGCGGGAAAGTTAATATTATAAAGAACTGCAAAGCCTTCAAGTCGTAAATGCCTAGTAAAACATTTTTAGGGTAGCGTTTTTGATGTTGATTGACGGGTTCAGCTGATTTACGCGTATGTAGGCAGGTGCCTCTAGGCTCGACCTTTGAACCTTTTGGCAATAACAGGAATAGGTTTTTGTGTCCGCTATTATAAAGGACCACCTGTGATCGGCGTATGACGTAAAAAGTTATTTCTGTATTATATTACATTCAACCTACGTATTTAATACAGCTTCAGGCTTCAGCTTCAGTTCTACGTACTCGTATTATTACATAGCTGAAGGCATAAACAAAGTTTCGATATTCGATGGAAAGCTTACATGTTGAACTGTAATAGAACTCCACTCATTATGCAACACCCATGCAAGGCACATACCTTTAGCATATTATTGTGACACTATTTTCAACATGTGTAAGTAATAATATATACATATATGAGCATGAATAAATGAATACACTAAAGAATTAATAAAAGAAGAGCATAAAATGTACGTTAGGTTATTAGGTACGTTAATACTGCCTTCACAGAAATCATGCTTATGCAGTTGGAATAGGAATTTAAATATATTTTTGAGTCTACAATTATATCAAATACTCATGCTTATGTTCTTTTATCAGGGTTTGAATAATAGGACCGGTCTCTATGTATACCCTGGTCAAAATGGCAGTCCAAGTCATCGTGGGGATTGGTCAGCGCTCAGGTCTATACGTTAACGACATCGTTAGCACACTGCAGTTGCAAAAATTGTAGTGAAATTAGCTGCGACTCAGAGATATGAAGAAAATTACGTGGATTCTTGCTTACAGTACTTTTATGATTTTTCACAAATTACGTAGTACAAAATTGTAAGTAACGCGTAATGTACACCGTTCTATCACATGATGAGGAAGTGCTGTGATTGGTAGCCGATGACGTGTAGCTTGTGTTTATTGGACGAAAGACGCGCGAGATGCTCTCTTCGGTATGGCACTGCAGCGCCCTCTGATGTAGGTACACCTGTACTACGGCGTCAACAGATGATTAGAGCATCAATGACAGTTTTTGTGGTGCGTGGTTGGGCCGATGAACTTTATTCTCGTATATCGCCGAGGTTGCGGGTTCGATTCCCGCTATGAAACAAATGTTTGTGCACAGAAAAAAGCACAAGCATTTGTATCGTGTCTGGGTGTTGCAGAACCATGGTCCTCGTAATTCCTGATTCCCGGTTTCTGGAATTTCGGCCTATCCGTGCTAAACGTTTCGTTTTTCGATGCAAACGTCGAAGGAGAGGAACACCTTGCCGTCGTCTGTGCTTCCACATAAATACAATCTCGGTTTGTTTATATCAAGAGTGAACAAGTACTTACTGGGTAAGCACACCATGGGTAAGTATCTTCGACCATATCGTGGCTTTTCATCAGGTGAATTTGTGGTCAAACGGTGACCCAGTCAGATGTAAAATAAAAAAGCTCAGTTATCGATGTATGTGAGCATTGGGCGTTATCATAATGGGGTTAGAGGATCAAATAGGTACTAAAGAGAATTTATAAATAAAAGCTTCACGATTTCGCCAACATTTTGTAGAAGGCGAAGCGTGCAAAATATGCACAGTAATAAACAAGCGGCATTAACGTAGAATTGCGAGGAAAGGCCAATTTAACATAAAGATGAAATGTACCTAGCGGGTAATACAACGTTTTGCACTGTGACGTCTCATCTCACGCGTGTCAAGAATTCTGACGTAATAAACATATAAACATGATATTTATGTTCGTTGAAGTAATTTTACATTTAATACTGGATGTGACAACATTGCCATTTTTTTTAAATCAAGTCAAAAATTACCTACGTATTATATTTACAAGCTTTTATTTAAGTTGCTATGTTTGTTTGGGGCAAATCTTGCAAGTTGAATCAGAACCACTTCCTCTTATACTACGGAGTTGAAATTTTGCATAGTCAAAGTCCGATGACAATGCAATATTAAGGTGACAGCCAGCTGATCTGATGATGGAGACGGAAGGTGAGCAATGGAACTCCTTGACGGATAATCGTACTACTAGTGTTTGGGCTCATTTTAATCTGTTAAAAGCTTGTCTTGAAAAATATATTTTTCAACAACAATCTTGTTAGTATAAATGTAACAAAATAAAGGCGTCCGTCTGATGCTGGCCTATAGCACACAAAGTTTTTATACCCTGTGCTATCATTTATTCATTAAGTTCTTTGGTCACATCTTCAGAAACGAAGATTCGATGGAGAGACTTGTGGTCCAGTGTCAGATGGCAGGAAAAAGAGCACGCAGCCGATCAACCACGCGTTAGACAGATCTTTTAAGACTGCAACTTTATCCACTATAGTCCAGTGTACTCGCAATGCTACCAACGGATAGAAATGGAGAAGCGTTGCGATAGCATTAACCCTCTCTAAGGAGAACCACGATGCTAAAGACCAACCATCACCTATTAATTATTTTTTTTAATAAATAACGCCCAACGATCACATACATAGAACCTGGCCCCTGACTAGGATTGCCTGTATCTAGGGAACCAGGAACTATGAGGACCATGGTCCCACAACACCCAGACACGAAACAAATGCTTGCGCTTTTTTCTGTGCACAAACATTGGTCCCGTCGTTGGAATTGAACCCGCAACCTCAGTGATGTATGAGATTTGAGCCAACCTACCCAACCACTATACCACAGAGGCTGTCAATAGTACACCAAGACGACTCTGACAAGATTGTTCGACTAAGGAGAAGATTATTCATTCTGTAGCCATATGCATGCGCCTGCATTTCTGTGGCCATTGAGAATAATATCCTGTATGGTACTCATTCGCTCATCACATCAGCTTTTACAAACAAGTACAAACTTGTTGTTTTATCTGTCCCATTGCTGGGCAAAGGTCCCCCTCGACTCTTCCATTGCTCTTGTGTGGCACACTGCCAGTCCTTGTCTAAGGTAACTAAGTATAACTTTCTAAGACAATAAACATACCTATGACTACAAGAACAAGAATATTAGAAACAAAACAAACGGGTTACATATATATGAGACGTTTGGAGTTCAAACTTCGGGCCAGTGGCGTAGTGGGTGGCACTCTGTGAGCATAATTGGGGTGTCACCCAAGAATAAAGTGTTAAAATTATTAAAAATCATATACATATATGTATAACTACATATATGTAGTATGTACACTGAAAAGAAAATCAGGGTTTCACGCGTAGTCAGTGTGGTGTAAACAAACTTAACTAACATGTTAACAAGATTTATTTCATATAACGTGCATTTGTAAATTATCAAATTTCTATAAATTGGTGACACTCAGTGCGGTCCACCCTCGAAGCCCCCCTTAGCTACGCCACTGCCTTGGGCCCGCGGGTACAGGCGCCTATCGTATTGCAAACTTCAAAGATCTACAAGAGTTCAGAGTTCTGAAAGTACTCCATGTTTTAACTCTACAGCTGCTACTTTGTATACTCACTAAAGACCGATCACCACATTGATTGGCGCGAACATTCTTCTAGACTATTACTACTTTAAAGTTAGTCAAAAAATTACAAACTTGAACGCCCATACAAGCTGCCATAAAAAAGTAATTACCCATTTAACCAACATGTTTTATACGAGTATCATACATTAATAACCCGGGCAATGTCTGATATAAAAGGTTTGCCCAACATTTTACCTCGACCAAAAAATAATTTAATTTTACAAACAGTTTGTAAATTTTTTACAATGCTCCTCCTAACATAAACGTACATTTTAACTTGATTTAAACAGGGTCGTAGAATATTATGCTACCAAATCCAAGTTGTTCTAAAGGTTCTAAACCTCGATTTTTATGGCTCGTATTTTAAGGATTGTGACATAAATATTTTAGGGTATATTTTGATCCAAACTTTGACATCGTTAAAGTCCGAAGTGTAACAAGAGATAAAAACAAAATAAATATTGATTTATTTTAACGAGCAATGGAAAGTTCCAATACATGATTATTTAAATCCAAAACTTTATGTAGAGTACAAAGTTAAAGTTTGTCTTTAGTGACTTAATAAAAAAGGCTTTTTTATGGTAAAACAGTAGCAACTCTCTCGTGGTAGGTATCTCGTAGCTATCGGGGTAGGTACCACAGCTTTGCTAATTATTCTGCTGCCAAACAGTAGTGCGCAAGCATTACTGTATTCCGGTTAGAAAGTCATTGTAGCCAGCGAAATTACTGGGCATATATCTGATGTCTCTGGGTGATGAGCGCAATGCAGTGCTACTTTTTAGGGTGTTACAAGTTTTGGATGGTACTGTTATTGTTATGGGCAGGCGTGGCGCTTATTATCAGGCGAACGACACGCTCACCTCATCACTAAGAACTTAAAAAAAATATCTTTAAGTACATATTGTATTTTTTTTTATCCATAAATAAAGTACATTGTATTTGAATTTCCTTTAATAATATTAACAATTAATAAATCACATGCATTACCTACTTACATATATGAATTGTAATTAACATTCTCTTTAATCTAACAATAACAGACGCTATCCAGAACTTAATACTTTTAACAAACAAGACAAAATCTCTAAAAAAATGCCCCTCAGTTTCTCAGTTGCTTTGATAAGTATGAAACATTTCTGAGTAGTGGTTCTCTTTTCGACACGGTGGTGGTAGAATCATTGTGATAATTCGACGTTCATAAGTCTGTGATGCCAAAATGATTAAAGAGATTTTGTTTTGATTTGATTTGATTTCGTTTCCGACTATAGCTTGAGACTGATATGCAATCTTTTTAATATAATAAATTACTGACTGCGCCACGCGGTTTCACTCGCGTAGAATTCAACATAAATATTCGCATTTATAACTAACACGGCAATTATTGATTTAGTCTAACTAAAAACCCTGAATACACGAAGCTCACTAACGTCTTCGCTACCTACTTACGCTAACGGCTTCGCAAGAGATTTTGACTTTTGACTTGACTTAAGACCTGCCCGCATTGTACCGTACTCGAATCTCTGTTATATAGTATACTAGCTGCGCCCCGCGGCTTCGCCCGCGTGGAAATTGATGTGCCGCAAGTAAGAAAAGTAGTCAGCTGCTCGGCTGCGCTGCGTATGATTATTTCCGAATCTATCTTGATTCTGTATTTGCGAACTCGCTTCAATTGTTAAGCACGTGTTCGACGTTTTTTTTTCGTATTTCCCGTGCCAAACATGGGTTGCCGTATAAAATATACGAAATTGCCTAAACAGGCATGCCCGATTGTCTATTTTTTCAACCAACCAAAAATTCGACCACCGGCTGGGACTCGAACCCACAACCCAATATGTGCCCACCGTAGCTCAATTGGTAGAGCGTCCCGCGCTGAGGGAATATTGGGTTGTGGGTTCGAGCCCCAGCCGGTGGTCGAATTTTTTCTTCCCGAAAAACCTTGTTTGAGTTTTTTGCTTGGCATTCGTTAATGCTTAAAAATATTATAAGAATTAATATGAGTCATATTTAATTTAAAAAAGTGTACTTGAAATTTAAGTTAAATTTTTTAAGTAAATGTTATTCTAATGAATTTTGTTCGATACTTTAAAATTCGATACAACAAGTTGGTACTCCAATGACCTAGTCCAAACATTTTACGAAATAACGTGGGTCGAGGAAGCACGATTCATAATAACATAGGACACTAATTTATATTTAATATATTTTTGTACTATGACGCTTCTTGCATTTTATGAATTCTGGTTACATCCGGGTAAAGAGGGGATACGTAAATGTCACTTGATACGCCCGCGAGAGGTCGGAAATGTATGCAGAGTTAAAATCGCCACATTGTACGTGAGCGTTTATATTTCATTTGTTTTACTTAAATGGCTGTTTGAGAGGGATTAGCTAGTCATGCCATTATTATCTCTACTTTTCTAAAATTGTAATTTTAAATATTTGTTACGTATGCATAGACTCGAAAACTGAATAATAGTGACCATCATAATATAAACACTAGGAATAAAGATAGAATTGATAAGTCCTTTATGGGCAACTGCGTACGTTTTTATAATAAAATTCCAAAATGTATAACTGAGCTCACAGAAAGTAAATTCAAATTACGCGTAGACTGTTCTAAGAGAAAAACATACTATACTGGACGTAATTATATTCAAGACAAAGATGCTTGGAACATTCCACTTCTGCAAAATAAAAAACATAATATTGTAGAAAACCAAATTTTTTTTACAAAATCTCTAAAAAATGCCCCTCAGCTTCTTGCCGTATCTTCTGAGTAGTGGTTCTTACTCACCATAAGTCCCAACTTCCTATCCTACTTCCTACTAATATTATAAATGCTAAAGTTTGTGAGGATGGATGGATGGATGTTTGTAACTCAATCACGAAAAAACTACTGAACGGATTTTGATGAAATTTGTAGGTACTTTGTTACGTCCTGGAAAAAGGACATAGGCTACTTTTTATCGCGGGAAACCGCGGGGTGCAGCTAGTCATCCATACACAAGTCATTGCGGCTAAAGTATAAATAAAACATTTAAAAAACCCCCGACACAATCAAACATGTCTAAGAACCACCACTAGAAAACCTGCTTTCACAGACACACAGAGAGACACAAATAGTGGTCAAATTTATAACACCCGTCCTTTTTGCGTCGAGAGATAAAAAATCAGTTTATCAGCGAAACATTTAAAAGCTTCCGAACCTCGTTCAATCGGTTAATTTAACCCGTCCTTTATGTTTACACAGTCTCTCCCTGGAGAGCGGTCGCGACGAGCGCATTATCGGACGGCAGTAAACGAGTTCTGTCGCCGCTGTTCACATTATCCAAATATTTTATAGTGGGCGCTTTTATGTGACGGAGTAGCCAGCAGCGGTTGGGCTAGTGATAAGCTATCCTTGTTGCTCTTGAGGAATATCAGCTAGAATTTCTTCATAATCATAGACCGGTATAACGGCAACGGCACTATGGAACATTCCGCTTCTGCCAAGTAGCCAACTGGCACATAAGAAACATAATATTGTCAAAAACAAACATGAAATATTGTAACAATATGGAATTGACCTATGAAATCGGTGTAGGTCCGTTGTCCCCGTAAGCCGTGTCCCCGTTAAATGGGGACAGGGGTACTTTAATAAAATATTTAAAAATACGTCCCGATGTCTCCTTACCTACTACCTACCTTACCTACTACCGCTGGCGCGGCACGCTCGCTTCGCTCGCTCGCCTCGCTCTGTGTGATCACAGTTCTAACATAACATTTTAAATTTAATGACGTCCTGTTGTCCCCGTAGCGGGGACAAGGCCTACGGGCCTACACTATAAAATCGCGGGAAAGCTACCAAAATAAAATATCAGCAGCTTCTCATGTAAACATAGACGGTTTGTGCTGTAATTACTTGTGCTCTCACTTCGGGATCTTTCAAATAAGCAGAAGAATCTGCATACACATCTGTCTGACAGTACCCGACGGCCAGATGTTGCCTTTCTTTTCAAAGGTGCAGTGTTTATTAAAGTCTGAATAATTCAAATACAATGCGACAAGAATCAGAATGAACACGGTCAAAAATATAACTAATCAGAAAATAAGATTTTTTCTAAATGATATATACTACTAAAAGATAATGGATAACCCAAATGTAATGGCTGCAATATCTTTCATATTTCAACCAAATAGGTAATTAAATGATCCTATTACAGATGTATAGTAGGTACCTTAAGGTAATTTCCGTGATTTTACATTACATAACGCTTACGCTAAACATTTTCAGTACTTCTTTCTAGTGCCCTGGTACCTGAATTCGATACAACAAGTTTCCGCACTAATGAGCCAGTCCAAACATTCTTCGAAAGAGCGTGTGTCATCACGATTCAAAATTACATAGGACACCTTTGTGTCAATATCTTCATCATCAGCCCATTAAGTTCCCACTGCTGGGACTCGGGCCTTCCCTTGTAGAGAAAGTATGGATGTCACATTTTCTTGAATTTATGTGATAAATTCTTGGACATGCCGGTTCCCTCACAATATTTTCCTTCGCCGTTTTTAGAGCGAGTCTTAAATCTGCACACAACTAACTTAAGAGACTAAACTTAAGTCATTTGTGCGGAGCCAGCGGGATTCGAAATCGGGTGCTTCGTACAGAAAATCACACGTGCTCCCACTGAGCCATACTTGCTCTTAGTTGATGTATTACCCTAGTACTAAAGTATATTCTGTGATTTTACATTACATAATGCTTACGTTATAACTTTTCAATACTTCTTTGGTGCCCTGGTACCTGATGTTCATAAAACGTGCTCCTTATTAAACCCACCTTACCTACCTTGCCTTACGTTTTTCGACGTGCTTTAACCGATTTCAAAATAATGAGGAGGTTCTCAATTCAACTAACAGTATTAATACATACATATATAATAGTCAGTTTTTTTGTTGAAATTTTTTACATGATTTTTACTTTTTTATGTACGAGTATGTACCTCGATTACTCTTAAACTACTTAACCGATTTGTGTGATTTTTAATTAGTTGAAAGGGTATACCCGCCATGTGATCCCATATAAGGTAAAGATTTAATGATGTACTTATGAAATATAGATAAAAACTCCTGCAAAAGGCTTGTGTTTATGTCAAATGTTTCTTATCAATATGAGTCATGTTTAATTTAAAAAAGTGTACTTAAAATTTAAGTTCTATTTTTTAAGTAAATGTTATTCTAATGAATTTTGTTCGATACTTAAAAATTCGATACAACAAGTTGGTATTCCAATGATCTAGTCCAAACATTTTACGAAATAACGTGGGTCGAGGAAGCACGATTCATAATTACATAGGACACCTTTGTGTCAATATGCCACAGTTTAATTAATAGCACAAATATACTACAAAGTGTCGTATCGTGTCAAATCTCAATAAATTTTGAAATGCAATTACAAAATCAATGATGTGATCGTCATAAAGCGCCATTTCAGGATCGTTAATAGAATTGACGGCAGTTACAGAAAACCGATAATGCTGACGTCGGTTCTGAAAGCGGACACGTGGCGTGCCAAACGAGATTAAAGCTCACCAGTTGAATAGCCTCATTAATGATCACTGGCTGTCTTGGCAAGCACGGTCCATCTCTGATCTTGGATGTTTATGAGGTGAGGAAGTGGTTTATCGCAACGTTATATGATAAATACTACTGCGGCTTGTACCGAAATACCGGTAAAAATCGTATCGATACCACGAAAGTACCGTCAAAAGTATCGATACCACAAAGTAAAGTTAAAAGTATCGATACGAACGGCCATGGAGTGGAACTCTCTGCCGGCTTCTGTGTTTCCGGATAGCTATAATCTGGGTGCCTTTAAGACAAGAGTGAACTGGTTTCTTCTAGGCTAGCATGCTACATCTTCGACCGCATCGTCGCTTAACAACAGGTGAAATAACGGTTGACCGTTATCTCACCTGCCTATAAATAATTAAAAAAAAAGATTCCACAAAGTACGTTAAACGTTACGGTAAAGTATAGGTAAAATGAAATCATCATCGTCCATTACGATCCAAATGCTGGGACACGGGCCTTTTCTCAAAGAGAGAGTATTAGTCCAGTCATTATAGTAAGTTCACCTCGGAATTCGAGATACCCAGCTGTAAGTTTGTAAATAGTTGTATATTGACACCCTAAAAGTTGTCTCAAAACCTACATATGGTAGGGTGTAAGCAACTATTAAATTTCAAGGTCAAAGGTCACAAAAATCGGTTTTTTGCGCTTTTTTTGGAAATATCTCATTTCCTATGGGTTTTTTGCTATTTGTATTTATTATCAATATTGTAGAATACAAAATTCTCTACAAATTTTGTTTAAAAAAATTTTTTATACGGTGAACCGTTTTCGAGATAGAGGGCGGAGAGTGCGCAGTCACCGCATCACTTCAGGTCAACCGGTGCCTCCGGTCGACGCGCCATATATAGTTGATGAACTATCAATAAATCAATGATTATAAATATTTGTCAATTTTTATTAACTATTATATTATATTTTATCATTTTCTTCATGCATTAATTTTTGAGAAACTGACAAATTTGGATGAACTAGCTGCAGCATTTGAGGAAGAAAATTGTTCGGCCCAGAGATTATTAGAGAGTGGAACTCAAACCTTATTGGCAGTCTATAATGCTCCGAAATCTGTGAAAAGTCTCGATCATCTTCGTTATACGCATTACGTCAAGTCTACAAAACTTAATAAACCTGTGCAGCTTTCAAATATTCCACCAACAAGTGCAGCTGCTCATCAACATTTCAACCGTGTATATTATCAAGTTCAAACTTGGTTAGGACATGATTTGGAACCCCAGGTATGGGGTTGGGCAATGTGAAATGATTTTCTGGAGCCTATCATGACAATTTTACCACCTGCTCCAGAAGATTTGCTAAATACAATTTTCTGCAACTGCAAAAGTGGTTGTGGTTCGCGATGCGGATGCAGGAAAGCGGGCTTGCAATGCTCTTTAGCTTGTGGCCAATGTAATGGGCAAGCTTGTCTCAATGCTCAACCATATCAGAGCGACATTAAAGAAGATGGAACCTTTGATCCCGAAATCATGGAAGAACTTGAGACAAATGTCGTTGAAGACGATAATGAAGACCAGTTTGAAATTTACCAGCAGCCAGAAGACGACGATGAAGAGGAAGAAGATGTTTAAAATTATAAATTGTAGTTTGTGTACCCTTTATTCCATTTTTTTACTTTCAATAAAAAAAATAATTATTTAATGATATTTTTTAATAAAAAGATTAATTCATAATTTATTTGTTTTTTTTTTCATCATGTAAGAAGTTATTAATATTAATTAGGTTAAAATTCAAATATAATTCTTATATTTTCATTAACAATTCTGCAATTACATGGGCAGGTAAGTGTTGTTAAATAAATTAATACTGAATAAAAAGTGGATAAGTTAGGAAAAAAATGATAAAATATAATATAATAGTTAATATGCTATATAGCTGATGCTCTATCTGGAAAACTTAGTTGATGCTCTATCTGGAAAACTTAGTTGATGCTCTATCTGGAAAACTTAGTTCTGCTGCATATGCGGTTCGTAAAATTAGGCAATTAACGGATATAGCTACGGCTCGGTTAGTTTACTTTGCATACTTCCACAGCATAATGTCATATGGCATTTTGCTGTGGGGTTCTGCTGCGGATATAGATACTATTTTTATATTACAAAAGCGTGCGGTTCGCGCGATTTACGAGTTGGGTCCACGTGACTCGTTAAGGGATTTTTTTAAGCAAGTTAATATATTAACTTTACCTTCTTTATATATTTATGAAAATATAATGCATGTTCGCAAAAACTTCCAAAAGTTCAAAGTAAATAGTGACCATCATAACATTAACACTAGAAATAAGGATAGGATTGTTGTACCTAGGTATAGACTAACTAAAACGAATAAGTCCTTTATGGGCAACTGCGTACGTTTTTATAATAAAATTCCAAAGTGTATAACGGAGCTCACAGAAAGTAAATTCAAATTACGCGTTAAGAATGTTCTAATGAGAAAAGCATACTACACTGTTCGTAATTACATAGAAGACAAAGATGCTTGGAACATTCCACTTCTGCAAAGTAACCAACTGGCACATAAGAAACATAACATTGTAAAATCCCAAAAAAATGTAACAAAATCTCTAAAAAAAAATGCCCCTCAGTTTCTTGCCGTATCTTCTGAGTAGTGGTTCTTTTTCCGATACGGTGGTAGAGTCATTGTGATAATTTGACGTTCATAAGTGCGTCTGTGATGCCAAAATGATTAAAGAGATTTTGATTTTGATTTTGATTTTTGAATAAAAATTGACAAATATTTATAATCATTGATTTATTGATAGTTCATCAACTATATATGGCGCGTTTTCGACCGGAGGCACCGGTTGACCTGTAGTGATGCGGTGACTGCGCACTCTCCGCCCTCTATCTCGAAAACGGTTCACCGTATAAAAAAAATTTTTAAACGAAATTTGTAGAGAATTTTGTATTCTACAATATTGATAATAAATACAAATAGCAAAAAACCCATAGGAAATGAGATGACTGGACTATATGGGACATAATCCACTACACTGGCCCAGTAACGGGTTAGTGAATGTCACGTGTCCTTGAATTTTTGTGACTAATTCTTGTTGGTTGGTTTTCTCACGATGTTTTTTCACCGTTTTTAGAGCGATCGTTAAATGCGCACAAAACTAAACTAGCGGGATTCAAACTCCGGTGCGTCGGTACGTAAGTCGCACGAGTTCCCGCTGAACCACACTCGCTCTCAAATAACATAACAATATGAAATACCAGTATATTAGTAGTTATCGATACTTCCTACGGAAAGAAGAAGGGAAATAACTTTAATTCATTGTCTCTTTCTTTCGGCTAAGTCTTTCCGCTAGCCGCGCCGCACCACTTGTCTCGCTCCCACGTCTCAACCTGGGCGATCAAGCTTGAAGCGTCTCGCTAGTACCGATATTATTACCGATAATTATAACATTATTTTAGTACCGGTATTTTGTAATTTTACCGGTAAAAACAGGCAAATTAACGTTATTTTACAAGCTTTTATTTAACTTGCAATGTTTGAACTTGAATTTGAGTTCAATCAGAACCTATTATCCTACAAAATTTTGCTTACATGTCAAAGTCCGATGACAATGCAATAATATGGTGACAGCCAGCTGATCTGATGTTGGAGATGGAAGGTGGGCAATGGAACTCCT
The DNA here is from genome assembly GCA_951640565.1 of Petrophora chlorosata. Taxonomy (NCBI): domain Eukaryota; kingdom Metazoa; phylum Arthropoda; class Insecta; order Lepidoptera; family Geometridae; genus Petrophora; species Petrophora chlorosata. The sequence goes on along the minus strand of OX621207.1, from coordinate 11,550,548 downwards.
TTACGGATAATCGTAAACAACTAGTGTTTGGGCTCATTTTAATCTGCTCGCGGTTTCGATTACGAATTTGAAAAGCTTGTCTTGAAAAATATAATTTTCAACAAAAATGTTGTTTTAAGTATCTTTATCCCTACACTTGGGCTCACTTGACACCATGTGAACATTCGTGAAAAGGCGTGAGACGGAAACAGCGGATTCATGAAGTTGGCATTTAGAATCAACAATTGTTAAATATCAATAGCAATTGTTTGGTAAACAGTTAAATTAGCAGTTTCGTACAATTCTAATCAAAGTTTCTGCTTCAATTTCGACTCAAATTTCAGCTTGACTAAAACAAGGGTTTTCAATAATTGAACAATGTGTATACCTACATTTAAGAACCGTCTCGCAATAACGTTTTCAATAACAAAGTATTTGAGAGAAACAAGTATCAAGTTTTTGGTTATGACATGGTACTTGTTTACTTGTTATTGATGCTGACTACAAATAGGTATCCTACTTACAATCAACAATTCTGTGGAACTCGATACCTCTGGTTTATTAATTGAATTTATGTACTTCAGAAATGAAATGTTACGCCTCTTGATAATTAACTGCTTGTTGTAAACTTTCGAGACGTCTTTGGTTGGCAATTTGATGGTAAAACAAAGTAGGTATATAACGGCTTACGATATAAATATAAATCCTAGTTTCTAACTGGGATATTTTTTTTTTACATCTGACTGGGTCAGCGTGTGACCGCGATCTCACCTGATGGGAAGCGACGATGTGGTCGAAGATGAAGCACGCTTACCCAGTAAGTACTTGATCACTCTTGATTTGAACACACCCAGATTGTATTTATGTGGAAATACAGACGACGGCAAGGCGTTCCACTCCTGCGACGTTCGCACCAAAAATAATGATTCGAAACGTTTAGTACGGATAGGCGGAACGTCCACCATGTCGTACTTCTTACCTTAAGTAAAGGATCAGAAAGTCCAGACACTATCATAACTCACAACATATACTTACATTATTGAAAATATTGAATTTGAATTTGTGCCTCATCTAAGGGTATAAATTGATTTGATGTCAATACAGAATGAAGTAACTCAAATTACTACCAATAAAATAGGAATAGGAAATAGGGTGACTTTGATTTAGTAGACATAAAAATCACGTTTTTAGCCCAGCGAAAACAGTTTTCATTGGGTTTTCGCGCCTCATCTAAGGGTATAAATTGTTTTGACTTGAATACAACATGAAGTAACCCATATTACTACCAATAAAATAGGAATAGGAAATAGGGTGATTTTGATTTACCAGAAATAAAAATCACGTCTTTAGCCCAACGTAAAAAGTTTTCATTGGGTATTCGCGCCTCATCTAAGGGTATTAATTGATTTGACGTGAATACAACATGAAGTAACTCATATTACTACCAATAAAATAGGATCATAGGAAATAGGGTGATTTTGATATAGCAGAAATAAAAATCACGTCTTCAGCCCAACGAAAAAAGTTTTCATTGGGTATTCGCGCCTCATAGAAGGGTATAAATTGATTTGACATGAAAACAAAAAGAAGTAACTCATATTACTACCAATAAAATAGCAATTAGATAATAGGATGATTTTGATTTAACAGTATATTTAATAAAAATCACATTTCCAGGAATAAACATCACTAATAGCTTAAAAAGCATTACCTTTTTTTCGAGTGATATTATTATAAGCAAATTGCCAATACGTTCGATTCCATATGTAAAATACTCAGGAAAGGTTACAACAATAAGTTCACAGAATTCTGTTTACCAATCCCAGAAACTTCACAAAAATAATATATCCAAATTCTTTATAATTTTTGTACCGGAAAAGGTACTCAAACGGAAGAAAGGAAAGAAAAATTACAGTACAAAACGGGGAAGGGATTACAAATTCGAGAGACTCGCTTTAATCCAGGATTATGCTCGGAAATGTAGGCTACTTAGATCATAATAAAAAAAGATTGTCCCCGGCAGACTATCTGTAACGCTTACGCAACGCCCTGTGCGGGCGAGTGCCAAAAACCTTGGGGTTGGCACGGCGTTGCTTTGAGGCACTTGAAGTTAAGTATGCTGTTTATATCCTTTTGTAGAATGCACTTATGCTGCTTATGAGCTTATGCTGCATAGAATCTGTATCTTAAATTTACAAACGCTGTAGGCGTTCGTGACGGTATTTCCTACTTTCACAGAATTAGGTACTAAACTAAAAGGGAACTAGGTACTAAGCTACTATAATTAGGTACGAACTAAGTAAAATACAATATTTGCATAAACAGGTTCATAGAAATTTTTTGAATCCATAGGCTCCTGAACTAGATTAATACTGTTTGGAGTGCCAGTGACTTCTTCCATCTAGATTAACTTAATTTATTATGCATTTCAGGAACAAACGATTTTCTTAGTAAGTAAGATATCAATAGGTTAATATACAAAGTATTTTTTATGAGACGAGCAAGTCGTTCGCCTGATGGTAAGCGCCACACCTGCCCATAACGATTGCAGTGCCATCCAGAACTTTTAATACCATAAAAAGTACTGCGTACCACTGCATTGCGCCCACTAATTTCGCGGGCTACAATTATTATTTTACCTTTCGATGTTAGGTAAGAGACGATCACTAGGTTTTGGAATTGATGCCTATAGTATAGATTAGATAGTACTATTAGTTAAACATAGAACTATAAAGCCATACAGGACAATAATAATTCACCAAGCGGGCCCATGAGTCTGCATAATATGATTAAAAGAACTATGATATCCTTATCCGTTTTTCGTTACTCCGCAATAGTTTTCCTAAGAGAGTTCCAGCAAAGATAAAAGATCTATAGAAGGCGCGCTTGATTTAACCCATTCACGACGATGTCCTTTGTGCGGCTGTTAAGCTACAGTGGACATATCGAACCACAGGAATACCATCAAAGGAAGAACATTTTCTTTGCCTTAGTTTTGATACGCAGAATATTTTTGTACTAGCCGATACCCGCGACTTAGTCCGCGTAAAATGAGATAAATTACTAGAAAACTCTTTATGGCACTTAAGAAGGGTGGTAGGTTTCTCGTATGCGAGAAGCCGTCTGGATGGGTACCACCGTTTTGCCAGTTATTCTGCCACCAAGCAGTAGTGCGCAACCATTACTGTGTTCCGGTTTGAAGGGGTGTCGTAGCCAGCGAAATCACTGGGCATTATGAAACTTAACAGCTCTTTGTCGCAGGATGTCGAGCGCAGCGCCGCGCAGGATTTTGCAAAACAAAGTTCTGGGTGGTGTTGTTACTGTTATGGGCAGGCGTATTGCTTACCATCAGGCAAACGACCAGCTCGTCTCGTCACTCAGATACATAAAAAAGAAGGAATTACATTATGAACATACCTTCCTATGATAAGTACAATAGGCGGGCTTATCGCTAAGCAGCGATCTCTTCCAGACAACCGTATGCTATAGGGATCATAACCTGTCGTTTATTAGGTTTATCGCCTAAGGAACTGTTCCAGTAACAGGATAAAGTTCCGTGATTCAATATTCTTATTAGTCAGACAAGGTATAATCTACATCAGCGTAAAAACAAATCAAATCAAATTCTTTATTACCAGAATGTTGTACACAAAGATGATAAATGATAATCATAAATCCTGACATTCTACCATAAAAATGTCGCGCAATATTAATTAACACAAGAAATTTCAAAAAATAGAATTAGGTACCTAAAATTCATACTGTAATGTGCCATATGCATTCTATCAGAGAAGTCTTTGTTATCCAAACGACGTCAGTTTTTCATTTTATTCTTAAATACTATGCAAGGCGAGTAGACCCTCATACGATTAGGGTGCCATAAAGTTTCCACAGTTTGAGTATATATTTCGTTCATGCAGTAAAAGGTTAATAAATCACAGACGTACAGACTGATCAACGAATAAGCCACAATCAAGGTTCCGCCTGAGTTCTCTCGACTGGCTTGCGACAATAGGTACTTCTTCTCCTCGTTTGGGTGAGTGCCCAACCCTGGTGTCAGAGTTTTTAGAGCGCCAGCAGGCCTCCGACATGACCTAACGCATCTTGTCCGAAGACATCAACCAGGACCGACGGCGTAACGTAGGCTCTTAAGCACGGTAGCGCTCAGATGGAAATACCACACAAACCGTCACCATTCCAAGTAGTGACTGCTGCAAACCAACCACAACAAATAACCTCGAAGATCTGTTACGAACAGCTGGGCGAGCTACCCTTCGAGCGTTACGAACAAAACTTGTATATTATTTAATTACTTTGAGGACCTAAAATCAAAATGCGACATCTGGTTTTTTAGCAAAGTTAAACAAAACAACATCGTCCAATGCCCATTTAAATAGTTATATCTACACTTAGTTTCAATAAACGCAAAAAAATATAAGAAAGGTATAAAAGCTGGTTTTAACCTATTTTCATAGATTCTTTTGTACAGCAGCTTACGTGGGCATTAAACCCGCAAAATTCTTGTGGACAGGGCATTTTCTTTCTGAAAATGTAAAACGCTTTTGTTTTATAATTTAAAATTTAACTTTATTCATGCCAAAGAAATGGAAAATTTGTTAAAATGGCGGTCAACATATTTTTGTAAGAATCAATGTCGCCAATTGCACACACTTAAACAAAACATCTATACCTATACAAATAATCAATGCCACCTATTCTCCATTTCTTTTATTCGTACAGAAAAAATACTAACGATTTGTAGTATTACCACAGAATACTAAGGGACAGAAGCATCACTCCGCAACGAAATTTAAACAAATAGCGACTCTTGCTATGACGCAATAAAATTCAATTCAGCTCGCGTAGCGCTGCATACCTACGAGTCATATTAACCTACAGAGCGTCTCTCTTTCTATCGCATAGCTCTTATCTCTTCTGACGCGGCACGTGTAACGACGCCCGACCCGCCGTCGGTGTCCGGCTATGTACTTGTAGCTTCGTACCTACAGTGCGGAGTGCGCTAGGCTGGTATTAAAAATCGTTGTAAAACATAAGTTAGTATTTTTTATACCTCTGTCATCATCACCATCATCAGCTCATTTCGTTTCCACTTCTGGGACACAAACCTTTTCTTTTAGATTTAGAGAGAGTACGTTCACTTCACTTCTTTCACTACTAAATTACATGTGATATTTTTAGTGTATTTTATATTTATAGTATGTATTGTTTCGTCTATTTATTTTATTACAATTGTGCAACAATTTTTTTATTACACATTAATAATACAGTATGGGAATATAAATATTTTTTTATGTACTATGCTGTTGTTTGATCTTATTTTTGCACTATCGTTTACACTAAGTCCTCCAATAAAATATTTAAAGGCTTTTAGTCTCATTCTAAAAGATTTTCTTTACATTACAGAGCATTTTATAGGACCCAAAGGAATTCTGTGCTCAAAGTGCAGTCCGTAAGTTTCAATGATAGTTGTAGACAAGCGCATTGTTCTAAAGCAAGTGAAATAGGGGATCGGACAACTTTTCAGAAAGTGTTTTAAATTAACTACAATAAATTTATATAGCCATGAAAAATACTGTTTTAATGAAATAACGCTCAAAAAGTACCTAAAACGTTGTTTCAATATTATGTTTCAAATATTGCCGCGCAAAAGGTCACCTCAAAACTTGTAACGTCATATGTAGGTAGAAGACGACAAACTCTTAGAAATAAAACTTGCAATGAGATTTTAATACGTTTTGTGAAGTTTGGAGACTATATTGTAGTAATGGAACAAAAAATTAGCAAAAATATATTTTATGAAAAGCAAAAACGTAAAATAAACACAAACTTGACTCACGGCATTTGCCTACAAATGACGTCATGCGCTGTGATTGTTGTTTCGTTTGAGATGAAGAACATCCCCCGTACCCATATGTCCCTCAAGCGCCAATCGTATATCGTGTTGAGCTCAAATTAAGGTATAGCTTCACTGCAACTAATGAGATGCGGTCCAATTATTGTCAATTTAGGCAAGAAATCGAATTAATCTCATTCATTTATACCAAAATATGATAATTAAAAGTTGAGATAATAAACTTAATGGGCAATAAATGGCATAATAAAATATTGTCGCAGTGAACCCTAAGCTGAACTCAACACGATATACGCTTGGCGCTTGAGGGACATATGGGTAGGGGGGCAGATTAAAAATGTCAGAATTATTTATTGATTTAAAAATATAAATCATTATTATTTCACAAAAGTATTGATTGAATGATCTTTCTGGTTCGACGAACATTCGTTCTAGCTACATTTTAGATTTTTTCTCGATTACTGTCCGTACCCCTATTGCATTCCATGGCTAGTGCGTGTTCCTATTTTTCATTATATGACAGAATTATTGTATTAAAGTTTTATGGTATTAATAGTTCTGGGTGACACTGCAATTGTTATGGGCAGGCGTGGCGCTTACCATCAGGCAAACGACATGCTCGTCTCATGACTCAGTTCCATAAAAATAAGAGTATAATAGCAATAGAGGTTTTTTATGTATAGAAAAATTCCATCCACTTAAAGTAGAATCATTTATCAATAAGTGCCTGTGAGTAATTTATATTTTAATTTATAGGCGAATATATCAAATACGAAGGGAACATATCCTTTCTCTAATGCGAAATTTGCCCCACATGCTAATTAATTAAAACAAATCGCTTCCAAACTAACGCTAATTATATTAAAAATTACTACAAGCAAGCGCTTAAATCGCTTAATCAATCCACACGTACATTAAAATTTAAAACCATCGGTACATGCAAAGGAGAAGAGCGAACATTTTATCCTACAATATGGTCCCTAGAGGTGATCCTTTGCTGTAATGGATCACTCTTACCTCCCGGGACGGAACCGTGACGTGAACATGGGAAACCCGATCACGTATCGTGCTGGCGAAAGCGAATGAAACTTCGTGAAAATACAGTGTCTGTATTGGAGAGAATTTTTAATCAAAAGTGACGTTTCAATGAAAGATGGTTTTGATTCATTGACAGAAATTCCACGTTGCTGTTTTAAAGGTACGTATTCGTGTCAATTTGCCGGATGATAGTTCGTTGAATTGTTTGGTGTGATGATTGATTTTTCATGGGAAGTTTTAATTTCACGATTCGGTGCTTCTTTAACTGGTTTCTTTGTTTCTTCCGCCGATTAACCCTCTCGCGGCTGCCGTAGAGACGGCGGCGGCGTGAGGTGCGATAGCTGGTCCACAAGCGAATAGTGTTTTCTAGCAGCTCATAATAAACGAGCTATAAAAATTAATGAAAAAGATAAATTATCTATTCATTAATAAATATAATTATTATGCCTACTTTGTAAGTTTATTTAAGGCATTGTAGCCAGCGAAATTACTGGTCATATGAGACTTAACATCTGATGTCTCGGGGTGATGAGCGCAATGCAGTGCTATGCAGTACTTTGTTCTGGGTGGCACTGCAATTGTTATAGTCAGGCGTGGCGCTTATCATCGGGCGAGCGACTTACTCGTCTAATTATACAGTCAGTCATGGGTAACAGCTAATATTCATAAATTATAATATTAAATTACTATTATATGATATAATTGAGAGCGAAGAAGAGCGAGTGTGGCTCAGCGGGAACTCATGCGCCTTTCGTTCAGACGCACCTGGGTTCGAATCCCGACTCGGCTCTGCACCAATGACTTATAGTTAAGTGCAGATTTTGCACGCTCGCTCTAAAACGGTGAAGGAAAACATCGTGATGAAACCCGCTTACGCGCTTTGGAGTGGTAGGCTCTGGCCGTGGTTGTAATACCACCCACCGAACAAAGCCATGCCGTCAAACGACCTAGTCGTGTTTCGGGATGATGTTCCGTGAACCATCGGGGAGACGGGTCTGAGCAGCCGCTCAACTGCCGTCTCTCTCTAGATCTATGTGCTCCACCTTAGGCCACATCATGGCTTCACATCAGGCCAGATAGTGGCCAAACATAGATCTATTAAGCGTAAAAAAAAAAAAAATTGAATTAGCTAATAGGACTCCTAAAATGACATCTAAACTAATATTATAAGGAGGAAAGATTTGATTGTTTGTTTGCATTGAATAGGCTCCGAAACTACTGAATCGATTTGAAAAATTCGTTCACTGTTCGGAAGCTACACTATCGCCGGGTGACAGGCCATATATTAAATAAACAGGGATTTTTACTAAAACTCCAATAATGTAACCCAAAGTCTAAAAAAATCACCTAAAATATTCTTTACATCGCGTGCGCTGCGAAAACCATTGTTTACAAACAGGGCGGGCCGCTAGTTTCAAATAATTTTACTTGTGATCTTAATAAAAAAAGATATAAAGATTTGTTAACCAATGAAAGAGCTGATAACTATTCAAATCGATAAAAAAAGTTCGCGTAAAATACGATGCTGATAAGGCTTAAATATTTTTATCCCATTTCAATTCTCTACCCCCGACCTTGTCAAACCGACAACAAACTCTCACACCCACTGGACGTATTGTGTATCGAAAAGTTTGGGAAACAACAATTGGTCGCTCATCGTTAGAGCTTTGATTTATGGGCTTTTTGTTATTTTTGTCGTTTGTCGTTATTTGATTTGGTGGCGTTGATCATTGTTTTTTTTATGAAATTGATTGACGAGCTGAACAGGTCATTCGCGAGAGGCCATCTGGGTATCACTGCTTTGCCAGTTATTCTGCCGCCAAGCAGTAGTGCGCAAGCATTACTTTTTTCCGGTTTGAAGGGCATTGTAGCCAGCAAAATTACTGGGATTAATATCTCTTAGGTAATATCAGATGTCTCGGGGTGATGAGCGCAATGCAGTGGTACGCAGTGTTTTTTATGGTATTAAAAGTTCTGGGTGGCACTACAATTCTTATGGGCAGGCGTGGCGCTAACCATAAGGCGAGATGATTTCAGAGCGAGTGTGGCTTAGCGGGAACTCGTACGCCTTTCGATCCGACGCACCTGGGTTCGAATCCCGATTCGGCGCTACACCAATGGCTTACAGTTAAGTGCAGATTTTGCACGCTCGCTCTAAAACAGTGAAGAAAAACATCGTGATGAAACCCGCTTACGCGCTTTGGAGTGGCCGTGGTTGTGATACGACCCACCGAACAAAACCATGCCGTCAAGCGACCTAGTCGTGTTTACGGGTGATGTTCGGTGAACCATTGGTGAGACGGGTCTGAGCAGCCACTAAACTGCCGTCTCTCTCTAGATCTATGTGCTCCATCTTAGGTCACATCACCGCTACACATCAGGCGAGATAGTGGCCAAACATAGACCTATTAAGTTTAAATAAAAGGCGAGCGGCTTGTTTGTCTCATCACTCAGTCCAATAAAAAAAGTAATGCTGCTCTATTACACACCTATAGGAATTTCCCATTTGCAATGTGCACAAATTGTATACAACCATGATTATAGTAGAGATGCCTTCAATGCAAAACTAATCATTTTACACCTACGATTAGTTTCCACAGTAACCGCTGATTAAGGCCCGGCCTGCGGTCAGTACGTCGGGCCTCGTAATTCCTAGGCGCAGGGAGATTACCTGCGCGAGGCGATTCAGTACAGAATGCCGCAAAATAGAGCGTGGCCTGCTGGAAACTAAATTAATTTATTAAGGTTCGGAAGTTCCTTCGCAAATTATTTAGTTATTAAATAATATTAAGCAACCCACCTCCGCTTCACAAGGGTGTATAAATAATATATAGAGGTATTCTAGCCAATTCCCGTTACTCCGTCTTTCTCGCTAAATCTATAACACATCGGCCGCTAAATGAATTTAGTTGTACAAAATATAATTAATTTTTAGAAAAAAAACAAAAACCACTTCAGTGTATATTCGAAGTCCAAGGTAAAATATCGATGAAATTTATATGGAACCACTTCGTAGCTATACTGAGCCCTAAGCAAAAATAATTTTCCAAATCGGTTCATAAATAACGGAGTTTTAGGTAAAACACATAAAAAAAAAATTCAGCAGATAACCTCCTCCTTTATTGAAGTCGGTTAAAAACTGTTCATATTTCCGGGATGGAAAGTCATATGTCTTAGTCCAGAACATAACGTATCCATAAAACTAAATTTTCATATAAATCAATTTAGTCCTTGTGGAGCTAAATGGTATCAAACACACACCTTTCCGCTCGGTAACTGTCTAGTACCTTCCATTGAACATATTATACCTACTAATCCATTACCTACCCATCCTGTAGTTCGATTTACCGAATACAAAGTGATCAACGCCTCCCATCATGTGAGAAAGCAATCAGTAGCGAGACTACTTTAGTAAAAAGTCTTTCAGATGTATGCTTTACCTTTGTACAAAATTATAACAACTTTATCGCTCTCCCAAAATCAGACATAGGCTGCTTAATAAATTGTTAGCATTCCCAAAAACGTCGCCTTGTCCAGTCCAGTAAAATTGCTTCGTCACAGAATACTTAATAGTACAATTGTTACAGTAGTTGTTACTTTTACAAACTGAGCGATAAGCTGAGGCATTTTTTTAACATAATTGAATGACGAGATGAGCACGTCGCTCGCCTGATGGTAAGCCATACATCACCTGCCCATAATAGTTGCAGTACCACCCATAACTTTGTTTTGCAAAATCCTGCAAGGCACTGCACTGCGCTCGTCACCCTGAGGCAACAGTTTTTTTTACTGATAACAATGGTATTGATAATATCTATTGCAAGCAGATATAAGCACTCAAAAACACAACAAAACTAAAACTCATCTAAAAGTAAAACATAACTAAAACTAAAATTTAAACTAAAATCCATCCGTCCCATATCGACTTTTTGGCATATTTTCGCCGCTCCGCTAGTCGCTGTCGCTTGTTCCGCAGTCACATCTTAACCCCAAGACCAATGACAATAGAAATGTAATCAGAGAATCGTGGGCGTTAATTTCTGCGTCTGCGAAATGCCAAGCCTTGACTTTCCTTAACCTTATTCGAATGTCCCCATTCATTTGATACATTTAAATTACCGGAATTTACCAGAATTTACCGGAATTTCTGGAAAGCCGCGGTTCCACTTGCTTTTGCGGTTCTTAAAGTACAACAATAGGAGTTTCAGATTTTAAATGGAATTATTCTGCATTTCATTCCACTTCGTTTGTTGCGGGTAAATCCCGGTTTTCTATGATTACAGGTAACTCAATCAAGCCGTGACCTTTCCAAATGTTGGTATAAAATGGGTTCGGTTAAATATTAGGTTCGTTTGACGGGTTCTTATTGGAGCCAGTGCTATTTTCGAAGGATTACAATCAATCATATCATAGACCTACCTATCATGAAGTAGATCTTACTTAATAAGTTAGCTTACTGTATTGGTCAAAGGAATTCGATAGGTATAGGTACTGAAGTTGTACATGACAGGATTCCTTTGAGTCAGTACGTTATAAGTATCATTTCTATATTATTTTATGATGAATCTATTGCTACAATTCTCCTGTGTAATCACAATAGGGGATCGGACAGTAATCGAAATAAAAAAACTAAAATGTAGTTAAAACGAACGTTTATCGACTCCGAAAGATCATTAAACACTATTTATGTATAATAATAATAATTTTCATTTTTAAATCAATAAATAAAATCAAATAATTCTCACATTTTTTATCTGTTCTGAAACACCAACATAGTGCATGACATCATTCGAAAGTAATCTGTGCAAAGCTTGTGATTTTTTTTGTTTTTCATTTTATCTAAATCAAAACGATGTTTTCCATGTTATTATGACACTAAAGTCCTTAAACTTTACAAAAACTTATATCACTTTGCATGCTTGCTTTTGTAGAGCTTGTCGTTTCGTTTGCCAGCGTGTGACGTCATACGTCCTGAAGTGACCTGCGTGGCAATATTTGAAACATAACATATAAACATAGTTTTAGGTACTTTTAGGACTTTATTTAATTAAAATATTATTTTTCATGGCATGTAATCACAGTTTTGGTTTGATAATGTTTATGTAAATACACAATGGGTGCCTGAAGACGGTCGTCGACGCCTAGGAAGACTCAGAAAACGTTGGCGGGACGATTTGGATGCTTTCCGGAGTGACTGGCCTGAGATCAGAGAGAACATTGGAGAGGGAAAATTAAAAAAAAAACATGAAGGGAATGGGGGAGACTTTTGCTTAGCAATGGGATCAAATAGGTTAAAAAAATGTTTATGTTGGATTGACATTCAATTTTTTTTCCGAAAACTACTATATCGAATTGTTCGATTCAAATTGAGTGTGAAAAATATTCTAATGAAAAAAGCATACTACATATACAGTTAGTAATTACATAGAAGACAAAGATGCATGTTCCGCTTCTGCCAAGTAGCCAACTGGCACATAAGAAAAATAATATTGTCAAAAACAAACATAAAATATTGTAACAAAAGTTCTAAAAAATATGCCCCTCAGTTTCTTGCTGTATCTTCTGAGTAGTGGTTCTTTTTCCGATACGGTGGTAGAGTCATTATAATAATTGACGTTCATAAGTGCGTCTGTGACGACAAATCTGAAATAAAGAACTTTTGAATTTTGTTTTTTTTTTTTTTTATCAACAACCTAAACTAATTATCAAGTCACTAGTTTCACTTATCTTCATGCCAGTGAACAATTTCATCATTTGAATAAATAATGAAATAATACTTGTTATTTAATTAATGAGTTATTGCTGGCTTTCCTTTAGTAAGTACAGCATTAATCGCACCATACATGCTCCATATTATTCCTATCATAATAGTTTATGTAATTATGCTGTATTAACAACGTAAATAGGCCATTTATATCACATTGATCGTTGATTGAACTATTGTACGAACGAGAACACATGCTACAGTGTGTTGTTCGTTGTTAATAAGCGGAACATTAATTATTCTCTGTTAGGGATGTACAGGTCTACATGTCCGGCGCGTCCGGCCACTTTGGTAGAAGGAACGTCTCTTAACTTAATAATTCTATAAAAACAATCTGCATATTTTGCACCAAAGACATTTGTAATTTGTATAAGTTATTGCGATCCTGAGGCTGAATCAAAACATTTAACCTGTAACAAGTATCTCTCATCTGCATTTTCCATAGATTACATTTTAATTATAGATTAAGTTTGACTGAAGAAAATAAATAATTTATTAAAAAGAATCTCATTTAATAGTAAATGTTTATTTAGTTTGCATTGCTTCACAACTAACTCACGGCAGCATAGGCTTGAATATTGACAGTGATCGATATGGTCACGGTTCTGACACTTCTTAATACTAACTGCATGTGGCTTTTAATTTAATTAATCCGTAACCACCTTAGCCGAGGGAATTAGTAATGATGACGGCTTACAAAATATTTGACTACATAATTTTATTTTGTTAATACTACCTGCGCCCCGCGGTTTCTCCACGGCTTCCTGAGAAAAAGTAGACTATGTGTTCAAAATATATAAATTAAAATAAGTTATTTCCAAAAAACATAAGTAACCCAGGGTATCGGCTATCTCCATTTAGAATTTTACTCAAATCCGTTGAGCCGTTACAGCGTGAAGAAGTAACAAACGCACTTACACATACTAACATAAAATCCTCCGCATTTATAATATTTGTGAGATTTAGCACAGTTTGTATATGTGGCACTAGCAGAAAATACCCGTCTCTTTGCGATGAGTATAGGCCACCTTGTAAATTATCCGGTCAGAATCAGTAAGTTACTTGATTAGTATTATCCGGCTATCCGGCAAAAACAGGATCTTTTACATTTCTAATCCTTGTTGAAAGTCGGCGGAAAATTGGATTCAGGTGTTTAATTAATGGCTTTGATGGAGAGCAAGCCACGGTAGGCTTGTTTATGTCGATAATGCGTTTTGATGCTTATTACACGCATGCCACAAAAAAGAAAGTTCTCAAATCGGTTGTATTCTTCTTTTTTTTTATGTTTGTTTATAAACCGTAACCCCGTTATTTATAAATCGATTTGGAAAATTCTTTTTCAGTATAGCTGCAATGTCCCAATTAATTTCATCGATATTCGATCTTGGATTTCCAAGACACATCAGGGTTGATCAGTGTGTCCTACCTGTCATGACTTACGGAGCCGAGAGGTGGACACTCACGGTACGGCTGATCCACAAATTTACAGTCGCTCAGCGGGCTATGGAAAGGGCTATGCTTGGAGTTTCTCTGAAGGATCGTATCCGGAACGAAGTAATTCGACAGAGAACTAAAGTCACCGACATAGCTCACAGGATTAGCCAGCTGAAGTGGCAGTGGGCCGGCCATATTAGCCGTAGAACCGATAACCGTTGGGGTAGACGCGTTCTAGAGTGGAGACCACGAATTGGCAAACGTAGTGTAGGACGCCCTCAGGCTAGGTGGAGCGATGATCTTTGCAGGGTGGCTGGTAGCAGCTGGATGAGAGTGGCCGGGGATCGTGCTAAATGGCGTACAATTGGAGAGGCCTATGTCCAGCAGTGGACTGCGATAGGCTGATAATGATAATCGGAGTTGAAGTCGGTTTTTTTTCATATAAAACAAATCATTATTCTTTTTATTAGTAAATATTTTATGTGTAATACGAGTATCTAGGGTATCACTATACCAAATTTCATTAAAACCCGTTGTGTCATTGTGTCTACTAATATTATAGGTAAATGCGAAAGTTTGATGGATGTTTGTTACTCAACTACGCAAAAACTGGTGAATGGATTTTGATGAGAGTTGGTATGTAGGTTCTTTAGGCCCTGTAAAAGGACTTATGCTAGCATGTTTTTTCCCGCGGGTGAAACCGTGGGGACCGCAGCTAGTTATATTAGTGGGATGTGATGTAAATCAATAATGCTTACCTATTCTGTAAAAATAAAAGTGATTATTATTTAAATATTTAATAAAACGGCTAGGACTCACGTAGTTTGTCGAATTAGTCGACCTAGGTTTCGAGCATGTCCGATGCTCTTCATCAGGGGCGAGTTTACGCTGCGAGATCGCGGCGACCACCTGCGGTGTCGAGGCGAGATGCGCGGGCGGCCGCCCGCTCCGCACGACGCGAGGGGGGAGGTGGCGTCGGCGGCGCCAGCGGGGAGCGCCACGCGCCTGCCAATGTCGGCACGAGTTCTTCATCATCGCTGTGTGCGTCGTCGCCGAAAGTTCCGTCACACACTGTGCTGACTGTGTCACACTCTAGATTACCTACCACATTCTGTGTCGAGGTAGCATTAAGGAGTGGTTTCCACGCTGCAGACAACATGCAACGCTGCATTGATTATTATTTATTCAAATCAAATCAAATTCTTTATTGCCAGAATGTTGTATACAAAGATGATAAATAATAAAGATAATTCCAAACACTCTACCATAACAATGGTGTGCATCATTAACATAATTTCGAAAAATATGTTTAAATTAAATTTAAATTGTCATATTAATTTAAGTTAATTTTAATTAATGTCAAAATGATGTCAATTTTTTTGTTATTATTATGTATTCGCAGTAACAAAGACTCATTTTGTACCTAAGGTGGTACGTTACGGTAAGTTTTTCATATAAAATTCAACTATTATTAACTTAAGATTCTACTTAATTAGGAAGGAGAAACATTATATTGCTCGTGCATGAATCGGAATACCGTCCCGACGCCTTAACCACTGGGCCACCGAGCTGCTCGACCAACCAAATTTCTTCTATCCTTCTTATATCGTCTTACGGGGACGATTCTACGTCATTATTAACTTGTTCAATGAATTGCTAAATTACTATTTGCGACGGAGTGTGGCTCAGTGGCAGCACGTGCGACTTTCGATCCGACGCACCCGAGTTCGAATCCCGCTAGCCCCGCACTACTGACTTTCTAAGTTATGTGCGGATTTAACACTCGCTCTAAAAACGGTGAAGGAAAACATCGTGCGGAAACCAGCATGTCCGGCATGTCAAGAATTTATCACAATAATTTAAGGACATGTGACATTCACCAACCCGCACTGGGCCAGCATGGTGAATTAGGGCCCGAGTCCCAGCAGTGGGAACGCAAAGGGCTGATGATGATGATACTATGGTAATAAAGGAATTCTTAAATAGGAATTGGAATTGCTTACCATTATAAATTTAGGTACTGAATCCATTACACACGTACACGACTAGTACGAGTACAAATCGTGTGCAGCACTTGGGACTAACAAACACTCGCTGTGTACCGCCGCTAAATTAGTTCTAAAGTGGATTCCCGACGTGTCGATGTAGATTGGACTAAATTTAAATTGCAAGTGGTAATATGTGAGTTAAAACTATAAGTTTCAACGAGTTCCAAGTTTTAGATTGGGTAAGTTACTTCACGACCTCACAGGGCAGTTTTGTGGCGAGTCAGGGTTCAAATTATTTAGACTGTGGTCTATGCGGCGCTTTATGAAGCCTTTAGTTTTAAACTTTATACGGGTAAGAAACAGTGTATGCGGAAATACACATGCACATAGTTATTCAAGAGATGAATAGACGACCTGGCGCATATAGAGTTTTCAACGATACTACAAAACTTCTAGTCGATCCAACATGTGACAAAAATGTAGGCCTATATTTTTTCGAAAGGTTTTTATTTTTAAACTTATTAGATCTATGTTTGGCCACTATCTCGCCTGATGTGAAGCGATGGTGTGGCCTAAGATGGAGCACATAGATCTAGAGAGAGACGGCAGTTGAGCGGCTGCTCAAACCCGTCTCCCCGATGGTTCACCGAACATCATCCCGAAACACGACTAGGTCGCTTGACGGCATGGCTTTGTTCGGTGGGTGGTATTACAACCACGGCCAGAGCCTACCACTCCAAAGCGCGTAAACGGGTTATGTTTTTTCCCCTTCATAGCTAAGTTACCCTGTATCTAGGGAACCTGGAACTATGAGAGCCCTGCCCCCAACCCATATGCCCCTCAAGCGCCAATCGTATATCGTGTTGAGCTCAAACTAAGGTATAACTTCACTGCGACTAATGAGATACGGTCTAATTATTGTCGATTCAGGCAAAAAATCGAATTAATCTCATTAATTTATACCAAAATACGATAACTACAAGTTGAGATAAACTTAATGAGACAATATATGGCTCCATAAGACTTTGTCGCAGTGAATCTACACCCTAATCTGAGCTCAACACGATATACGATTGGCGCTTGAGGCACATATGGGTACGGGGGATGGTCCCACAACACCCAGATACGAAACCAATACTTGCCCTACTATTTTTTTTTTCCCGTGTACAACATTTGCCCCTTCGCGGGAATCGACCCCGCAACCTCAGGTGTATGAGATTTGAGCCAGATTGCTACACCACACCACAGAGGCTGTTTATTAAGATTGGGTTGGTAAGGAGAAACAAATAATTTTTTTTATAAAGTGTTCAAGCTTAATATGTACTTATCTAATACGCAGGTATTTATTAAGTAAACACTTTGAAATTTGATCGAAATATCAAGTATTTATTTGTGATAAAATAAAAATAAAAAATGTTACATCATACATTTGTTACTTTGTTAGAAACTGTCAAACAATATTAAAAATTCAGTATGTTTCATTCATCAAACTCCATTGAGCGTGTGATCGATTACAGCTTAGAGCTTTTTGTATATGATGTTCCGGAAATTGTTCTTCATTTATTCAAATTAACCGTATTAATATCTGGAAATCCTAGTGTGGGAACTAGTGGACCTTAATTAGTTAATAAGATTTTATATTTTATATCATATGTAAGCCGTTGGTATGTCTATTATAATTTCTATCAACACCGTCTGTGTATGTTTCGTTATTCCTCTCCATCCAAACTTGTCTAGAAAAGATCGCTTTAAGCGATAAGACCGCCCATTGTTACATTGTAAACATTTGACTTGTAAATTATCTCTATTTTTAAGGTAATAACCTACCCTCATAATATTTTGTACCAACATTTGAAATTAATAAATAAATTATTATTATTTTAATATTCATAACTAAGATTATAAATAATTAGGACGAGAATTTGCTCGGGTGGGTCATTTATTTTTCTTCTCCCTAATTATTTATTATCTTAGGATTTTCGCCTAGCATGCGCTAATGCATTCAATATAAAAAACTATTCATAGCTAGTTGCGCCCCGCACTTTTCCAGGTTAATAAGTAACTTAGGTATGTCCTTTTCCAGGACCTAAAGTACAAAATTTTCACGTAACAAACATCCAATATTACTAAACATGCATCCATACATGCATCCGTCTATCCTCACAAACTTTTGCATTCATAATATTAGTATGATTAAAATGTTAGTATTCGAAACAAAGATAACAATTACCGATAACTTAAACTTATCGTCAATTACACTTGCTAATGTGTAATTCTCGATTTGTTAGCAAAAGATACGTTGATTACACATTTATGTAATCAACATATCGTTTCACTAATGAACGGAGTAATCTACGGATACGTCCGTTTATAAACCGTATCGTTTTAACTAAATCCGGGCATTCGGACTAATAGCCTATACGGTTTTTGAAATGTCCGATAGCGTTAGGGAAAGATAAGGTAATATGTAAATTAGAGGCTTCAATACTAATTTTATTTTGACTACAATTAAAACTTGTTTAAACAAAATAATTGGACATGAGGCTACTGATAAACAAAACAATTGGACATCCTTGACTGTGCCGTGCTTGTACCTAGATATCCATAACGCTAAAACCCATTATTATACAGTATGTTGAAAGCCTCTGTGGTATAGTGGTTGGGCAGGTTGGCTAAAATCTCATACATCACTAAGATTGCGGGTTGGATTCCCGCGAAGGGACAAATGTTTGTGCACAGAAAAAGTGCAAGCATTTGTTTAGTGTCTGGGTGTCGTGGGACCATGATTATTGTAGTTCTTGGATCCTTAGATACAGGGAATCCTAGTAAAGGGCCAGGATGTATGGAAAAAAACGACTACATTATTAATACTTTTTTTTTGTGGAACTGAATGATGTGACGAGCAAGTTGTTCGCCTGATGGTAAGCGTCACGCCTGCCCATAACAATTACAGTGTCACCCAGAGTTTTAATACCATAAAAAATACTGCGTAGCACTGAATTGCGCTTGTCACCCCGAGACATCAGATATTAAGTCTCATATGCCCAGTAATTAAGTGCTACCAGCCCAGTACTATGCCCAGTAATGGACATGAAGTTACTGATAAACAACACAATTGGACTATAATTAATTGGTCATAACATGCCTGTACATATTACAAACTCTAAAATCCATTACACTAACATTATAAATGCGACAGTTTGTGAGGATGGATGGATGGATGTTCGTCACTCAATCAAACGCAAAAAAATACTAAACGGATTTTGAAGAAATTTTGTATGTAGGTTCTTTAAGTGCTGGAAAAGGGCATAGGCTACTTTTTTCCGGGCAACCGCGGGTGAAACCGCTGTGCGCAGCTGGTTTTCCATGAAAATTAAGGTACATCTACTAAACTGGCAATATCAGAGAAAAAAAGCTGTGACCCATATTCAAAGGTCACGCTTTGTTTAGGTCTAAATATTAAGGCATACGGATGCCTTAATATTTAGACTTAATGAGAGAATTTCATGATTAATGAAATTCTCTTCTTCATATTTTTAAATAAAAATTTCATGAACATTTTCATGGATATAAATAAATCCACAAAAAAAAATACGCTATAAACTCCTACCATCACAGCATTCCCACTGGACTGAAAATTATGCTGCTATTTTGGCATATAATTTAAAAAAGAGAGTGGAATTGAGATCTCTTGCCTCGGGTCGTCGCCGTGGTAGGCTCAAAAAGCTTCGACGATATTCACGGTGGAACTGAATTCGATATTTTTCCAAAATGTATGTAATCAGTCCATGCTTTAGTAAAAGTCCGTAAAAATAATTGATAATTCCCTGAAATGTCCATTTCACTAAACACGTTAAGCGGTGGGAGGGGCGAGGCTAGACTAGATTTATTATATAACCTTACCTTATTTTATTACCTTTCAGGAAGAGAAATCAGATATTGCAGGAAACCAATGACGAAACCAAGAATTACAGGCTCAATGGGAGTATGTACGACTTCCGATCCGACGCACCCGAGCTCGAATCCCGCTTGTCTTCCACCACTGACTTTCTTAAAATATGTACAGATTTAACTCTCGCTCTAAAAACGGTGAAGGAAAACATTGTGAGGAAACCGGCATGTCCAAGAATTTATCACAAAAAGTCAAGGACATGTGAAGGAAAACATCGTGAGGAAACCGACCAGTTCAAAAATGTATCACATAAATTCAAGGACATGTGACATCCACCAACCCACACTGGGCCAGCGTGGTGGATTATGGCCCATACTCTCTCTACGAGGGAAGGCCTGAGTCCCAGCAGTTGGAACGTAATGGGCTGGTGATGATAATGACGATAGAATTACAGCTCGGACTCGATTCCCTGATAGTTCACCGTACATCCCGAAACATGTCTAGTACACTTAGCTTTATTCAGTGGGTAGTATTACAAGTGGACACCACTTGTAATACTACCCACTGCTAGCTACCACTTCAAAGCGCATAAACAGGTTACTCTCGATGTTTTCCTTCACCGTTTTTAGAGTGAGCCTGCCAAATCCGCATCTAACTATGAATAACATATATGTCTATAAGAATATTATATAGAGTGGAATCACCGCCGCTACCTTCATTGTTTATTTATAAAATTACGGTAAGTACTCCTTTTACTTAAGTTATTTTATATTTTATTATTAGGTACATTATTGCTATGTTTAAAGTGCAGAGCATTGCGTCGTCTGAAAGTTGTTTAAGAAATACCTATGTTTTCATTGTTTCAATGGATATTTCATATTCAGACCTCATATGATTGATCTTCGGCTTTATGTATCTAAAATTATATTTTTTTATCTATTTTAAACAGTTTTTATCTAATTTTTATTTAATAAAGATATATATATCTTTCCGTGTTTCCTACAAATAAATATCATTTAATTTCTCTATCTACGTTAATTTCGCAGCATTTGTGAATAAATGTCTAAAGTTGGCAACCCCGAAACGGAAGCTCGTTGCGGCATCCGCGAACTGCCCGTCATTTTGCAGTTACACAACATACTTACATACATAATCCACATCACTACGGAAGTGGGCTTAATATACATAGGTATACATATATTTGAATACATTTCACTTGCTTATCTGTGCCGCTGCTGAGTTCAGACAAACTTGGAAACGACAGTGGTGGCTTTGACAGACTCCGTTCTGACTCAGATTCATAATTCATATTCGTGACATAATAAAATATTTCAATTGTAGTCTGAAAGAGATCGCAGCGATAAGACCGCCCAGTGTACTATTCAAATTTATTTTTAAGTTTTTTTTTTGTTTCCATATTTGGTATTGGTTTACAATAAAGTGTTATAAATCAATGCATTTTTACTATTTAAGCGAACAAATTTAAAAAAAATGATATTTGAAATAAAAATAATCGATTATTTTTTGTAAAAAAAAGCAAGCATTAAGTAACTGTATTTTTTATGTAACTAGATGACGAGACGAGCTGGTCGTTTGCCTGATGGTAGGCCATACGCCAGCCCATAACAATAACAGCACCAGCCAGAACTTTGTTTTGCAAAATCCTGCGCGGTTGAGTCTCATAATGCCCAGTAATTTCGCTGGCTACAATGGTTGGCGGCTGAATAACAAAGCGGTGGTACCCACCCAGACGGCCTCTCACATACGAGCAACCTACCACCAGTATGATTTAGGTTATCCATTTTATAATGGACGCATGGAGGAGGCCTACACTCAAATTTGGGTCAATTCAATCAGTTTGTTGTATTTGAGTGCTGGTCCAATTATCATGACGTATTTTGTCACTTTGTTTACACTAATACATCACTAGCTTTAATTTTAATGATCACACTTTTAAACAAGTGATTACTGATCAACTTCAACGATAAAAACCTCAAAAGGAACATTTAGAATAGTACCAATTTCACAAGCAAGAACTTTATACAAACTCCTCGGCTCTGCACAGCCATTGTGTAGATGTTCTCGAACTCACACTCACTTACAGTACACTTTGCATACGTACATGGATATATAGTAGTGTGTGAGATGACGAGGCAGTTCGCAGGATGTGCCGCAACGAGCTTCCGGTTGAGACTACCAACTTCGGCATTTTTACCATTTACTGTGTAATATATTCATATGAACGTAGTCTGTGTAATATTTTCCATGCCGCGGCTTCGTTCGCGTTTTGCTTTCTCGCGGATCATTTTTAGGGTTCCGTACCCAAAGGCTAAAACGGGACCCTATTACTAAGACTCCACTGTCCGTCTGTCTGTCTGTCTGTCACCAGGGTGTATCTCATGAACCGTGATAGTTAGACAGTTGAAATATTCACAGATGATGTATTTCTGTTGCCGCTATAACAACAAATACTAAAAAACAGAATAAAATAAATATTTAAGGGGGCTCCCATACAACAAACGTGTCTTTTTGCCGTTTTTATAGATAATGGTACTAAACAAGCCGGGCATCGGCTTCACCCGATGGCCGTTTAGTTGTTATCTGCTTGTTTAGGCGGGATTATATCAAGTAATAGTAATTCAAAAAGAGAACTTACCAGGGATGCGGGAACAACACAATTCACAATAGAAAGATACTTAGCTGTGATTTTGGTAATGTGTGCAGTGTATATGTATTAATGTATGAAAAATGAGTGTTCACAGCTTCGTAAAGCGATAAAAAATTGATATTTTAAATAAAAATGGGCGGATGACTCGCGCGCGGTTGTAGCGGTAAACCAAAAATCTCAAGTGGTACTTATTTTTTTCCGCAAGCTCGCGGTGGCGCTAGCGTCATCGGCCATAGATGCATAGATATTTATATCATTATCTATGGGTAGAACATATTTAAATTAATAGCGCTAATTGGCGCGACTATGCACCCGGCCTTGAAAGTATGCAACTTTCAAATAAATTATATTGCGAAACAAACAGAAAAACATTAATGCGAAATATAAGCAACTATTTGGCTTAACTTACCTATATTTTATGTAAATGAGACTAAACTATAATAAAACGTGAAATACCTATTATTATGAAATTATTACTGAGTTGGTAATGGACAAAGGCGCACTAAAGGTCTCTTAAAGAAACCTCTAGTTGTTTTAACAGTTGCAACCCGGATAATTCCATCTGCTCCTGGATGCACTTGAGTGACAATACCTAACTCCCATTGTAAGGGCGGAACTTTATTTTCGTGTTTAACTAGAACAACAGTACCAATTTTAACATTAGAAGTAGGTAAATTCCATTTTTCGCGGGTTTGTAATGTATTTAAATACTCCAGTGACCATCTATCCCAGAAAGATTGCACTAATCTGTCCAATAACTGATATCTTTCTAATAAGTGCGAAGGGCGATCATCAATGGGTGCTGCTGGTAGGTATTTTAAAGGCGTCAATGTAAGAAAATGAGCGGGTGTGATAGCCAGTGGCTCGCTAGGATCCTGGCTAAGTGTTGAGCACAGCGGGCGAGAATTTATTATATTTTCTATTTGACAAAGAATGGTATTCATTTCCTCTAAGGTAAGTATTTGACAACCGACTATGCGATGTAGATGCGTTTTTACTGATTTTATTAGCGGCTCCCATGAGCCGAAATGCGGTGAATTTGGCGGTATAGTTTTAAATTGTATTTTATAATCAGCCAATTCGTAGGCTAAAGCGCTGCGGTATGTATCTGAGGATAAGACATGATATAACTCGTCACAATATGACTTTGCGCCGACGTAGTTGGTAGCATTATCTGTGTGGAGCACCGAAATAGGACCGCGACGTGAGAGAAAACGTTTAAAAGCTGCGATAAATGTTGCGGTACTAAGATCGGATGCCATTTCAATATGAACGGCGCGAGTCGTCATACATATAAATAAACATATATAGGCTTTCTGACTGCGAATCCCTCGTCCGCGTTTAAGTGTAATATTGAATGGACCTGCGTAGTCGCAGCCAGTGTGAATAAAAGCCTTTGGAACAACTTGCGTACGCGTATGAGGTAAATCACCCATCAAGGGATATGTAGGTTTAGGTTGAGCGCGGAAACAATAATTACATCTGTCGATCTGCGATCGTACAGTGCGGCGACCGGTTATTATCCAATAGCGCTGACGTAACAGGCTAAACAAAAGATTGGGACCGGCGTGACAAAACTTGCGGTGATAATGATTCACAATTAAATTAACAATGTGATCTTTGCGCGGCAGTAAAATGGGATGTTGTTGATCGAAATTAAGATCGGCATTCCTAAGTCGTCCGCCTACTCTAATTAGATCGTTAGAAATAAAGGGATGCAATTTTTGCATGTATTTAGGACATTTTTTGTCAGATTTAATGAGTTTAATTTCATTTTTAAAATGAACAGATTGAACAAAGGTCAAAATTTTTGTTTCTGCAAATTCTAAATCGGTCGCGGAAATTAAATCGTTGCGGGGTAATAATTTTAGAAAGCGATAAATATACACTGCGGTGCGTAAAAGTTTGTTCCATGATGAACAACGTGCGGCTAATCGACCCAGCAGTGTGGAGTCATCTACTGCATTGGTAGATGTGAGAGCGATTGACTTCGTCTCTGGCACCTCCACTGAAACGTCGGGCTTAAATGGGGTTATAGGCCAGTCCTTCGGGTCTTCTGAACACCATGAAGGGCCGCTAAACCATAGCGGGTGATTTAAAAGTTGTGATGGCAGTAGGCCGCGCGATAAACAATCACTTGGATTAGAAACTCCGGGAATGTGATGAAAATGATTAGCGGGTAATAATTCTTGTATCTTAGATACGCGGTTTGCGACAAATGTTTGAAGGCGGTGCGGAGAGGAGTTTATCCAGTGTAGTGCGATTGTGGAATCGGAAAAAGCGTATATATTTTTTAGTAAACAGCGAGGAGAATAAATATCGATGACTGTATGGAGAAGTTTAGCGAGAAGCAGGGCTGCGAGTAGCTCCAACCGCGGCATAGTGACAACCCTGTCGCTCGGGGCCACCTTCGACTTGGCGCATACGAGAGTAGTGCTAGGCACGCCGCGATTGTTCGCGTGTAAATATACGGCGGCTCCGTACGCCTTCTCACTAGCGTCACAAAATCCTAAAATCGAGATTTCGCTGTGTTCGAAAACATTTAAATGGCGGGGAAATTTTATATTTGATAAAAGCGGCAATTCCGATTGGAATTGAATCCAAGTACGGACAATATTATCTGGCGGCTGTTCGTCCCAATCGAGTTTTAGAGAACAAATATCTTTTATTAAAATTTTCGCGTATACTATAACCGGACCGACCAAACCCATAATGTCCCAAAGACGAGCTATAGTGGAAAGAATATTGCGTTTGGTACATACGCGGTCTGACGGATGGATAGTATAGGTAAACAAGTCGCTAGCGGGAAGCCATTGCATACCGAGGATTTTTAGCGATTCGTCCTTATCTAACGCGACGGGATCTGTCAAGCGGTGCGATTCAGGGATAGTCGAGAGCACTTCGTGCGAGTTGCTCGACCACTTTAATAAGTCAAACCCACCTGCCTTGAACAATTCAATCAATTGTTGTGATGACTTCACGGCCACGTCCGTATTCTGGAACGAACTGGCAATATCGTCAACATAAAGATCGCGTATCGCTAGTTCAGCGGCAAGCGGAAAAATTTCCTTTTCTTGGTTAATTAGTTCTCGTACCGTACGATTTGCCAAAAATGGACTAGAACATAATCCAAAACTTACACATTGGAAAGCATAACATCTAATAGGCTCGCGGGGGTCAAAGCGGTAAAGAATTTGTTGATATGAATAGTCGCGGGTTAAAATTCTTAAAAACATTTGACGAATATCTGCGGTGACAGCGATTTCAAATAGTCTAAAGTTTAATAATATAACGAGTAAATCGTTCTGTAGCGGCGGTCCGGTATGTAAGATATCATTAAGCGATGTGCCATTATCGGTAGCTTGGTTAGCTTTTAGTACGATGCGTAACTTCGACGAAGTTTTATCGTCGCGAATCACTCCATGGTGCGGCAAAACGAAACCGTCACCGTTGGTTTTTGGCTCTGGGACTTCAAAAAGATATCCTTCAGATATATAATTACGGATAACTTCGTCATAGCGTGTTTTAAAATCGGGCTGTTTTTGAAATTTGCGTTCTAATTGTAAAAACTGTTGTCGGGCGGTTTTTAATGAGTCACCTAAACTGCTAGGGCTCTGTTTAAAAGGAAGGCTAACAATAAATCTCCCAGTCTCGTCGCGGGTAGTTGTAGCTTTATAAAAATTTTCACATTCTTGATCGTCCGATGATAAAAAAGTTGTTTCCTTTATGTCCTCTAACTTAAAGAACTTTCCGAGATCTTCGTGAATCGATTCTGTGGTAGCGTGATACGATAGGGAATAATCAGTGGGTTCGGAAGTCGTTTCTGCTTCCCCCATGATCACATAGCCTAATGTAGTCAGAAAAGCGGAGGGTTGACATGGCGAACCCGTGATCTTGCCCGGTAACAAAAGTTCCACGAACAATTGTGCTCCGACCAAAATTTCAATATCAGACGGCGAAGCGAAGTTTTCATCAGCGAGCGGCAAGCCGTCTAAATATTTACATGACGTCACGTCAATTGGTGCGGTAGGTAGTTTTTCAGTTATGCGGGTTAAAACCAAAGTATTCATATTGTAGGTAATATTAGGGTCGACGCGACTGGAAAACGTAATGTCTACCTTTCCACGCGCAACACTAGCGTGGTCGCCGAGACCTTTAATTAAAGTTTTACGAGATAACTGCGAAATATTTAAGCCTAACTTGCGGCAACAAGAAGCGGTAATAAAGTTATTTTGTGAGCCCGGATCGATAATGCATCGGCATGGTATTAAATTATTATACCGGTCGCGAACATTAATACACGCGGTGCCTAATAATACAGTGGTATTAGAAACCTGTGGCGGATTTGAGCGGGAGTTGGTCGTGTCAGCTGATAGATAAGAAACACCACCTTGTTTATACGGCGCGGGAGGCTGCAGCGCGGGCGGCTGCGGCGCGGGAGCGGGAGAGATAATAGCGGTCGAGGCGTGCGAAGTAGACGCGTCCGGCGCCGCCGCGGCCGCCGGAGCATGATTCGAAGGCGCGCGTTGCGGTCGCGGTCCGGGCGGGCCCGTATTCATAGGTTGCTCCGAGAAGTTGCTGCGTTGTAAATGAATTAATGAATGATGTCGAGCACCACATTTCTGACACACCCTTGCACTTTTACAAGCGGTCCACTTATGTTTGGAACTTAAACAATTCGTACATAAATTGTTTTCTTTTACAATTTTGTGTCTTTGACCGGGCGAAAGTTCCAAAAACACTTTACAATGATATATGTGTTCATGGATGTTATTACACAGAAAACAAGGAACAGTTGAACCATTATTTGACGAATGCGGGTTTAAATATGTATGCGATATTTTAGGAATTGCGGGATTTTTAGGTTTTAAATTGTCCTTTGTTGTTATATTTGTAATAGGGCTAGTGCGCTGAATTATTTTAGCTTGACCTTTGAGAAATTTAATAAAAACATCATAAGTAGGTATATCAATATCTCGGACAAACATCTCGAAAGCCTTGGCTGTATCGCGGTCTAAACGCCTCAAAGCGAAATAAATAAAAATATAATCACTCAGGTTTGGTATCTTTAAATCTTGAAGTGCGGCTATAGATGCGGCATATTTATCAATGAATGATTCTAGCTGTATAGCAGTAGCGGGGTTGGGCAAAGGTTTCATTTCAAATATGGAATCTAGAAATGAGGTAGCGAGGAAGCGTCTGTCCTGGTACTTTAAGACCAAGGCGTTCCAGATGGATTCATAATTAATTGAAGTAGGATTAATACCTGCGAATACTAACTGTGCCGAACCTTTCAACTTTCCTAAAAGATAGTACAACTTTTCAGAGTCAGTTAGGTCACTGTTATTATGGATCGTGGATTTAAATGTTTCATAAAAAAGATTCCAGTTGTTTACATTTCCATGAAATTCAGGTATTTCGATGGGTGGCAATCTGGGTTTGGAAGCGGATGGTTTTAATTCTTTAATTTGCGGTTTGGAATCGTTTTTTGAATTCAAAAGTTGTTTTCTAACGCGTCTTATCTGACAATATAAATCTTCGAATCCACTCCATACGTTAAAATCTGGTACAAATGTTGGATTCAGCTCCATATTTAATGAGTTGGCCTCATGAATCGTTTTCATAAAATCGTGACGAATGTCATCAATTGTTTCCGAGGCGCAGATGAAACTATCTATGGATTCGGGTGACGAAATGTTACTGGAACTATCGTAAATACGCTGTAAACGCTCAAAATACGCTGCACGACGTGTTTCCTGCAAAAGTATATCTTTTCGAAGTGCTTTTGCTTCACGCGCGGAGGCCATCTTTAACTCGCCTACCGAGCGCGGTAGCAATTACGTACACACAAGGGAAACGTGAATATAATGCGTTTTTGTCCAACCAACGTTAATATTATGATTATAATATGCTTTAATTGCGATAAAGTTATGCCAAAAGTTGCGGGATGCGATTATATGCGGGGAAACACAAAGAAATTAATGCGAATATCGGTGAGAAAATGGTTCGGGGGTAGGAGGTATAAATTGTGTTGCGAAATAATTTACGTTTTTTGAGGATTATTCCTCACAGGAGGCACCAAAATCTTTAAACAAGCCGGGCATCGGCTTCACCCGATGGCCGTTTAGTTGTTATCTGCTTGTTTAGGCGGGATTATATCAAGTAATAGTAATTCAAAAAGAGAACTTACCAGGGATGCGGGAACAACACAATTCACAATAGAAAGATACTTAGCTGTGATTTTGGTAATGTGTGCAGTGTATATGTATTAATGTATGAAAAATGAGTGTTCACAGCTTCGTAAAGCGATAAAAAATTGATATTTTAAATAAAAATGGGCGGATGACTCGCGCGCGGTTGTAGCGGTAAACCAAAAATCTCAAGTGGTACTTATTTTTTTCCGCAAGCTCGCGGTGGCGCTAGCGTCATCGGCCATAGATGCATAGATATTTATATCATTATCTATGGGTAGAACATATTTAAATTAATAGCGCTAATTGGCGCGACTAGGTACGGAACCCTTCGTGTGCGAGTCCGACTCGCACTTGGCCGGTTATTTAGGTACTACAAGGGCCGTAGCAATCACAGTCAAGGCACTCAGAAAGCATTTTATTTGGGGTATTTTTCTGTACGCAATTATAATATTATTTGTGGAAACCGTAGCCGCAACAAAGCCTTGATTACTTTGACTATTGCCGTAAGCTATATCTTATGAGCCAATCTGCCCAAACACCTTGGCCTTGGAGGATGTCATTTGTACAAAAAATTACATTAAGAAGTATAATAATAGTGGGTGATTCAAATAGATATTTAAAAAATATTTTATCATCATCAACCTGCCTACATTAGTCCACTGCTAGATAGGTCTCTCCCAAAGCCTCTAAACCCTGAAGTCAGACGCCCCTGAATCGAATCTTTGGCTCTCCATCTCTTTCTCCTTTTTCGCTCTATATTTTTGAAATAGGTATCAAGGAGATGTGCGGAGGAAGGGTCAGGACATGAACTTGTCGAGGCTGAAGTCAACGTGGACGACGAATTTCAAGTGCTCCGGTTTCCTGCAGAATATAAGATGTTCCAGGTTCCCGAGTTTTGGCCCGGGATAATAGTTTTCCGGCGCTACAGAGAGGCTATCCTACAGCCTACAGCGCCACAAAGAGGATAAACCGAAATGCCCCTTATCCTAGTGTTAGTGTTTCATAATTTGGTAATATACTAAGGTATATATTTTATAGGGTTGTGATTCTTTTAATTTTTCAACAGTGTGTTTGCCTGTAATAAATGAATATTTATTTATTATTAAAAAGTTATACTAAAATTTGTGCCAAACACTTCATGTAAAATATGACTCGGGAAACCAACCCTTTCAACTTGAGAACCACTTAAATGCTGTGAAGGTTGACGTTTCCGTATTACCTTGGATTGCCATTTATAAAAAAAGCCCTCGAGTTTCAATTCCATCACCGCCCCACTGACAGACCCTTCAAATAACTAGTCCATTCATACCCCCATTCAGTCAGTCTATCGACAAGAGTTATGCCACAATATGTTACCCGCCAGCCGAAAAAGCCGCCATTTTTCACTGCGGTATGACAAATAAGATTTATTGGCGCATTTTCACCCTGACGGGTACCCAATGTGATCCTGTGTTTGCGTAGGATCACGGAAGAACACACAAACACACACATTTATACTGTTTTTTGATATGATGATGTTAACGGATGATAAGGAGTCGCCTTTTTCATTTTGCTCAACCTATGGTTAAAGAATTTATTTCTCATTACAGTTTACAAATTCACTTGTCGAGAAAAACTATTTTAAAATTAAAATATTATACCGGTAAGTTTAATGTAAGAAGCCTAGTAACATGTGACACACTATATAAAATATTATGAAATTATTATGACTACTTTGTTGTTAATTCTCTATGTGTCTGTGCCGACGTGATTCCTGCACACTGGTGCAAGAGGCCACACTTTACACCAACATTTGCTTTAAAATGTCTCCCCTAATACTAATATAATAAATAAATCTTTAAGAAAAGCTCTTAGTAGCATACGCCTTACCACTAGTAAGGCGTATGCTAATCCATTACTACTTGTAGTTATTGTAAACCTTATTTTAATGAAATATTCGTAATATAAAATAATTAAATTGTTATTCTAATCCGAAATTCGTTTTAGAAGAGAATAAGTTTCTGATAAAACTTTGATCATACTTTGACATTTTATAGCGACGTGGGCTAACGTAGCGCTACGTAGATTGCCACCGCCGCCGTAGCAACTAGCTACGCTGACCGTGTGACCGCGTAGCAACGTTGGCTGGCGTAGCAACATACGTTGTTGCAAAGTGTTTGCAATGTATGTGCTTATAAATCAACTTCATAAGCTTTCATTATGTATTTACTATAAATTTTTATGATATGAAATTAGAATAGTTATAAATTTAAGACTATTCTTCCCTAAATCCCGTACTTATCCAAATATCATAAGAATCATTTGCATGAGCGCACAATAGTGGTTATGGAAATATGGATTTAGGATAATGAAGTTATAAATACGTTTGCAAATGTAAAACGGCTGTTTTATATGTGTTATGAAATTTGAAGTGCTATTCGCAATTCGCATGCCTATTTCATTGTAAATAGAAATCCTAAAAAAGCTAACCTTGTCTTGTCACGTGTAAAAATGTTTTATACGGTTTCAAACTCAGCACAATCGCACCGTATTACCCGCGCTATTAAATATTTAATGCGGGGAAAACATACGCGAGCGTACCCTGTTTATACGGTGAAAATATGCGACCCGTATTCGGTATACGGGAAAAATTCCGTGCCGTTTGTGAATAGCGAAGCGGGTAGAGTGATTGGGTATCGAGTGATACGATTGATTGACTTACAGAATATTTTATTAAGGAGTGCTCATATGTTTTTTTTTTATCGGTGGCCAGTATTTGAGGGGTTAATCTGGGCTGTCCGCAGTATAAAGGGGTGATTAACACTTTGAACGCCAGGCAGCAGACACTATAAAATATTTTTTTTTTGGGGTCCCCGGTGACCGACGAGGAGTACAATGGATTAAGGCTATTCTTTATGGAATCAGGTGATGATATAGTCGTTTGCCAGATGGTAAGCGCCACGCCTGCTTATAAAGCACTGCGTAGCACTGCATTGCGCTCATCACCCCCAGATATCAGATATTAAGTATCATATATGCCCAGTAATTTAAATGTTACAGGCATCTTTTACAACCGACTTAAAAAAAGGAGAAGATTCTCAATTCGACGGTATGTTATTTTTTTATTTGTATGATTGTTACGCGATTACTCCGCCAATTATGAATTGATTTTGATAATTCCTTTTTTGTTTGGTAGGTCATACTTCAAAGGTGGTCCCATAAAAATTTATCGAAATTGATTTAGCACTTTTTGTAAAAAATAACAAAATCAAAAAATATAAGTTTAGACATTTTTCGTTTGTCTGTTCTTGTCTTTTTATAAAAAATAATTTATGTGCAATTACTAACAGCACGGTATTCCGATATTTAAAAACAATGTTTTACTAAGAAGTTTTATCCAAACAAATCTCAAGAAATAAATCTTGTTCTCCTGCTAATCCAGCCACAATGACCAAATAAATGAAGCAAAGCGAGATAGCAAACGACGACCGACGCCTGGCTTCATCAAAATGGTTATTTTAATTATGCACTACGCTTACAGGCGACACTACACGGCTTCCTTCCTAGTAAATGTGTTAACTAAGTATTGATACACACTGTTGTAGAGGATAGTAAGCAATTTATAAAGTGAGATAATCTTGTGGCGTAGTAGTTGCACGAACAAGTATACATTTTATCAAAAAAAAATCGACTTCAATGTATTTTCGAAGTCCAAGGTCAAATATCGATGAAATTTATATGGGATCACTTCGTGGCTATACAGAACCCAACTCAAAATAATTTTCCAAATCGGTTCATAAATGACGGAGTTCTGAGGTAGTGATGGTCGACTCGAGTAACTAACTCGAGTTAACTCGAGTTGGGCTTAACTCGAACCAACTCGAATTGAATTCTCTCTGACTCGAGTTTGAAAACCGAATGAAACCGACATGGAGTAAAGTTTGCCGATCATTTGAGACTATATTCATTCATAACAAACAAGTTTAGTGTCACATTTATGTAGATTTGAGGTTAACTTTAAAGTGCCGGTTATTGCTGTAGTTTTTCGTGTTTTAAATTCTGTTTTTGAAAAATGCCGGGTCCTAGAAGAAAATCTTTGGTTTGGGATGTATTTGAATCGCCAGTGAGTGGACGTGTTACGTGTAATCATAATGTTAGTTTGTTTTTATTTTGAAAAGACTGCTGTATAATTACATAGTTTTATTAATAATAAATATGAATATTTTATAAAATTAAAATTCAAGCCAAAATTACATAAATAAATGATTCGATTTCAACCAATAATTTCCTTTTTTTATTTTAGTTAGTAAAACTCCTCCAATACATTATAAACAAATAATATAAAAATAAAAGAATTGGAACAGATAAAAATATCATTGATCTGTTCTAATTTTTTTTACTATTAATGCGAAGGTGGGGGAATAAATTAATAAAAATTAAAAAAAAATTAACTCTTCCATCTAGTTAACTCGAGTTACGTAACTCGAGTTCAACCCAAGTTACGTGAATTTTAACTCGGGTTAAATCGAGTTTTGTTTCTTCCGAGTTGGCACATCACTATTCTGAGGTAACAAAAATAAAAAACGAAAAAAACGTTCTATCTATATAGCTACGAAGTGGTCCCACACAAATTTTCCTTTGGACTTCAAAGATACATTGAAGCTGGTTTTCTTGTTTGATAAAACGTACACTTATTTGAAGTCGGTTAAAAAATAAGTTTTCGTGTAACTCCAACGTTGCGGGATCGATCCACGGTACGAGACAAATATTTATCTATGAGCTCGATTACTCACTTTTTTATGAAAAGTATCAACGGACCGTTTCTTGCCGCTTGCATACCATAATGGTATGCTACAAGAAACTTGCACCGTATAAAAAGGCCTTTAGTAAAAGGACTATAAAGCTCATCAATGACGACATGGTGGTAGAAGTCCTACTTATTCGTACTAAGCGTTTTGGTTCATCCGTTTTAATACGTACAATGAAGGAATTGAACGCCCTGCTATCGTCTGTGAAATGCCAGTTGCATACTAAAATTGTACGTAGCTGGCAAGAAACTTGCACCGTATAAATAGGCCTATAGTACAAGGGCTAAGAAGCCCATTAATGACGACAAGGTAGTAGAAGTCCCACTTATTCGTACGAAGCGTTTTGGCTAATCTTTCTTAATACGTACAGCGAAGGAATGGATAGCCCTGACATCGTCTGTGACATGCCAGTTGCATACTTAAATGGTATGTAGCTGGCAAGAAATTTGCAAGAAACTTCCACCATATAAATAGGCCTTTAGTAAAAAGATTAATCAGAAAACAATGCTCGGGTAGGCTCTTCTCATGCACAACACGAATCGCATAAGCATCTTTGACAAAACTTACATTCGGGTTCGTACTACGATTAATAATACAACCGCACTGCCATCTCAAAGCGTCACATTACAAAATCACGTGTGTGCCTTAAGGTTAAGTGGTGAACAAGATTTCACCATAACAAATCACTATTCTCAGTTGTAACGAGGACGTGGAAGGACAAGAACAAATCGGCCACATTAATCTTTATCTTCACAGTTTGGTCACGCGCTGTTTGCCGGGAACTTACGTAATGTCTTTGTAATAGGCGAGGCGTAGTTCGCCAAGTTGATTGGTGGATATGGAAACAGGTAAAAATATATCAATAACCGATTTTTATTTTACGACAAAGAGAAATACGCTTTGTAGGTACTTGATACGGTTTGTGTAGCGCTCGTAGCGTAGCTTTCCTAGCCATTCATATCAGAACTGTAGCTAAGTAATATTCACCGCGATCACCGCTTAGGTGGGTGACCGTTTGTGTGGTATTTACTCGTATATTTGAACGCTATCGTGCTTCAGAGAGCACGTTAAGACGCTGGTTCTGGTTATGTTAGAACAGCAGTCGTTGACCCAAGTCGGAGGCCTTCGGGAAGTCTATAAACTCCAACATGCACGAGATGACCACACATCTACGCCAAAAAAAAAATCTACCTACTAAATGTGTATACCTACATAATGAGTAAGTATGCAGAAAAAAGAACCTTACCAATTATTCTTTAGGAAAACTTGTAATATAACATCGCATCCATCGTTGTCAACATACTTTTCGCTCGCCTCCGCAACATACAATAACTCTATGTTTACTCCTACAATGCATTTAATTTAACACATACATAATTTAATCAACATTTGCCAAATTAAACGCCCCTGTCTCACATCCGACACTGCTAATCAAATTGTCGACGTCGGAGCGAGCGTAATCAGAAACGCTATAAAGATAACTTAGCGTCAGACACTACGCAGTGGAACAGCTACTTTATCACGCGGCTCTTACGAAAACCGGCAATGGTCACCGCAACTGCGATAGCGTGGAATGAGAAAGACGTAGTTAAAATACGGAAGACGTTGCGAGAGTTGGACCGCAATTTTAGTTGGCACATACTTTATTTGCGGTTTTCTTTGAAATAAATCTTGGGAGCTTTTAATTCTATTTCAGTCAAGACCCAAAGTAAATAATATTAACGGACTTAAAGGCATACTTTGGCAAATGAACGCTTCTTAATCATCTTCTCTCAGATCTTAAAAAACTCCGCGTAAACTTATTAAATCTTTACTTTGCAAACTGCTTGCCTACTAAATGACTTAACTTGGTCAGAAGAGAATTCTAAGTATGTTAATGTTCCAATATACTTAGCATACCTAGAGTAAAAAAACCGGCCTAGTGCGAATCAGACTCGCTCACGAAGGGTTCCGTACCGTTATCTATAAAAACGGCAAAAAAATCATGTCTGTTGTATGTGATCCTCACTAAAATATTTTTTATTCTGTTTTTTAGTATTTGTTGTTATAGTGGCAACAGAAATACATCATCTGTGAAAATTTCAACTGTCTAACTAGTTATAGACAGTTGAAATTTTCACAGTTCATGAGATACAGCCTGGTGACAGACGGACGGACAGCGGAGTCTTAGTAATAGGGTTCAGTGAGTCAGATCTGATTTGATTTGCAAAAAACACGACACACCTCTACATTACTAGGTAATGGCGGTAATAGTTATTTGTTATACAAGAGTGCAAAGTTACTTTTTAACCGCGTGCTCAATTTTGATGACCGAGCAAGCGAAGTATTCTAAAATTAGAATCCTGAGCGTTAGCGAGGGAATCAAAAGAGCACGAGGTGAAAAATCTTTGCACTCGAGTGCAACACGTAACTTTTCATCCCACCTCAGCGAGGAAATGACTAAATGCAAAAAAAAACATTTACAATCACAAGATACTTTGCACGCGCAAAGCAAATTAAACAAAAGTACGCCAAGGAGGTTCCGAGTCTGAGTTTTTAACAAATTAAAAAAAGTTATATGATGAATTCGGCACCATGGAGGTAGAAGTAAATAGGTTTAATTGTGTTTTGAATTCACAAACTTAGTGCACACGATGTTCTAAATTCAAATTTACTTTATCCTCTAGCGCATTAGACCTCAATGCTCTAGCGGATAAAAACGACTTTTGCACTCAGATATCGAAGAGCAAAAATACTCTTTCCGGTAGAAGGATCTAGGACCTGAACCTGTCGAGGCTGGAGTTAACGAAAAATTTCAAGTCCTACTTGTTCCGTTTTCCTGCAAAATAAGGAGATGTTCCTGCTCCAGAGTTATGGCCTGAGGGAATAGTGTTCCGGCGCTACAGAGAGGCCACACCGAAATGCCCGTTATCCTAGTGTTAGTGTTATAAATTGTTTATATGGTCTGTAACATATACTTTTTATGGTCCCTACAAATTAAATAAATATATTTCTAAAAATTAATATATTTCATTTTTTTTTAAATATTTCTTTTATTTTTAATATATTTTAATAACTAATATATTTCAGGCAAAACTACAGTTAACAAATTAAAAGTGCACTTTTAATTTGTTAACTGTTGTATTGCCTGAAATATATGAATTATTATTCACATTACTTATTTTTTATTTTTAAATTTAAGTTTTTTACAATATTTCTATAAAAATATACAAAGATATTATAAAAAACCTAAATCTAGAGTGCCGCCAGCAGCGGGGGCAGGGCCCAAACAACTGGTGTTTAGGGTTGCAGAGTGAAAAACCTCCTGATTATATACGCGCCGTGTCAAAGAGTGCTGCCTTCTGCTTCTGACTCTTAATCCAACCGTCTAATGAGAGCCTCTTGAGATGAATTATTATTATTATTATCATTACCAAGAGCAGGCTTTAACTGAGCAGTACGACTAGAAACAACAGCATTCTGAATTTGTAAATCAAAACAAAGCACAACGTACATTTGTAGGTCATGGTACCAACTCAGTGAGCATAATTGTTTCCCGTTACACATACAGTAATGGATCCTACATTTCACTATGAATGGTGTCTTTATACAAAGCTCTGCGATCTCAAACGGAGACGGCGCAAGCAAAGTGCGTTAAGTTAACTTAACAGAACCCAAGTTTTTGCATTATTGAAGAAAACTTTTGTCATTATCACAAATCCTGACTTTTCGGCCAAGCGTTTTGCGAGGAAGTCTTGTGTTCTCGCCCCTGTTAACATGTCTTTTATGTAAATGAAATATAAGATTGCAATTTTTTGATATTGAATGCAATAGCGCACGCTAGGCGAAAATCGTAAGATCCTTACTAATATTATAAACGCAAAGTTTTATGTTTGTTACTCTTTCACGCAAAAACTATCAAACCAATCTTAATGAAATTTGGCATTTAGGTACACTACTAAGACTTGGAATAGCATATAGGCTACTTTTTATCTCGGGAAATTGCGGGTGGAACCGCGGAGCGCAGCTAATTTTATATAATTAGGAAGAAGAAAAATAATATTGTTCGGCCAGGGATCGAACCTGCGTCTTCGGAATACCGTCCCGACGCCTTAACCATGACTGCACACACAGGGCGGAACGTGACTGGCGTTAGCGTTTTTGTTTTTAGTTGTAATGTACTGAAGTGTATTACGCAATGCACATAGAGAGGGCGGCGGTGGCGTACTGCGGCGCGGCGACGCCGCGTTCTCTGTGTACAGAAGGCCTTTATTTTATTTTTTATTAATTTTTTGATATTCAGTATTTGGATTATAGAGCTATAACGTTTTGTGTTATTCTTCGGTACTGTTTTCCATAGTACCTACACATACGACACGAGTTGGGAATGTATTCGCGTGACGGTACAAAGAAGATTCTTCTGTCAATGCAATTAGGATAAAATGCTAGAAAATGCAGTGAAAATAAAATTATTTTACAAATTCTGCGTCGCCCGTAGTAAGAAGCAAATGTGAAAAATGTTTTTGCAAATGAAATAATAAAACGATTGGTAGTGTTAGAAAATACTAATAGAAGGTTAGAAATAATAATAATATAAATGCGAAAGTTTGTATGTTAGTGTGTTACTGTGTTAATGTGTGTGTTAGTTCGTTAGTACGTCAGTGAGCTAGAGTGTTAATGGGTAAATGAGTATGTATATATGTATGTATGTAAGTATGTTTGTTACTTCTCGCTGTCACTGCTCAACGGATTTGAGTGAAATTCAGATTGAAGATAGCTGTTATCCCGGGAAACCGTGGATGAAATCGCAAGGCGCAGCTAGTTGCTAATTATATTTTTGTACCGACTAACCTGCATGGACGAACCGACGGCGACGTGAAGCGGTACGACGCACACCATACTACTCGTTACGTACACGTTAGGTTGTTTAGAGGAATCACTACATTACAATACATTCTTAACGTGATTTCAATCAACGTCTTCCTCGTCGCATGGGCCGGCGGGCAATCAAGAAATATGCGACATAAAAATCATGTAGTTTTGAAAGCTTTATACTCCTAAAGCTTAAAAGTTACAAAAATTATAGTTATATCGTTTTGAAGATCCATCTGATGACATTTCAAAAAATTATGTTTCACCTTCCTACTACCTCCCTTGATGACGTCATAAGCCGCGGGAGTGAGCACTGAAAATAAGGTGTCGCGCAGGCGCCGCCCAGTACAACACATTTAGTTTTCTTTGGTACAACTAGCGCTAGCATCACCACTCCTTACAGAGTATAGCACGAATAAGCTAGCAAAATCTCGGCATACCTATAGTCTTGTACAGAATCTTGTCTACGCTAATTATCTACTACATCTTTAATGAAACATCCCTCGAACTACATTTGAGTGAGATATCATAGAGAGACGTTAATCATGAAATTTCAAACTAAACCCCGTCTGTACCTAGCAACTGACACTCATAACCACTTGGACGCGTACTAATCAAGTAGAATCCTCGATGTCCTCAAACGAGGACGTCTTAATAAATGACTACACATGGCGTAACTTACGTCCTTATTGCTGAAGAGTTAGAGTTCATAATCAGAGTAATTATTTCGGGAATAATGTTCCATAAATCAGATAGATTAAATAAGTGTCGGATGCCGACAGATGCGGGAGATATGACCTGCCTGCCGATCTTATTCTAATATTAAACATATTAGGCTATATTTTATGACGTAATTTGCTAGAACAATCCTCCCTTCTGAGGATTTTACGACCGCAATTCGATAGGGTGTAAATATTGATAAAGGATAAGTCTACTGTATTTCTATAGATTTTTCGATATAAAAGACAGTAAAAGAGAGAGTGCTTTTATTACATACCTAATCTCTCAATAAACGAGTCCCTAGGGAGTATATTTCACAAACGGTTTATTTGTCTAGGAAGGTAATAGACAAATATACTCAGTGTCTATAGAGATTTTTTATTTGTTCTTAAATAATTTCGGTTCAAATATTAAAGCAATTTTTTTTTTTACCCTTTTTAGATCTATGTTTGGCCACTATCTCACCTGGTGTGAAGCGATGATGTGGCCTAAGATTGAGCACATAGATCTAGAGAGAGACGGCAGTTAAGCGACTGCTCAGACCCGTCTCCCCTATGGTTCACCGAACATCATCCCGAAACACGACTAGGTCGCTTGACGGCATGGCTTTGTTCGGTGGGTGGTATTACAACCACGGCCAGAGCCTACCACTCCAAAATTACTGCGCATTATTATTAAACTTAAGAGAAGAGTAAGCAGAGAGAAAGAAATAAAAAAGACGTGTGGCACTCGGAGACTGCCGCGGTAAAGCTATTGCATAGCATTCGGAGTGGGGGGTGTTAGGTTATTTTCGTTACGGAATTTCTGTATTCGGTCTCCACGCTCAAGGCCCGCGATAGAAGCTATGCAATAGCTTAAAAAGACGTGTGGCACTCGGAGACTGCCGCGGTAAAGCTATTGCATAGCATTCGGAGTGGGGGGTGTTAGGTTATTTTCGTTACGGAATTTCTGGATTCGGTCTCCACGCTCAAGGCGCGCGATAGAAGCTATGTAATAGTTCGACCTTAGACTTCAAAGATACATAAGAATTGAAGTCGATATCATTTGTCATAAAATTATTTTAGATCTAGTATAAAAAAATCGAGAATATTCAATGTTTTGTAACCAAGTCCTCAAAAATGACAATACATATTTAGTAAATTGCATCCTTGCGAAGCCGGGGCGGGTTGCTAGTAGGTACTTTATATATCTTTATGATTTTACAGATTACCCAAAATTTATCCGTAGTATCCAAAGTACTAATAGTTTCCAAATTATAATTGTAAAGTTCACACGAAATTACTAGGCATATGAGATTTAATATCTGATGTCTCGGGGTGATGAGCGCAATGCAGTGCTGCGCAGTGCTTTCTATGGTATCAAAAGTTCTGGGTGTCATTGCAATTGTTGTGGACGGGCGTGACACTTACCGTCAGGCGAACAATTTACTCGTCTCATTGCTCAGTAACATAAAAAAATGAGCCCTTTTATACATTTCCAAAAGTAATCCCATCCCAGT
This sequence comes from Petrophora chlorosata, assembly GCA_951640565.1. NCBI lineage: Eukaryota > Metazoa > Arthropoda > Insecta > Lepidoptera > Geometridae > Petrophora > Petrophora chlorosata. The sequence continues at coordinate 11,509,863 of OX621207.1, read as the reverse complement.
TGCCATCTTTAACTCCTTAATTACGCAGTTGTACGACAAACATGCCCCCTTGCGGGCCATTAAACTTAAACACCTACCAGCACCCTGGCTTACTGCAGATATCAAACAGCTCATGCACAAAAAAGCTGCTGCTAAATGCAAATACAAATGTCGCCCAAATGAGCTAAACAAAATAAAATATTCTAAAGCCCGAAATCGCTGCAATATAGTGTGTAGGGATGCTCTACGCCGCCATGTCCATAAATCTGTCGAGAATGAAGATCCAGCCAAAGTTTGGAAATTCCTCAGGTCACTTGGGATTGGTAAATCACGTCAGAACTCTATTCCAACCAACCTAAACATCGATTCTCTTAATCTCCACTTTTCTTCTTCATCTGACATTAATGTCTCAGATAAAAATAATACAATACATTATATTTCGAACCTACCAACCCCTGACTACTCTCCTTTTGTTTTTAATCAACTATCCGCTTGTGATGTTAAGAAGAGCGTACTGTCAATCTCCTCAAACGCAGTAGGTGGTGACGGTATTAGTCGCAACATGTTAGTACCAATCCTTGACATAATCCTTCCCGTCCTCTGTTTCATTTTCAATAACTCCATTTCCTACGGTGTATTTCCTTCTATCTGGAAAGACGCTCAGATTATTCTCTTACCTAAGAAATCGAATCCTAAATCTTTCTCCGAATACCGCCCTATATCAATTCTCCCTTTCCTATCCAAAGTCCTTGAACGTCTCGTCCACAACCAAATTAGCAAATTCCTTTCTTTCCATGATCTTCTTAATCCTCTCCAATGCGGTTTCCGTCCTGGCCATAGCACAGTTAGTACTCTTGTCAAAATAACTGACGACATACGCCTTGGCATGGAACATAGCCATTTAACGGTACTAACATTGTTGGACTTCAGTAACGCGTTTAACACTGTTAATTTTGATATACTTCTTGCTTTACTCCGCTCCATTAACATATCTCCAACGGCAGTTGATTGGTTTCACAGTTACCTGTACGGACGCAGGCAGCGAGTTCGCCTTGAAGACAATTACTCTTCTTGGTGTGATACGTCTGCTGGCGTTCCGCAAGGCGGTGTGCTCTCCCCTCTTCTCTTTGCAATCTTTATAAATTCAATTTCAAAAAATCTTTCTTCTTCCTACCACTTATATGCAGACGATCTTCAGATATATTCCCAAGCTTCTCTTGAAAATTTGTCAGATGCAATTCTAACCACAAACACCGATTTGGTTCGCATAGCAGACTGGAGCAGAGCCTATGGCCTGAAAGTTAATCCTATCAAGACTCAGGTGATGATTATAGGCAGCTCTAGGCTTATCTCTAAGGTGGACTGGCAGATGCTTCCTAAGGTTAACTTTGGTGGGGTTGCACTTCCTTTTAGCGAGTCCGTGAAAAATCTGGGTCTGATCATGGATCGTTGTATGAGTTGGGGCCCACAGTTACAAGCCACCAGTCGCAAATTGTACGCGTCTGCAGCCTCATTGAAGAGATTACGTAACTTTTTACCCACTGCCACTAAAATTGCTCTAGCTCAATCTCTTCTGCTTCCTATTCTCGACTACGCGGACGCCTGCTATCTAGATCTCACTGAGGACCAGCTGAATAAACTTGAGCGTCTTCAAAATTTTTGTATAAGATTTATATTTGGACTACGCAAATATGATCACGTATCCGAGTTCCGTTCTAAGCTCAAGTGGCTCCCTATAAGACTTCGCCGGAATACTCACATACTCTCTCTCCTTTACAATATATTGTTCAATCCTAAGTCCCCGCGCTATCTCAAGGAACGTTTTGAATTCCTTCACAGCTCCAATTTGCATTCTTTGAGGTCATCAGAAAATCTCACACTGAAAACTCCTTCGCATAGCAGTACCTTCTATGATGGTTCTTTCACTGTGGAAGCCGTACGCCTGTGGAACTCTCTACCGGTATCAATAAGGCGTGCGCAAACTCTTAACAAATTTAAAAATAGCATCAAAAATCTTTATTTAGCTACGTAACTGCAGCCTGCTACTCTGAAGTTCTGACTGTCGGTAGTTCTGTTTTTATCTGTTTAACACTGTTTATTATCTATGTATATATATATATATATGTATATATTTATTTATCTATTTTATTACATATAGGTATGTTTACTTTATTATGATATGTACTTTTTCTTTTGTTTTTTCTGGTACCTAGGTACCTATATTATAATTATATTTACTTATTTATTATTATATTATTACGATTATATAGACTGTATATGATATTATTATTTTATGCTTATACTGGTTAGTTTGTTTATGCACAACACCACCGTCCCTTACAGTTTCTTTGGGTCCTCTCCATCCAAAGGTTGTCTGGAAGAGATCGCTATAAGCGATAAGACCGCCCATTGTAACACTTTAGCTTTAAGTATTGTTTTGTTATTTATTTCATGTTGTTGTGTAACAATAAAGCGTTATCTAATCTAATCTAATCTAATCCCAATCAAAGCTATTAAATCGCTAAAATCTTTATAGTTAAAATGAAAGGGTTTATATTTTCTGCGACTGGTTTACAAAGTGTTTTAGAGAGGTAAAATATTAAATTAAAGTAGAAGCGTAAGAAAAGTTTCGTCTAAAGCCGTGTTATAAAGTCAAGTTTTAAGAACCGTCAAACCTAGATTGAATATCTAAGGTCTAGACAAATTTGAGTTCATTCTAAATTTTAATTTAAAAATACTTTAAAGCTGCCAACTCCTTCTGTTACTTAAATTTAATTACTTTGGACTTTCAAGCTTGTGGAATTTAAATAGCCCTGTCTTTATTTATTGGTGTGTTTCATTTTTTGTGTGCCTCTCTCGCCTCGAGAAACTGAAGGGTGAAGCAGTCCTTTGATACGTCCGGGAGAGAATAGGCATGTATCGGAGTACGCGTGAAGGGCCCATCGTCGTGAGTTTGTCGCGGCTGGAGCAGACTAGTACCAAATAATACTAACTATTACCTATAGTACCACTGAGTTCAAGTCTTGCACGTCAAGTTTACTCTACTTTAAGTTTTCTCGTGTATGATCAACGCAACTAGATCGAAAAGTCGAGGCTTGCGTCGAGGTTAGTCAAAATGTTATTTTGATTTAAATTTGTGCACGAATAGACCCCATAATTTCACAAAAACATGACTCACTTTTTACGCACATCACATAACAAAATAATTAAACCTAATAGTAGACAGTAGTTTTTAACAGATATTTCGTTCTCAGTCGTTTTATCCGCGTGATGGAGTCGGGCCAGTAATGCATCACGGTTTATAGCCGGGTCCGGGACAACGGTAATACTTCTCCAGCTTACTCCGCACTGGATTTACAAAGTACCGTCGCAGTCACGACTGAGGTGCATAATGGATTAGGGTTTCGGGAAAAGTCTCGTATGAATCGGTGCCGGATAAGTCTGATTCTGTTCGCACACGTGATCACACTCAAAATTAAATATTTAGTTTTTAGGCCAATGCTGGCTACTCATAAAGATTCAAGTACCTATTAAATTAAAGAGATTCTAATACACCACTTCCTCTATTCTCTCATTCTACATTTCTATCCCTTTTGTTTCCATGGCAGTCCCTTCATCAAGCGGTCCCGAACAGCTACAATTTGTGTCTCTTTACGAGTAAGTCTAGAGTGAATAGGCATCTCATGGGCAAGCATGCTCCACCTTAGGTCGCATCTTCGCTTTTCATCAGGCGAGTTGGCGTCAAATGTATGACCTTTTATTAATAAAACACTTCTACATTACAGTGTGAAGACACTTTTAGTACTAAAGACATAGTCTAGAATCATAAATTTCGACAACGAGAGCTAAGCTGAGCTTGCCTGGTATGATATGATAGGTTTGTGTTACATACTCTCCGTCCGTTTACTGTCCGTTTCTTAGTAGTAGAAATATTACTGTATTTTATTTTTAAGCAATAACGGATGCTTAGCGAAATTTTTGGGTATGCAAAATCTCTAGCCGAGGTTTGAACTAGGGCCTCACAGAAAGTGCTATAACCCACTGAGTCATCAGAGCAGTTTCTTCAGCGGCCGAAATATTCGAGTGACGGACGCGACATCTATAGGCGTAGATATAGGTACCTAAAGAGCATTGAATCGACGTTAATAGCAATTCCAATCGATTCAATGGTTACCGCACGTAACTTCGACTACCTATTTATTCGGTATTCTAACAATGTTACTAGTTCCCTTTACGTAGGTATCTGGTAGAATAGATTTCAATGTTCGTTTGGTGCGCTCCTCATTCCGCGTCATTTGGTTGTTTATCTTACCTGAAACAAAATAATGCACACGTTAAAAATATTAATTAAAACTAATTATCTTTTGTATTTTATAACATTTATTTTGAGTCTAAATATTTACATCGTCGACCGCGTCGTCACTTTCCATCAGGTGAGACTGCGGTCAAATGCTTGCCTATAAGGTAGTAAAAAAATGGTATTAAAATTACATGCAAAACGTGAAGAAATTTAACACATTAATTATTTGATCTTAACAATAATTACTTAATTTTGGCGTTTAGACACATAGTTTAATGAAAGTACGTAAAGTAAATAAAAAATCTTAAATTATAAACCATCGTTAATGTTCCTATAATCACATTTTTTCTGCAACAGTCTCGTTTTGCTGTATTCATAAAAACTTGTTACAAAGACCTAAAAACATCCTTCTTCGTAACTCAAGGGTGTTAGTAAATTTAACGCTGTTGTGCTCCCGAAATTTATACACTAGATTTTATGGCAACATCTTCCATCTAAGTTCTTTATGAAGACTTTTGATATAACAACGCGGAGGCAAAACAGTTATAAACTTATGAACTTGCGCAGTAAAGCATCCTATAAACGATTATTGCTTCGTTCATTAGTTATATAAACCAACTAATATTACCTAAGTGATTTTACATGTTTGCTAGAATAACCTCAGCACTCGGATGAAATCATGAAGTACTTGTGTGTGTTGTGTGTGTCGATTCGCCTCTGTGTCATACGATGGATATCGCAACAGTTAATTAATATAAGGGATCGCCACCAGAGCCCGAATTCACTATGACAACTAAATTCCTTGCTTCGAGGAAACGTCGATTCCTTCATTAATAAACGACATCTGCGAAATTTGTATTCTATATGACGCGTCATATATATGAATATATGAATGCGTCATAGAGATGTCGTTTATTAATGAAGGAATCGACGTGATTTCGAAGCAAGGCATCGCCAAGATGTCATAGTGAATTGGGGCCCTGCACGCTGTGCCTTTCAACATCCTAATATCGGACTGACTAGACACAACCTAGCTATAAGTTTAAATAAACTTATCCATCTATAAAAATAGTTTTAAAGTTATAAAGACTTTTTAACACAAAACATCCCCTGCTGTCGCCCCACGTTATTTACTAAAATATCATAATAATTATTGATGAAATAAACAAAATGCAAATGATTAAATAAATTCAAATTCAAATACAAATTTATTTAATCAAATAACCAAGACTAATCACAATACCCACAAAATAAAAATAAAATAAAATGTCAACGAATTTATACAATATCGGAGATAATCATGCAAATTATAGTCAACTACGGAAAATTTAAACAGAATTTAAGAATATAAACTAAATTATAAAGCTACCATTTTCTAACCGGCATTAGAACTGTGACATGCCTGTCGCAGCCATGCCGTATACACAGTCAAGCCTGTCAGCGATCATAGCTAGGACGGCGTTAGGGCTGGCCCACACCCGGCGCACCATGGACGCGCACCGCTTGCGCAATTTAGCGTGGAAGCAACACATAAAGAACATCCAACGATCATGTACATAGAACTTGGCCCCTAAATAGCATTTCCTGCAATCAGAGTACCAAGAAATTCTAAGAAATGGTCCTAAAACACAAATTGATTTGTTTAGAAAAGTTGAATCTCACGAGACAACATCGAAATTACTCAACATTTCAAAGTTCTTCTCTAGTTAGCACTATTTAAAGTAAGTCACGGTTTGATTTCATATCTCCCAGAGGAAGGACGGGCTTCTTGTATATGTATCTAGTCCCGCCCCGGCATTTTACGGATGCAATTTACTAATCTGGTGTCTAACAAATTTTTTTAACGGCTTGATTACTAAACATTGAGATTTTTTAACTATAAAAAACATGATTAGATGGTATTTTACATGTTAACCTTCCATAACAAAATATCTATATGAAAGTAAAAATTGTATCAAAATCCGTTAAGTGGTTTAGAAGAAGCGGAAAAACAGAGGACGCGGATAGCAAATTTGTTTTTTACTATTTATTCATGAATATTACTAAAATACGTTAGGGCTCACTCGACTCTGTTGAAACCCGTTGAAAACAGTGTCTCTTGTTTCTTTGTAGAATAAACGCATGCAGGCTTTAGTACAACAACGGGGAAAGTACAGAAGCTGACAGCGCTGCGGTGAAGTTATTAAAGTGCTGCAACTTCCAGTTTGCTTTTTGGTTTTATTTCAATGCTTTGTTTAATGGCCAGGTGATTTTTCTGGTTGGGCTCTCTGCATTTTTTTCATAGTACCTACTCAGTTTCACCTATCGGTCCTTAAATAATTGCTTTGTTTTCTCAAATTCGCGCCCGTGAACGTCATACAATCGGTCACCGGATTTTTATCGGAGAAAATAAAACACGGAGTTTTATATTGCAACGCACACAAAAAAGTCGGTCAAAGAATACATGACAAATGTCTGTGAAAAAGTTGGACTCACTATCGGACTTACAAAACGTCGTCGGCCGTCGTTATAAAGAACGAAAAACCTAACCATAATCATAGTTTCAATCTTTATCCTTAAGGATTATAAATCATTGAGAGACTTAAGTTGCCTTGCCGGTGTCTGTTTCCACATAAATACAATCTGGGTGTGTTCAAATCAAGAGTAAACAAGTACTTACTGGGTAAGCGTGCTACATCTTTGACCACATCGTCGCTTTTCTTCAGGAGATCGTCGAACGCTGACCCGATCAGATGTAAAAAAAAAGTTCGATTTACAAAACTCGCATGGGAAAATACCTCAAATATCACAAAAACAACGACCTTGATTCGAACTAATACCAAAACAGAAAAACATTTCCTATTTATTTTAGAAAGGTTTTTACAAAACAAATGTAAAAGAACTATCCCGTATTTTTTCTCCGACATTTGCGGTTGCGAACTTACCCAAATTGAATGATAAAAGCGTCCGAAACTGCGAGGTCTCTAGCGGCACATAAATTGTGTTTACATTGCTATTCATATCGTCTCCACGCAATTTACTGGAAGACAAACTTGCGAGCAACTATTCCGCAACTGCGAAACTGCCGACTAGTTACCTAATAACTAACGTATATTTGCTGAAGGTCGTGGGAAGTTATCGCTGCAACTTCAGTTTCAATTAAGGGCAAGAAATGAGGGTATGGTCACGTGTTGAGTGGGCACGTCCTCATGCGTCGTAGCTCACGTGTAGCTCGATACGTTAGTTTCTTATCGATTTAATTGACAGTTATTTATTATTTATTTATTTATCATAACAAACTTTCAATAACTTCAATCATAATAATTTATTTGCAATAAATATATTATTAAAAAAAAAACGAAACCGACATTAAAACCACAAATAGGCACTCAAAAGTGAAAAATAAATCAATATAATTATCATAAGCGCTACCCACTCATATATTTGAAGTCGGTGCCAGCCAAGTTTAATAGGTAGCAGATAAATACTATTGTATATAGTAAGTACTACTTGTAGGCAGTATCTATCTACTACCAAACGACCAGCTCGTCTCGTCATTCAGATACATAAAAAATCGTGTATGGTTAGTAATGTCTTAAATAATTAATTGTCTTAATAGTATATGTTATTATAGTTTATACTCTCTGTACATACATGTTTATTATGTCATTTATGTTGACACCCCCGTCTCTTACAGTTTCTTTAAGTCCTCTCCATCCAAAGGTTGTCTGGAAGAGATCGCTTTGAGCGATAAGACCGCCCATTGTAACAGTTAAGTTTTTAAGTTTGTTATTGTACTTTTTGTTATTGTTTTCTGGTGGTGAAACAATAAAGAGTTATCTAATCTAATCTAAATGCTAGGTTAGGTTTGTCTAGACATACGGTTCTCGGTGATTTTATTGCAACTATCAATCAATCAATCAAAAGTTCTTTATTCATTATTGACATCACAGACGCACTTATGAACGTCAATTATTACAATGATTCTACCACCGAATCGGAAAAAGAACCACGTCTCAGAAGATACGGCAAGAAACTGAGGGGTATTTCTTTTTAGAAATTTTGATACTATATTTAATAAGGTAAGTCTTGCAAAATGATAGGTACCTTGGTAGGGATCAATAACATGATAATGCGCTTCGCCCGCACACACACATCTCTCGTTGCAAAGTTAAAAGTCATGTACTTTTGTCAAATGTTCCTCTGAGGTGTAGTGGTTGGGAAGCTCTAACTCATAGCTTATCATATCCTACGGGGGTGACGGGTTCGATTCTTGCTACGGGACATTTATTTGTTATTGTTATGGCGTGGTACTTATGTACTCTGTAGAAGTTTGAAATTTTGTAAAAACTAAAATTGGTACATCTGAGGGTCAGTAACAGCTTAAAAACGAAAATATTACTTAAAAATTTTCGCATTTATAATATTTGAACGGTAGCGATATTTTTAGCTCTTGTCAGAGGAGATTGATAACTGTAGCCGAAGTTCTCAGAAGGGGCTCGAATTTTTTTGGAAAATAATTATTTATATTAAAATTTAATATTATATATAAGGTACCTTAAAATATTTTTTTCATCCTTCTGAAGTAATGTGTAAGGTTTATGTTTTTGTATATGTTAGTCTTATGTTATTCTACAAGCCTCTGTTAATTTTACTTTGTTGTGAAGTCAAAGTCAAATATCATTTATTAAATAGGCACAAAAGTGCACTTTTAAAGGTCATAAACACATGATACAAATAAAATATGTTAAAAATTGTAACTTATGTTAACATGACTTTGTAAAAAAGGTAAGTATGTTTACCCATTTCTTTCCTATACTCAAATTGAAGTCTGAGTGCTGAAAAGAAATGCCAAAACTGACTCTACCAGTGCCTCGGAAATACGCCCGCTAGAGTAGATATTTAATATTTAGGTACTTAGGTACTTTAATATTAGGTATAAAAATATTAGGGTGATCAACATGATCAACACACTAAAACTCAATTGAAACTCATAAATATCTCATAATCTCATAATTGGTCATTAAATATAGTCTGGATTTCCAAAATGTCGGCATCACAGTAACATTTGTATACGCGATTCTCGTCCTTATTCCGTTGAAATAACGTTAACATCAAACATTGTAACAAAGTGGTTAACGCTAGCAACTAAACTAATAAGGCTTTTTTTAAAAAGAAAATGAAATTTCATGATTTATGAAAAATATTGTACTTCTTAATACTCAATACTTTATTGCAAACATATGTACACAAAAGTTCTTATTGTAGTGGTGAGATTACATATGACCCTGCTAGGGTATAGCAAATTATACATTATAATGGGAGCGGACCGATTTATTCTACGTCTTTGTCAGTTACTTATACCTTCTGAATTGTTTCTGTTTTCTTACAATAAATATTTGTCTACCTAGACAATTATTTTATTAAGAAAGATACCTAGACTCTAGGTAACAAACTAAGTTCTATCCTGCGAATATAAGTATTTATTCTCTTCAGAGTATAATTTGACGCTATAAATAGCAATAATATAAAAGTAAATAAGAAATAAACTAGCATTAGTTTGTCATGAACATCCGGCTTGTAAGATCTATAGTCTAGATTCAGGCAGAATACCAAAGATCATGATAAGCCTTTAAAGATAAAATACGACAGAGATAGGCTTTACATTAGATAGTCTCGAAAGATATTAGTTTTCTTAAGGTGTTCTTTCTGTCTTTATAAAAAAAAACTGTAAAGGGTGGAATCGAATTTGATATTTTTCCGAAACTTATGTGCTCAGTTTGGACTGAGTGAGCTTTAGATTGAATATGAAGCGTTGAGTTAAAAATATATGACCAAAAACTTATTGACAATTAACTGGCTGAAATGACTATTTCACTAAACAGGATACGCGGGGGCGACGCGGCGGGGCGCGGGTGTACGGCACGGCTGACATTTTATTCACATTCATTCATTGACATTTCAGCTAATTGTCAATTATATTTTGGCCAACTATCATTATTTTTTTTTTTACTTTAACACTATAGATTTATTCTAAAACATAGACTAAGTATATACTAAACTGATCAACAATCTAAAACATTGGTATTTTTTTCACTTACTGCCAATTCTCACAAAAACTTTGGCTCCTAATTAGTTTACCTCGTCTAGGGAACTAGAATTTACTCGGCCCCACTATAACCAGATATAAAACAAATACTTTCAACTTTTTGTCGAATAGCGAAAGTCATTGTGTGCCAAAATAAGGTTACAGTAGGTCAAATCGCCCCCGCTCACTTGCCTGGGCAATAAAACTGCGTGATATTTGGTCCCGCCTCCCGGCGGCGCTCTGGCATGCTGTCACAAAGACTTGATTTACTAAAGTCTCCAGTGACGCACATAAAACAATTTGACTGTTTTGTATAGGTAGAAAAATATACAACAAAGATTGGTTAGACTCCTCATTAGCGCCTTTAACGCGTTGCAATAGCGGTGAGAATCATTTAAACGACCCATGGTCTTCATGGCAATTCTGGTGGCACGGGATTAAGCTAAAAAGTTATTTATTAAATTAAATTAAATTTCATGTAGTCTGGCTGCTATCTAGCAGAATCGTACCTAGCGAGTCGAATTGAAGACGAAACGGCGATATACTTCCAAAATGTAATTACAATTCTATACAACATGGGTGTTGAAACTTTTGGCATATGAACATCTTACCTATAGCCTTCTAATTTCCAGACCGAATTATTATCATCGTGTTGTTTCATTATTATTCTTAATATCATAAATTTTAGCTATTGCTTACCTACATCATTCGCAACCAAAATACATGGGGCTGTTAATTACAAACTCCTATCTCACCCATATATATTTACTTGCACATAGTTCCAGTACTCGCTTCCAACAGTTTGATAATTGCTTGCATAAATCTCTAGTATTAAATTTCCGTTTACACGAATAAGTACGGAGGAAGTCACACATCACCCGGGTGCATCCAATCAGATATAATCCATTGTTGGTGGTTTTGCTCTAGTTTTATTCCGTTTATAGCTGCGTACTGACCATTTGCAACATGAAATGCAACGGGAACATCATAGACGGTCCGTATACGTAAGTATTCTTTGGTCCGCGCGCACACTACGCGCTTCAACTGCGAACATCATAGACGGTCCGGCCCACGCTGCGCGCTTCAACTGCGAATATAATAGACGGTCTGGGCGCACGCTACGCGCTTCAACTGCGAACATCATAGACGGTCCGGGTGCACGCTACGCGCTTCAACTGCGAATATCATAGACCGTCCGGGCTTGAACTGCGAATGCTCGCATTCCACTACACTTCGCTTCGACCGCGAATGCGAAAATTCAAATTTCAAACGTGTAGCGTGCGCGCAGACTATCCTTGATGTTCGCGTTGCATTGCATATTGCAAATAGTCTGTATGCGGCTTATAGTAGCGGTTTCTTCACATATAGTAGATAGATAGCATCAGTATGTTGACCAAATTTAATGGCGTTATAAAATCTGATCGTCATTTATTTAAAAATCGCGTGAACTATAAAGGAAGATAATGGCTTACCAAACGGGATACTTTCCAAGCCATGTTTTATGGGTCGTTTTTAGTTGTTAGTTTCATCATTATATCAAAGTGGTGCTTCACCGCATTTTTGACGTAAACTGCTTCGGATTTTAAGTTAAATTAAAACCACAGATTAAAACAGGAAAAGTACAGTATATTATTATGTTCTCGGACTGTGAAAACTGTTATGCTGTTGTCATACCTGCCCCGTACCCACAGCTCCTTCTAGCGCCAATCGTATGTCGTGTTGAGCTCAGATTAAGGTATAGAAATTGAACTCAACACGACATACGAATGGCGCTTGATGGACCATTGGGTACGGGGACTGATCTGTAGACCTGTTGTGCTGACATCTTTTATTTTCCAAAAATATATATATTTACTGATCCAACTGTCTAGTTAAAGTTTATAAAGCTATTTCCAGCTATTTATATAATGCTTTCATTTTCTTAAAATGTTCAGAGAGTTTCGAAGACAAGAACCATTGAAACTAAGTGCCTACAACACACCGCTTCAGTTTTCAAGTAACCGCTTTACCGATTCAGACTCCCATTACAATTCTATCAGCGCACAGAACTGGAGGTGCATTACAAGAAACCAATTCGCAACTCGTTGTGTTCACACGTGACTGTCTCATTGCAGTCGCCTCAGCACTTACAGGTGGATTTCACTGCCTTCACGGTTACAAATTGTTTAATATTATGTTTGGCGATTGTCTACAACCAAAAGGCGTTAGACGGAATTACGTGACGGATACAGAACGAGAACATGTATAAACGTGTTCAATTTTGTGCAAAATTATGTAATCGTAGGTGTTCTAGACCAGCTACATGATAAATTAACAGCTACATTGCGCCAAAATACTTTGGAATGTCAGAAAACTTCGTGAAAGACCAAGACTATAAGGGCGATGGATCTGGAATTCTGGATGTATATGGATGTGATCTTGTACGATAATTTTCCAAATAAGTGAGTCGAGATCTGCAGGGGAATAATCTAACTCGAACACCGATTCCGATCGCTTTCAAACAAGGCTTGTGATCGGTACTTGTGTGTGGAATTGTCGAACTTTTCTACTCAAAGTCCGCGTCCCAATTACTATTAATCATGATCTCTTATAAATTATTTTTCAAAAAAAACTAAACCGACTTCAAAACCACAAATGGCACTCAAAAGTAAAAAATAAATTAATATAATTATCATAAGCGCTACCCACTCATATATTTGAAGTCGGTGCCAGCCAAGTCTAATAGGTAGCAGATAAATATGTATATAGTAAGTACTTCTTGTAGGTAGTATCTATCTACTACCTTTTAGACTTGGCTGGCACCGACTTCAAATATATGAGTGGGTAGCGCTTATGATAATTATATTAATTTATTTTTTACTTTTGAGTGCCATTTGTGGTTTTGAAGTCGGTTTAGTTTTTTTTGAAAAATAATTTATTTTACCCTTTTTAGTGAAAAACAAGTTTTAATTAAATTAATGCAAAAAGTTTTTAAAGACAAGCTTTTATGATCTAGAAGCCACATCATGACGAAGTTTAAAACGGGCTATCACAATGCATGTACAAAAAAATGTCATGTCTGTCCTATATCTCTGTTGAAGAGTTCCCTCGCCGGAAGTCAATCCTGGGTGTATCTGCCATGTCATGATGGAATTTAGAACAGGCTATTATGGTTAAATCCATTTACGAAATGTTGTGTCTGTACTATTCACCGTTGAGGAGTTCCCTCACCGGAAGTCAACCCTGGGTGAAGCAGGTGAAGCAGTTGAATACAAACCTCCACCTTTAGAAAGTTGGTTACGAAAAAAACAAGAACCGACTTGAAGATTAAACTCATATTTTTTGTATTTGCTATTTTTTTCAAAAACTACTGAATGAATTTCGATAAAATTTATATGGGACCACCTTTGAAGTATTACCTACCAATCAAAAAAAGAATAATCGAAATCAATGCATAATTGGCGGAGAAATCGCGTAACAAACACACAAAAAAAAAATAAAAAAAAATAAAAAAAAAAACATACCGTCGAATTGTAAACCTCCTTCTTTTTGAAGTCGGTTAAAAAAAAAAAAACATACCGTCGAATTGTAAACCTCCTTCTTTTTGAAGTCGGTTAAAAAGGTTCGATATTTCAGTTTGAAAGTTGCTAACTGCCTTCCAAATTTGAAAATTGAAAGCGATCTGGATATTTGTTCGAGGTACAAGATTGCTGAACTGAAAGCGGTAGTTATAACAAAAACACACAGAAGGATATCGAAATATTTTTCTAACTAGCCGGGGTTTCCCGGGATAAAAAGTAGCCTATCCTTTTCTAGGACCTAAAGAACCTATATACCATTAAAATTTAGTAGTTGCGTAATATCACGCATATTTTGCACGCTCGCTCTAAAACGGTGAAGGGAAACATTGTGCTGAAACCCGCTTACGCGGTTTGGAGTGGTAGGCTCTGGTCGTGGTTGTAATACCACCCACCGAACAAAGCCATGCCATCCAGCGACCTAGTCGTGTTTCGGGATGATGTTCGGTGAACCATCGGGGAGACGGGTCTGAGCAGCCGCTCAACTGCCGTCTCTCTCTAGATCTATGTGCTCCATCTTAGGCCACATCATCGCTTCACATCAGGCGAGATAGTGGCCAAACATAGATCTATTAAATGTAAAAAAAAATAATTGAGTAACAAATCCATCCATCTATACATCCTCAGGAACTTTCGTATTTATAATATTAGTAGGACTGGAATTTCTTGATCTTCTTTTGTTGGTGTGGCAGATGGAAAATCAAACTCCTACTGGCGTGGCAGATTGGTGCGACGGTTAGTCTGCAGCCGAGTAATTCTGTTTTCGTAAATCTCCAGTGCCATTAGCTGGCACGTTGTACCTGTCGACATCTGATCGTCCATAAGGCCGGTGGAAACTGGCCGTGATTTACAAACGGCTTTGTTACCGGAGCGTTATCAGGTCGTGCGATAACGCAATGTATGGCCCTCCCTTTGCATTGTGCCATGGTGGGGGTGGTACGCACTGTTAATGGGTTGCCGTACTAGGTAGTAAATTAAATTCATCAGCCTTTGTTGCCTTAAACATAAAAAATATTTAATGACCTTTCAGAAAATACTTTGATTTATATTTTGTGAAGACGCTTATCTTAACTCGTTCTATTTTTTGTGAACACGAATGGCACAGAGCCAAGATCTATACCCGGCAGATGTGAGAGGCTGTGGATGATGATGATAATGATGAAGTCTAATAAATATATGGAACAAGTGAATTTCAGAAAACTAAAGTTGAGAAAACCCCTGACACAAAAACCCTATAAAAAGTAAAAAACGGCTGACCCGATTTTGTTGATTGATGTCTAAGAACCACAGCTAAACCTGCTTTCCAATATAAAAAACCTTATCCAAATCGGTTTACCCATTTAAGAGCTACGATGCAACAGACAGACACATAGTGGTCAAACTATAACATTATTCTTGCAACAGGAGGTAAAAAAGAATCAGTACTCAGGAGAGTTTACATGCTTCTGCAAATAATTTTCGATTGAATTGTTCATCATTTTCAGAATACGGTATACTTGCAGGATACATAATCAGATCTCCAACAAAATATCAGTATTTCTTTACTCAAACTCAACTCAATACATTTTCATATAGTAGGTACACAAACTCAGTTAGTTATAAAAACCTAACTAACCTACTGCGCCTGCAGTTTTCCTGCCCACTGAAGCAGAAGAGGAATCACGTACGTGCAGCAGAAAAGATGCGGGCACACTGGCCACTCATCGCCGGTCACGTCCCGTCGTCGCCGGTTGGAATTGGGTAACAGTGACGTTATAGAGACTTCGTGGAGACTTTATGAATACTTCTAGACTTAGGAATGCATTTAAAAATGGAACTTCAACAGTTGGCATGGTGGTTTCTTTGTTATTTGAAAAAATGGAATGGAAGTATAAGCAGGCCTAGCGCACTCTGCACTGTAGGTACGAAGCTACAAGTACATAGCCGGACACCGACGGCAGGTGGCGCGTCATTACAAGTGCCGCGTCAGAAGAGATAAGAGCTATGCGATAGAAAGAGAGGCGCTCTGAAGGTTAATATGACTGGTAGTTATGCAGCGCTACGCGAGCTGAATTGAATTTTATTGTGTCATAGCAAGAGTCGCTATTTGTTTAAATTTCTTTGCGGAATGATGCTTCTATCCCTTAGTATTCAGTGGTAAAAATATATGTTAAATAAAAAAATTAAAATATATGTCAGTATTTGCGTTACAAGGATGTGTTCAAACGACACCTAAAAGCTTGCGCTATTGATCCGAAGTGTTGGGTGGAGCTCGCTTCACATAGGTCGTCTTGGCGCTCTACTATCTTTAATAGTGTTAAGAATTTTGAGAACAACCATTTAGAAACACTGGATGAAAGGCGCCAAACACGAAAAGAGAGACCTAAGCCTTCCTACATATACAACTACAATACTGATGGCCAACTTTACTGCTCTACATGTGACCAGGTATTTAAAACTAAATTCGGTTTAGCGAGCCACATTAGGGCTCATGCTCGAAAATTATAGTTTTTAGGGTCGCCGTCATCGAAATCGATGAGGAGGACTATATATATTCAGTGGTATAAGAAAGCTGCACCCCGCGGTTTTACCTACGGATCTCTGACATAAAAGTAACATAAATCCTTTCCAAAACCTAAACAACCTACATACAACATTTCATCAAAATTTATTCAGAAATGTTTGCGTGACTGAGTATATAACAAACAAACATATAAGCATTTATAATATTGGTAGGAAGTAATAATAGTTGGATTGTTTTAATAGTTAATAGGAGGAGGCACGTCATGCTTGGAATCAGGTAGGCGGATTGCGTGGCATATGTCGAAATTCGACGCAGAACGAAAGTCGAGGATGTCGGTACGCGAATCGCCAAGTAAAGATGGGCGGATGTGGCGGGACGACGGAAGGTAGACCAAGGCAGTGGCCGAGTGGTGGCCAACAGAAGGTTACCGATCTAGGGGCAAACCATCAGCCAGATGGATCGATGACGTGGCCAGGGTTGTTGGGAAGATGTAGATAAGAAAGGCACAAGTCTGGAAAGGGTGGCGTGATGGAGAGGAGGCCTATACTCAACAACGGGATAATAAGGCCTGAAAAACAATGAAAGAAAAGAAAGAGGCACGGGCAAATAATCTAAATTAAGTCTAGTGTATCTCGTCGCTTATAAGTAAGATTACTTCAACTTATAATATTTATGCACTGGTTGAGACGAACATTTATTTAATTCTGCATCGTGATTGTATTAACGAGAGTTGTCCGTTTATAGAACATTTCGCACATTTCCTCTTATAATAACCCTCTGACAAACGTGAGACCGACAGCTTTAATACAAAAAACTGTATTAACCATAAAAGCTTTGTTAATAATGACGATGCTAACAATAAAGAACAGCAATTTGTCGCGCCTTAAGCTTTGATGTGAAATTATAAAGATGTAGCATCCATTGCTATTTTAGAACCGCCATCAAGATGTTACTCTCATCCTCCTTATAGTTAGCCAGCAGTGTACGTCGTGTAAGGCGAAAATATTGTTATTTTATAAGGGTGCACGTATCAAGCCAATTACATATCCGACACCTGCGGACGAACATGACGTGTGAAGTTGCTGAAATGTTCTGGGCTTAATGAGTTCAATTTTCATGTTTATTATTCTGTTATTTGTATAATTTGATAGGATTGGGGTGAGTTAGGGCGTGATTAATCAGATTTATTTTTACTCGGTGTGAGGCAAAGTTTAGAATGAGTTTGTGTTGATTTTATGTGGGATATTTTATTGATGTAACCAGAGAAATGGAGAATAAAGATGTGACGTGAGATAAATTATTTTTCAAAAAAAACTAAACCGACTTCAAAACCACAAATGGCACTCAAAAGTAAAAAATAAATTAATATAATTATCATAAGCGCTACCCACTCATATATTTGAAGTCGGTGCCAGCCAAGTCTAAAAGGTAGTAGATAGATACTACCTACAAGTAGTACTTACTATATACATAATATTTATCTGTTACCTATTAGACTTGGCTGGCACCGACTAAACCGAAACCACCGAAACAAAAAAAAAAAACATACCGTCGAATTGTAAACCTCCTCCTTTTTGAAGTCGGTTAAAAAGACAGTAAAATAATGTTTATTTACAGTAAAATGGGTTAAATTGATATTACAAGATAATGCGAGACGTTGGTTAAAGATGAAATGAATGATGACAATTTAATAATTAATTGCAATTTAATTTTCTGGTAAATTCGACAATGGTTTATGAGTTCAATATCAACGAAAAATTATTTTATCAAAATTGATGTCATAATTTTCTCATACCTACTTGTGAGGCAAAAACTGAAATTATACGAAAAGTTAGTCAAAAGTATCTTGGAAATATTATGTTCAGAGTTACCAAAGAAATATTCCAAACGCTGCCACGCAGAAGTGTCCCAAATTCAAAAGTAAATTCCATGAAAGAGTTCGTTTACAGCGCCACGAAGGCTTGTAAAACAGGAACAGCTGATGAATAAGGAATGAATTATTCCGATCCAGATGCCGAAAATAAACTGTAAATCGTAGGCGTAGGCAGGGAAAGCGAAAACCGTTGAACCTTGCAAAATAATATCTAACATCGGGTCATTTTTGATGAATTTCAATAAGTAGGTGGGTCCTATTTGAAAAAGGACTTCAACACTAATGTAGTCTTTTTCATGATATTGTAAAAATATACTCGTAGATAGATACATAAATGAACGCTTCATTGCAAATATTTATGATCTTTTACTGGTGGTAGGTTTCTCGTATGCGGGAGGTCATCTGGGTGGGTATCACCACTTTGCCAGCTATTCGGCCGCCAAGCAGTAGTGCGCAAGCATTACTGTGTTCCGGTTTGAAAGGCATGGTAGCCAGCAAAATTACTGGGTATTATGATACTTAACAGCTAATTGTCTGAGGGTGACGAGCGCAGTGCAGCACCGCGCAGGATTTTGCAAAACAAAGTTCTGGGTGGTGCTGTTATTGTTATGGGCTTGCGTATTGCTTACCATCAGGCAAACGTCCAGCTCGTCTCGTCATTCAGATACATAAAAAAAGGACTCAAATTTTTATTCATGCCTTCTTCTCTCTTCTGACTCATTTATCACGAAGTTTTCATTACTGTAAGCCTTATAAACTTCCTCGAATAAAACGTAGTTGTTCATTTTTTTCTTCTAGGTGTGTTTTCAAATTTCTACGGAAACTGGGAAAACCACTGGCAAGCCACAAGGCGGAAAGTTAGTAATGAATAAATGCAAATCTGTCCCGGTTTCCGATCGAAGGATAATGGTATGGAAGTATGCCGCATCGCATTACTGAATTCCATAATTTGTTTAAGCTCAATTATGTGTTATGGAAAAGAAATGTATAGGGCCTTATTTATAACGCAAAAAGAAATTAACATATTATGTTAATAATAGTATTATGATGACTTGATGCTTTCATTTCCGACAATAGCTTGGGACTGATATGCAATCTTTTTAATATAATAAATTACTGACTGCGCCACGCGGTTTCATTCGCGTAAAATTCAATATAAATATTCGCATTTACAACTAACACGAAAATTATTGATTTAGTCTAACTAAAAACCCTGAATACACGAACGCCTTCGCTTTTTGAACTAATAGTATGTGGAAACCAAAGAAAGCTTTGTAGCTATTCACTACCCTCTCGAGACAAAAGGCTAAAGACTCAGCAACTATGTCCACGTAACTTAGCTGCGGACTAAGCGGCCATTGTGCAGGGCGCTCCATTAAGGAGCTCTCCAGGCGTCATTCCGCGCAGACGTTGACGCTGAGCGACAGATGGTGGATTTTATTGCCGGATTTTAATAGCACGAAGTGATGTCTGCATTTTGCAGTCCATGGCATTTTGTGAATTGGTACTTTGATCTAGATAGCTTTTAAAATTTAGTATGCCATTGCTCTAGGCATAATCGTTATTAGGTACTGTAGCCAGCAAAATCACTTACTACTATAAGGCATTGTAGCAGATATGAGACTTAATATCTGATGTCTCGGGGTGACGAGCGCCATGCAGTGCTACGCAGTACATTTCATTGTGTTCTGAAAGTTCTGAGTGGCACTAGAATTGTTATGGCCAAGCGTGGCGTTTAACGTCAGGCGAACGACTTGTTCGTCTCATCACTCAATAAAAAAAAGTGCAAATGGTAATTCCGTCCCACACCTTTTGATTCTAAACAATCGCCAAATATAATATTAAGCAATTTGCTACCATGAAGGCAGTAAAATCGACCTGTAAGTGCTGAGGCGAATGCAATGAGACAGCCACGTGTGAATACGACGAGCTGTGAATTGCTATCTTATCTTGACTTCCTCGGTTAGTTGCTCGGTTCCATATTTCGGTGAATATTTCCAGCATTGAACCCGGAAAACCCTCCGACCCGCACACAGTAATATTTATTTATTTATTTTAAGAAAACTTACAGCCAATACATGCATATGATAATTAAATTATGTTTAGGATAACTAGGCCAATTACAAGTTTTCACCTATAAGCACAGAATACTAAGGGACAGAAGCATCACTCCGCAAAGGAATTTAAACAAATAGCGACTCTTGCTATGACGCAATTCAGCTCGCGTAGCGCTGCATACATACCAGTCTATTAACCTACAGAGCGCCTCTCTTTCTATCGCATAGCTCTTATCTCTTCTGACGCGGCACGTGTAACGACGCGCGACCCGCCGTCGGTGTCCGGCTATGTACTTGTAGCTTCGTACCTACAGTGCGGAGTGCGCTAGACCTGCTATAAGTAAGAATTAATATATTATTTTTGTACGTAAGAGCAGTAACGCATACATTTGCAGGTAACAGACTTTAAAATAATAATAATTGCAGTAATTGAAATAAATCTAAGCTTGAGAACTAAAGAATTCAGAAGCCAAGCATTGTTTAATTGAACGCATACTATCGAAGAAGATGTCGAAATTATGTTTCAAGTGGTTATTTATGAAATGTGGGGTTCTATAAAATATGAGTTACTAGCTGCGCCCCGCGGTTTCACCCTTGGTTTTCTGGGATAAGTAGCCTATGTGTTAATCCAGCGTATAAGCTATATCCACGCTAAATTTCTTTAAAATCCGTTGAGTCGTTACAGAAGGAACAAACACACTTACAAACAAACACTCTTACACACACCCTCACATATACAAACAACACATACACACACACACTCACATATACAAACTTTCGCATTTATAATGTCAATGTGATGTGTCTGATTAATTTTATACTGAAACAGTAAGACTGACTGTCACACTGTATCATCTGAGGCCAGGTTGCATCAACAAGATAGTAGAAATAGAACTGCAGTTGAAAACAATGGAAAGTCTTCGAAATCCACCGGCATTGAAATATTAATTAGCTTGACCTAGTGAAAAAATTCTTTTGAGAATGAAAATAAGGCGAAAAACACAGTTCAAAAATGTATGAACCGTTACACAACTTTTGATTAATGACTTTTGACTTCTTTACCTACAAGATAAATAACTTCAACCGAAATCGAAGGATTTCGGTTGAAGTTATTTTGAACTAGTGTTTCATCATCATCATCAGCCCATTACGTTCCCACTGCTGGGGCACGGGCCTTCTCTCATAGAGAGAGTATGGGCCATAATCCACCACGCTGGCCCAGTGCGGGTTGGTGGCTGTCACATGCCCTTGAATTTTTGTGATAAATTCTTGGACATGCCGGTTTCCTTACGATGTTTTGCTTCATCGTTTTTAGAGCGTTAAATCCGCATATAACTTAAGAAAGTCAGTAGAGCGGGGCGAGCAGGATTCGAATTCGGGTGCGTCGGATTGAAAGTCGCACGTGCTACCACTGAGCCACACTCGCTCTCTTCGTCGTATTCGTTTCCAGTAAATCAACTCTCCTAATAGTGCACAATATAACACACTCACATGTCCTTGACATAGCCTTGAGCTGGCAAAGAGTCATTGAACACGTGTCGCAGGCCATTTGTTGGAACTTGACCTACTGCGCTATACTTTTGGCACCGGCGCAGAATTCCACTGCGTTCTGTTCCCGGCATGTACTGACGGAGACGTTTTAATTAATGTTTGACTAATTAATTATAATATTGTAACAGTTTTAGGAAGTGAATTTCATGAAATGTCTGAAACAGCAACAGAAAGTTTGCGCTGTCAATATTGGTAAGGTTTGAGACCGAAAACAAGACGCAAGACTTAGAAATTTTGTGTATTTAACTCAATTGTATTGAAAACTGAACGCTATTACCAAATCTAGAATTTGTTGTTTCTTACTCGTGCTATTTCACACCAATGCATTCGTGGAAGCTGGGAAGGTAAATATGACAAAACTAGCTGCGAACCGCGGTTTTACCCGCGGTTTCTCGGGATAAAAGTATCCTATGTGTTAATCCAGGACCTAAAGTACCTATATACCAAATTTCATCAAAACCCATTCAGTTTTTGCGTGAAAGAGTAACAAACATACATCCATACATTCTTATAAACTTTCGCGTTTATAATATTAGTAAGAAGGAAGTAGAGTATGACTAAGGGATAGGATAAATATGATAAAGGAAGGTAGATAAATCCAGTTCACAATTCTACTACAAAATCTCTAAATTGTTTCACCTGTAAATAAAAAAAAATCGGCAACAGAAATACATCATCTGTGAAAATTTCAACTGTTTAACTATCACGGTTCATAAGATACAGCCTGGTGACAGACGGACAGACAGACAGACGGACGGACAGCGGAGTCTTAGTAATAGGGTCCCGTTTTACACGTTGGGTACGAAACCCTAAAAAGAAGAAAAAGTAACCCTTTATTTCTCGCATTCTGATATTCTTGAACTTACACAGTTTATTTTTGTTACAAACATTGTATTCTTTATAGGTTTAAAAAAAAAAAATTTTCTTTTGCGATTACTATAATTAGAATATCGTTTCACCTGTGTATGTAATTATCTAATATCTAATTACTTTTGACATCAAAGTAGTATCTAGCCAATTCAAATGACAATCAGTGTGTGCAGCCATCCGCTCCCATTCTGATGCTCTCATCAAAACTTTGCCAGTCACGAGCTCTGATTGGGTAATAGTAATAGTACGCGCTTAATAGTTATTTCTCAACAAATATCCGTGTAGTGTGAATCAGTATCAGATCTATAAAACACTTTCAGTTCAAAAGTTCTTTATTCAGTTTCGGCATCACAGACATACGACCAGCTCGTCTCGTCCGTCATTCAGTTACATTAAAAAAAACAGACGCACTTATGAACGTCAATGACTCTACCACACCGTATCGGTATAACTTGAACTTTACGTAGAATTTTAACCTTTATGAACGTTCTTATAATAGCCAGTATTGCTTGAGGAGCTGGAGTAAGTCGCGCGATCGGGCGCTCGGCGCGGTGCCTGGCTAGCAGCTAGATGCGACCGGCCAAAGTATATAGTGACAACGGCGACCACTGCGCTGCCACCAGCCACTGCCATCTCGGTATGACTTGACCCTTTTTGAGTAAAGCTCGTGTGACTAGATCATAGGTAAGTTTTTTTTTATGTAACCGAATGACGAGACGAGCTGGTCGTTTACCTGATGATAAGCAATGCGCCAGCCCATAACAATAACAGCACCACCCAGAACTTTGTTTAGCAAAATCCTGCGCGGCGCTGGACCGCGCTCGTCACCCTGAGACAATTAGCTGTTGAGTCTTAGACTCAAAAGAATGAACAGAATATAATGAGCTAATTGTAACAAATCGGTGGTGTCGACCCAAACGGCCTCTCGCATACGAGAAACCTACCACCAGGTACTTTCCAATGATAACGTTTAGTACAAGCAAAGCGACCACTTGCAATGATCTATTAAAATCTATTTGGTGGACTTGCTGTTATCGATACCAGTTTAGTATTGAGTCACCCAATGTTTAAAAAATGAGTGAAAGCAAACATACTGTCTACCGTACGATCAATTTGAGTAGTTAATAAGGTTATCCATCCAGGCTCATTACGTAACGCAACGTTACCTATCTAACACTGCTTCTGAGTGTAAATACATTTATTATTCAACTCCAGAATTAGTCGAGAGAAATGTGAAGACGCCGCGGTGGCGTTAATTTCGTTTTGCGGCACACCGAAGCGCAGATTAATAACAAGTTGATACGCAAGCCGAGATTGTACAATGGTGGAGAATCCATCCAAAATAATTTGTCTAAGATTACGCGCGAGAAGTTGCTGTCGGATTCAGACCGAGTAATGCAGCTGACTTAGTTTCGGTTAGAAATGTTGTCATATTTACCGTCTGAAATCGCTGTGAATGATAGAACCTTGCTAGCTTATATGCAAGTTATATATAAAGCGCGCAGTGGAAGAACGAGCGCTTTTCGATACGGCGCACCCGACTTTGAATCCCGCTGACCCCGCACCACTGACTTTCTTAAATTATGTGCGGATTTAATACTCTAAAAACGGTGAAACGAAACATCGTGAGGAAACCGGCATATCCAAGAATTTATCACAAAAATTCAAGGACATGTGACATCCACCAACCCGCCGCCAGCGTGGTGGATTATGGCCCATACTCTATGAGAGAATGCCCGTGTCCCAGCAGTGGGAACGTGATGGGCTGATGATGATACAAGTTATTTTGAGTTGTTTTGACACTTTTAATATTATAGTGCTACCTCAGCCTCGTATATTTGACTGCTGTGCCTCTTGTCTCGTCTGCGCTTTGGTGGAGTCCGGGCCTAAAGTTCCTAGTTCATCCTCCGCGGCAAGGCGGCTATTGATAATAGTTTTGTACGGGTTTTAGAAATTTTACCGACCTTGAAAAAGAGGAGGTTCTCATTGCGATTGTCTTTTTTATGCTTGTTACTTCAGAACTCCATCATTTATGAACTGATTTGGAAAATTGTAGTATTGCTTCAATATGGTCCCATATAAATTTCATCGATATTCGACTCTGGACTTCGAAGATACATCAGAATTGAAGACGTTTTTTTTGTATAAAATGTATTATATTAAAAAGAAATAACTCCATCTTATATTTTAAGAATTGTGAGCTTAGTAGATCAAAGAGTTCACGGAATTTCTGAAATTACCGAAACAGCCTCTTCCTTAAATTACTGCGTAAATAACCTGCTTTATAAAGGTACGGCCGCAAAGTGGGCATTAGAGTACCGAACTTCGAGGATCTATCCATTAACCAATTAAGTAATCGGTTATAACATTTAATGTTTTAACGTTTATATAATGATTTATTTTGATGTTATTTCACTTATCTTATTAAGATGGAAGAATCCGACATATCCAAGAATTAATCACAAAAATACCACAGACATGTATAAGATAAGAATAAGAAAGCCTTTTCTTTTTACCTTACCAAATATTTACAATTTTTTCCTTAACTTATACGAGTAGTATATATATATGTATATATATATATATATATGTTAGTTTTTTTTTATTATCACAAAATTTTATTTACTGACTAAATATAAATAGGTTAACTTTAATTATTAAATAAGCTTAGTTTATTAATTTAGTTTTAAATAGGTTAATTTAGTATCTATTTTATTATCTATTTACTAATCTATCTATCCATATCTATATATTTATTTCAGACATGTAACATCCACCAACCCGCACTGGGCAAGGGTGGCGATTATGGGCCAGTAGGAACGTAATCGGCTGATGATGATGATCCTCATCATCAGTCCATCACCACTAATAATTGTCCACTGCTGGGACACGGGCCTTCTCTCATAGAGAGAGAATGGGCCATAATCCACCACGCTGGCTCAGTGCGGGTTGGTGGTTGTCATATGTCCTTGAATTTTTGTCATAAATTCTTGGACATGCCGGTTTCCTCACGATGTTTCTTTCACCGTTTCTTAGAGCGAGTGTTAGATCCGCACATAACTTAAGAAAGTCAGTGGTGCGGGGCCAGCGGGATTCGAACTCAGGTGCGTCGGATCGAAAGTCGCACGTTCTCCCACTGAGCCACACTCAATCTATAACTTTGATGATGATGATGATGATGATGAGGAAGATATTTAAATTTACTAGTCGGAGAAAAAACATTACCGCTTATTGTGTTTAAGTACTTAAGATTTTAATTAATAAGGTAGAAGAAAAATGATATTGGTCGGGCAGGGATCAAACCTGCGTCTTCGGAATACCGTCCCGACGCCTTAACCACTGGCCACCGAGCCAGCTACTCGAGTACTTAATACTAGCTACGACTACTAAAACTACTCACGTATGTGTGTACCCACGCATGTGTCTGAAATAATTGTTAAAATATTTTCAAGCATTTATTGAAACAAACTTGTCGCTCATTCGTCTCACATAATCTCTAGATTACCTACCATAGCTATGCCTTCAAAATTCATAATCCCTATATAATTCCTTCGAAATACAGAACCTCCTTCAAAGGAATAAAACCGCAACCCCGCTAGAAGGCGAACTAACAATAACTCTAGATATACCCGATTCTGTAATACGAAACACCGTAACCTTAGGGAAACGAACTTCGGTACTTAGTTAATATCAATCGTTAACACAACTGGCGCAGTGGAGCTTTATCTAGGCAGTACGTAAGATCACGCAATACCTGCAATACGCGCTTCGTACGCTAAAATCTATGCAAACAAAGTACAAACCCATTCCACACAGTCTGTCTGTTTATTTACTTGAATTAATAATACGCCAAACGATCACATACATAGACTATAATACTTTTTGAATAGAGTAGGTATAATACTTTTTTAATAGAGTATAAAATGCCGTCGCACTGCCTCACACCACTGAGATTGCGGGTTTCAATTCCCGTGACGGAACAAATGTTTGTAGGTATGCACAAAGAAAAAAAAACGCAAGCACATGTTTTGTGTCGGGGTGTTGTGGGACCAATGGTTCTCGTAGTTCCTGGTTCTCTAGATACAGGGAATCTTAGGTAGGGGCCAGGATCTATGTATGGGATCGTTGGGCGTATTTATTTATTTTATACAAGAACGCTTCGCGCTGTAGAAATCCGACACTATAATATTCCCGTAGGAGGCACAAAGGTTTCGCAGAGAGGGTGTAAACGCGTACATAAGTTAGTGGAGCAAGAATCCAACCACAGATAAATGTTATGCTTTTTTTGTTACCTTGTGACATCATTTGAGTCTTCTCTATACAAAAGTTGCCTGGAAGAAATGGCTACTAGCAATAAGCTTCTTAACATCTACAAATTATTTTTATTTGTTGTTCGCAATCTTTTTTAATTTGTTGTGAGTCCTGTTCCATGTAGTTATGTTATACTAAAAGTACCTACTGTCTCAAGTTGCTAATATTGCTCATAGCATATTTTATGACATAACAATAATTCCTTATGTGTTGTGCAGTAGCGTATAAAATACTTAGTTATAATACTTATATGGTTATAATACTATAGTATTATATTATTGTTTTTATGTTAGTCTATAAGGTATATATTCTATGGGCCTATGTTAATTTTACTTTATTGTACATTAATACTGCCTGAAATAAATAAATAAATAACTCATTTAATCAATATCCTATACCTAAATGGGTTATGCTGAAAACCAGCGTCCGTTCTCATGGACATCGGACATTTTGTGCTGAGATATAGTCCCTATGGGCACCACAAACTGTTTATGTATTTCGTATTGTCTTGTTCTGTTATGTTCTTTCTCTGTCTTTGTATTTTTATCTAATGTGTGTATTTTTCATTTATATCTTTGTGGTTGTCGAATAAATGTTTTTCTTTCTTTCTTTTTTTTTCAGTTGACATGGTACGTTGTTTAATATTATATGAGGTACCTATAGCATCGCATTGACATTTTCAGCTGTAAGGATATTACATAATGTGATTGAAAGAAACAAATAAAAATAGATAAAAAGGTAATCCAGAAATAAAGTTTTTATGGATTTAGAATGTATTGTCATCAATCTGTGAGCTACTCTGAAAGTTTCAGCCGGATAGCTAATCGGGAAGTGCTCGAAATTTGAGTTGCATGTTTCCACCCGAAACGACAGACAGACAGACAAACAAGAAAGTGACTTATAAAAACGTGGTAAAATGAATAATAAATAATGCGATTTAACAATGAAGCTGCATCAAAACAGTATATTGAGAACACGTCTGGAAATGAATGAATATACACATTATTCAAAATGAATGACTACAATATATAAAAAATAACTAAAGACAAAGTTTTGAAGTGTCACAATGGATGGTCTTTTCGCTTAAATTATTAAATTGTCTAATGCGGCCTTTGTGTCTCAAATCTGCAATCAATAAGAAACTGTACTGGTGTGCGCAAAGTGCTCGGGGGCCTTTTCCCTAACCCTACCCTTACCTTTACCAGGTAATATCCAAAAAAGTAATAGTAAAGACATTTTTAAGCGTCTCGTCCATGAACATTTTATTAAGCAAGTTTACCCTAATGACTAACATTATCTTCAATACTGCTGTTTTGAAAAGTTCAATTGAAACCGCTTTTTCTTACCTATACCTAAACCTACATGTGATCCTATCACTTTATGATTATATATATATACATATATATATATATATATATATATATATATATATATATATATATATATATATATATATATTTATATATTTATATATTGTTATATTATATAATTATAAATATAATGTGATGTTGTATATATTTTTCTATTGTTATACAATTTATTATATTTATTTTGATGTCATTTATTTAGTATATCTCAACGTACTTTTGCTCAAAACGTAGCTGCACACCCAATATATTTCTTTCACGACCTGGAAGACTGGTAGATAATGCTAAATAGCATTAAGTCATTCCTTGTACCATTTTTGTGCAAAACTATTAAATAAATAAATAAATAAATAAACCCTAACCCGTAGCAAATATATGGAAAATGATGCACTCCTGAATAAAACTTCGTCAAAAACTTAGCTAAATAAGACACAGCAACCAATCAGAAATCCACATTTGCATGCATACGAATTCTGATGGTTCATGTGCCTTAACTAAGTGTTTGAAAAGTGTTGTTCATGAATACGGGTGTAAGTTTACTAAATACCTACTTAACATTTATAGGCATCACATCGGGGAGACAGGTCTGAGTAGCCGCTCAACTGCCGTCTGTGTCTAGATCTATGTGCTCCATCTTAGGCCACATCATCGCTTCACATCAAGCGAGATAGTGGCCAAACATAGATCTATTAAGCGTTAAAAAAATAGTCTGTATCAACGTGTGCACGCCAAAACAAGCCATTTATCTAAAGCTAAAATTCTGTTTTACACTTTGAAACTTAGGCAAGTTGAGCCCTTTGACCGCTATCCACTTGGCAACTAAGATAATAATAAGTAATGATGGAGTACCCAGGTTTAGGGAAGATAGGCATAAGGGTATGATGTCAGCGTGGATTTTGTGCAACAACTTGGTTAATAAAATGTTCTAGATATAAGTGTTAACCTTGTAACTTTAAACAAATATTTTTTGGGTATTTATTCAATTACCACGTGTTACTTGTGTTTCAAAATATGCAGTATGTCAGTTCAATTGAGTCTGAATCCAAATAGAAGAAGAAAAAGAAAGACATTTATTTGACAACCACATAATTAGAGAACAAATATAGTAAACAAAAAGAACAAACAAGTAAAACAGATACATACTATTTTAATAAACAAAAACAAAGATGAAATAGTGGTTCCAAATGGGGTTATGGCTCAAAATGAAGTCAAAATCAAATGAAATGACAAATGAATTATGTTTTCATTGAAACACACAGATAATTTAATAAAATTTAAAAATATTCTTCAGAAAGACGGAAGTTAAGCGACTGATGCTCCAACCTGTCTCCCCGACGGTTCACCGAACATATTTTTTTTAAGGAACTAAGTGATGTGACAAGCTTGTCCTTTGCTTAATGGTAAGCGCCACGCCTGCCAATAACAATTGCAGGCTAACCAAAACTATTGCGTAGGACTGCATTGCGCTCATCACCCCGAGACATCAGATATTAAGTCTCATATATGCCCAGCAATTTCACTGGCTACAATGCCATTTAAACCAGAACACAGTAATGCTTGCGCACTTCTACTTGGCGGCAGAATAGCTGGCAAAGCTATGAAACATTCCCAGACGGCCTGCCGCATACGAGAGACCTACCACGAGAATCATCACCCTGAAACACGACTAAGTCGTTTGATGGCTTTGTTCGGTACATCAACCGCGGCCGGAGCAGCCTCCAAAAGAAATATACTGAGGTACGTTTTGTAATCTGAGCTGAAGTTCTAATGACGAACATAAACAAGGACTAGAATTTTGCTCTGATTCATTATTCAAGACCAATCTTCCCCAAAAAGAAACATCTTTTAACTTTACTAAGGAACCAACTTTACTAAAATTAGCAGTTTTTTTCATAAAAACAGATTTATGATAGAGATCGCTTTCCAGTCATAATATTACACTTTTTCGCTTATTCCTATTTTTTTTCTTTCAATACAATACGTCTTTGAAAAAACAAAGTGAACCGCAAAGGATAAACAAAAGTCCTTCTAGAAAAGAAATACAAAAACTGAACCGCTTCGTCACTTTTCATTGGCTTTGCAAGAATGCGTTCAAGTTCCACAAGTTGCACTGCCAAGTTGCACTGCCACTGGGCATTACAACAAAAACAATGAGTGCCATCCACAGTTGCCAACACCTGGAAGGAGCAAAACTATAAACTTTACCGTCTAATTACAGAACCCAGCTTGCTTCGGGTAAATACTGGTCTCTTAGCAGTTTCCTTGAAACGCGAATAGTAATTTTCAGGCAAGAGATTTCAAGTTTTGTTTTTTGCTGCAGTGGGGGCAAGTTGCAAGTAACTTTTTTTATGTTACTGAATGATGAGACGAGCAAGTTGTTTGTCTGATGGTAAGCGCCACGTCTCTCCATAATAATTGCAGTGCCATTTAGAACTTTTAATACCATAAAAAGCACTGCGTATAATGTATGCGTTCATCACCCCGAGACATCAGATATTAAGTCTGATATGCCTAGTGATTTCGCTGACTACAATGCCCTTGATACTGGAACACAGTAATGAGCACTGCTGCTGTAGCTACTGCTTGGCGGCAGAACAATTGGCAAACCTGTGATACCTACCCAGACGGCCTCCCTCATACGATAGTGCTACCACTTGTACAAGTTGGCTGGAGCTAGAGGAGTAACTGTCAAAGTTGGTTGGAATTGTACCTTAGTAGGTACACATAGGTTTGAAACATCAGCTGCAATTTTATAATTTTGAAAGATATATATTTAATCTGAAACTGAATAATAACTCTGACTAATGAAAATATTTAGTGTATTTCTGCCAAATAGACTAAATACACTAAGTTCAGAAGTTTCAGATTTGAGATGAATATCTCATCGTCACGCCTAACTCCATTTCATATTTATGTAAATTAAAAGAAAAAAATACCCATTTGATTTCGACGTTGATGTTTGAAAATAGATTTTACTAAAAATTCAATAATCTGTAAAAATCAAATACTTTTTACGTTTGTATCTAAAACACCTAAAAACATGTGGCTTCGAAATTGGTAAATCTTATTAATAATAATTTACGGGTGACACTCACGTTTAAATTGGATTAGTCCAACTATAGTTTCAACCACATCCGGTGGTCTTTTTCAAGGCGAGTGGGGAACGCTCGCGAACAAGTGCGTCCAAACCACGTTAATTTTCATAATAAAATTGCTAAACCTATTCTATAAATAAACCACATTTCAGTTTCAATTCTAAATCGGAACGACGTCGATGCCGACGTTCGACTCTCAGTGGCAATAACATTGCAAATGTGCTCGCGCAGTCTGGAATGCAATTACCGCACCTCGGGATACGCTTGACAAGCAACCACCTTGTGACTTTGAACACGCCTGAAATATCCGAATTAAGTCATTAACTTTCTCGAGTGCGAGTAAACCTTTAACCACATACAAATTTCAATGATAGAACAAGATGTTTGTTTAAAAAAAAAATTTCTTAAGACAAGTTTTTAACAAATTCATAATCGGAACCGCGAGCAGATTAAAATCAGCCCAAATATAACAGTTTACGATTATCCGTCAAAGAGTTCCCTTGCCCACCTTCCGGCTCCATCACCAGATCAGCTGGCTGTCAATGTCACCATAATATTGTATTGTCATCAGACTTTGACAAGTGTGCAAAATGTCAACTCCGTAGGATAAGAGAATTGGTTCTGATTCAACTTGCAAGACTTGACCCAAACAAACAAACATTGCAAGTTAAATAAAAGCTTGTAAAAACAAATATGTAATATATTGTATTAATAACTAAAATAAAAGCACTGTTATAAATTCTACCTGTTACTGCTAAACACAAGCAAGCGTTACTTTTGTATGTCAAATTGTAAGTGGTCGACAAGATACAGGCCTAACCTAGCTTAGGGCCCACCGATATAGATTAAGTTAGTGTTTGTGTAAATCAGTATTCAATTTAATTGTAAAGGTATGAAAAAAAATTCAGTGTTACTATTTATTAAAAAAATATAAAGAATCCACTTAGATTATGTTATGGAAAAAAATCACCCTTACAGTGTCAATGTACCTTACTGTAATAATACGTATACATTAAATAAAATCTCTGCTATAAGATAATTTAATGAACGTACAATAAATAAAAGAAATAAAGAATCTTTACACTACACTTTAAATACAGAAATTTACTTGTAATGAAAATTTGCGTGTGAACGGAACTTTTATATATTCGTACATACGACTATTTATTTATTATTTTATGCAGAGAAATAGAGATTTTGTTTGTGTTCTAAAACTTTATAGTTGTCTAAAATGTATGGTGCACCATACCAGACAAAATAGTATCAGTGGAAAACATGCAAACATAGTTTCTAAAATACGCGTCACGTTGGCAATTCCATAGGCAAATAAATTAGCAACACAGCTGCATAAATTCGGGGACAGGAATCATCATTTAGTGCTCTAGAACCATCGACTACACAGCTCAATGGAGAAAACATTATGTGTGACATGGAAAACAATTATGTCAAATTGGTATTTGAATAATGAAGAGTTGATTAATAGTTTTGCGGTTAACATAGTTAGCTCACTGCCATTTTAGCTTACTAATTGTGTTGTGGGTTCATGATGATAGTTTGGTTATCTATCGCTGGTTTTCTCTATACAAAAAGTATTTTTAATAGTAGGTATGTATGTGTTCCGGTTAGAAGGGCATTGTAGCTAACGAAATTACTGGGCATTATGAGACTCAACAGCTAATTGTCTTTGGGTGACGAGCGCAGTGCAGCGCCGCGCACTATTTTGCAAATAAAAGTTCTGGGTGGTGCTGTTATTGTTATGGGCTGGCGTATTGCTTACCATCAGGCAAACGACAAGCTCGTCTCGTCATTCAGTCACAAAAAAACATATTTTTTTTCATTAATTTTTCGTTACCTGCTCAGGATAACAAGCTTATTTAAAATATTTAGTATTTAAGGTAATGCAGTTGGTTGGTTTGAAAGAAACTGCCGGCTTACCCCTACGCCCTTAGCATTGACCGGAGACAAAACAAAAATGATCCCCTGTTTTATCCACTTTTAAGAAACGAAAGGTGAAAAAACGGGGGACAAATTGTACGTCTCCGGTCTGTGCTAAGAGCTGGTTACACAAATACGATCGGCATTTGTGTGACCATTGAGTAGGCCGATAATGAAAAAATATAAGCGAGGTTCCGCTAAAGTGTTGATAGCATTTTGTGACCAAGAATCGCCTCTTATGATCTGTACATTCTCTGTTTTGGAGGCTTAAATTGAATTTCATATTCGATTTATGTGCGGTGCGGTTTGGTTACAGTTTAACGTTTAAATTGTTATGCCATGTATTCTAAATGCGCACGGTTTGATGTCAATATGCATGACGGAGTTTAGTTCAGAATATGTGAATTGTTAAGCATGTGGTGGCGTTTAAATGAGAATTAACTCGATTAGTAAATTGAACTTTGTTAATATATGTAGTATTCTTTATCCGAATAATAAAGATATAGAGAGCGAGTGTGGGCGGTACGTGTGACTTTCGATCTGAAGCACCCGAGTTCGAATGCCGCTGGCGTCGCATCACTGACTTTCTTAAGTTGTGTGCGAATTTAACACTCGCTCTAAAAACGGTGAAGGAAAATATCGTGAGGAAACCGGCATGCCCAAAAATTAATCACATAAATTTAAGCCAACCCGCACCAATCATCTGCTAATCTCATCACTCAATCACATAAAAAAGACGATTTCGGACGGGCATAGAACTTGTTTCGCTTATCACAGCCAACCAACTTCACCGCCAGAGCCTTCTTTTGCCAAAGTTTGAAATTTTATGTTTTTTTTGCGTTACATTAAGTATAGTCCAAAAGAAGTTAAATAATACATTTATTGATTTAAATATTGACTATTTTAGATTTTACATATATATTTATGAGACTTACTACGGCCTGACGTTTAATGCGCGACTCAAGTTCTCTCAGTAGCACCAACTTGATTTTCAAAACAAAACAAACTCACAACATGACTTCAAGACGCTAACGACAAATACCACAATAAGCATTATTTACGCAATTCAGCGATAATAGTAAATTGCCTCAGCGTAATTGTCTTAAGCGAATTAAATTAGCGTACCGCAACCGTTAGCGGCTGGCGTAATCACAGCGCCTTCGCTTAAGTTCCACTCAAAGCACTCACTCCGTTTGTGACGTCATTCGCGTTTTTCCGTTCTGCGTTTTCTTATAGAGTTCCCTAGAAACGATCCCAACCCCTAGCGGTAACTTATCCATCTCGTTTCTACCATCGGACAAGACGTACGGAAACTCGGTATCCGTTTATGGTTGACGTTCCTTCTGTCAGAACAAAGCGTTTCGCTTCAACTTTCATAATGCGAACAGCTAAGGAATGGAACACTTTACCAGCGTCTCTGTTTCCCGATTCTTATAATCTAGGCGTCTTCAAGTCCAGAGTGAATTGGTATCTTGTAGACAAGCATGATCCATCGTCGATCGCGTCTTCACTTTCTATCAGGTGAGACTGCAGTGAAATGCTTAGAAATGCTTAGCAATGCTTAGAAATGGATAGACATGCTTAACTTTTTTAACCGACTTCAAAAAAGAAGGAAGTTCTCCGTTCGATTGTATTTTTTTTAATTTTACGTAGCGGTAAACGCAAAAATAATTTTCCAAATCGGTTCATAAATGACGGAGTTCTGAGATAACAAACATAACAAAAATACAATCGAACAGAGAACCTTCTCCTTTGTTGAAGTCGGTTAAAAATAGTAAACCCTTCTGTTGTTTTTTTTCTTTTTTTCTTTCTGTTGTCTTAACTTAAATTACACAGAACCCTTTACTTTTCGTAAGCTCACACTGCACCGGTTTTATTTCCGTTTAACTCCGCTCTGTGGCTTTGTCTCGGTGAGGCTGCAATGTGGCTTTTGAAATGCTAATCGCGGCTTCGCTGCACCGCTGTCGTCATTCAATTATTAATGACTTTTGAAAAATTTGCGGTGAAATGAAATGTGTGCGGTTTTATGACCGTTTCCACTTGCTCCTAAAGGGTTCTCCTACTAATAGGAGCACGAGGACTAATATGTACTACAACATTATTTTGTTTAAATTTAAGTTATATTTAAGTTATTTCAGTTTAGAAAGAGAAATTTAATAATGTATATTTTAGCTTAGAATTTGAAACTAATATATTCATTTTAATATGTCCATATGCTCCTATTGTGACATCATATCCAATGCTGTGTCGGGTCACTCCCTCGAATATGGGGGAGGTGAAGAGGAGGGGTGATTCCTGGGCCACACGTCATACACGTGAACGGGTGCGGCTTGTGGCGATTGGTCTGGTCTGGTTACTCTAACTGCTACTCATATATATTACTCATATTTTAACTGATACTATGACTTTGAAATTATTTTATCCCAGAAAAATTAACATTTAATAAAAACAGAATTGTGCGTGGACGGAGTTGCGGATGTTAGCTGGTTGACAATAAAATCCCACTGAATTTTCAGTATTTTAAATAAAGACTTAAACATACAGGCAGCAGATCTGATGATGAAGATGGAAGGTGGACAATACAACTCCTTAAGATAATTGTAAACTAGTAGTGTTTGGGCTAATTTTAATCTGCTCACGATTCCGATTACTAATTTGTTAAAAGCTTGTTTTAAAAAATATATTTTACACGTGGCAAATATTGGTTTCCATATAAAAGATACGAAGTTGCCCTAAACAGGCATGCCCCACCACCGATTATGGGAACAACGATGTGCTTCACCATTACGCCATTCACGTCTAAAATCTCCATGTTTATTGATCCATGAAATTGACGTCATTACAAAACAAAGTTCAAGGACATGACACCGCAATTTCATTGCCGGCTCCCTTGTCAATGACATTGCATTGTCATTTCCTTGTTGGGAAGGTCGCGCCATGGTCGCGGCATTGGTTCAATTGTTCGAAATCCCAAATCATACTACCTATATAATCTATATATACTACCGTTTATCTATTTATAACATATATTGACAGCCTCTATGGTACAGTGGTTGGGCAGGTTGGCTCCAATCTCAGACACAATCGTGGTTGCGGGTTCGATTATCGCGACGGGACAAATGTTTGTGCACAGAAAAAAAAAGCGCCAGCATTTGTTTTGGGTATAGTGGGACCCGGGTTCCTTAGATACAAGGAATCTTAGTTAGGGGCCAGGGTCTATGTATGTGAGGCGTATTAACTTTTTATTTATTTGTTTATAAAAGGTATTTATTTCAAAAAACAATATATAATATGAAACTTTTAATAAAAATTTAAAATATGTCTCTTTAAATAACTAATCAAATAACTCACCCCTAACTGTACCTGGTGCAAAAGTGCCCATAACACTGGCGGCATTTCCGCGCTGGATAACTATGGCTAACCTTTGCACCGAGGATTTTTATTTTTCTTATGTACTAACTGCGCCCAGTGGTTTCACCTGTGGTTTCCCGGGATAGACTACGCGGTAATCCAGGATATTAGTTTTAACCGTTGCGGCGTGAAAAGGTTACAGACACACTTACCTACCTACACACATACAAACTTTCGTATTTAATATTCATTCTGGCCGGTTTTGGCCTCGGCGATCAGACTTCGTTTCAACGCTAGATTAATAGATAGAGCCGGGATGTTTACTTCTTAAGTGGCTCGCATATCCAATTTTTGCTGTGAAGGTCCGTGCGCAATGAGGGCACGTCAGAGTATCGTTCACAAAATTATATGATATGTTAGAAGGCGGTTTGTTTTTAATGTGATCGCGTTTCAGGTCTAGTTCGCGCCTTCTATAGTTTTCAAAATCGTACACATTCGTTTGTACAAGGCGACGCCATTCCAGACGGTTTGAAGCGAGAGTCTCTAAAAGGGATGGCTCAATATTGCATTTCTTTAGATGTCGCTTTTGGACATCTTTAAAACGCAAGTATTGTAAGTATTGTAAACTTTCGTATTTATAAAATTATTGGTATACACCGTGCAATTGAATTCGATATTTTTGCAAAAAGTATGTACTCAGTCCATGCTTTAGAATAAATCTGTAGCGACAAATTTAAAAAATAAAAATAAAGCAAATATTGGTTGATAGTAACTGATACTCAGCGCGGTTTCTGATACTATAAATAACTCGTTTTCTGTAACTCAGTTGCACTCGTCGGATTTTGGACATGAGGTATTTATCATGTTGCAGGGCTTATGTCACGAATTGGAATGATGACGTTTATTATAACTTCTAGTTTTATGTTTTAAATATATATTTTTTTTTATTTAATGGTATAAACATTCTATAGCATGGGCCGAGTATACTTTTCGCAAAAATATCGAATTCAATTCCACGCTGTATAGTGTGAAACTATATTCAACGTCGTCCAGTTTATATACAGATAATACATACCTACTTCTGACGATGGGTTTAGAAAAATACACGTCTGGGCCTAGAAGACTATAATGCGGTCCTAGATAAGAGCGCCTCGTATCCAAAGGGATCCCTTGGGCTATGCCGCACTTTTATCTTGGTAAAATATAGTTCTCATGATTTTCTTCACTCTATACAATAATTCAATTTACTTAGATGTAGGTATAATTGTAGTTACTTTTATTTACTAGGTTACTGTTTAAGGTACACTTATTTTATTAGGCTTATCTGTTATAGGTACAATTATTATTACCTCCGCTTTGCCAGTTATTCAGCCGCCAAGCAGTAGTGCGCAAACATTACTGTGTTCCGGCTTGAAGGGCATTGTAGCCAGCGAAATTACTGGGCATTATGAGACTCAACAGCTAATTGTCTCAGGGTGACGAGCGCAGTGCAGCGCCGCGCAGGATTTTGCAAAACAAAGTTTTGGGTGGTGCTGTTGTTGTTATGGGCTGGCGTATTGCTTACCATCAGGCAAACGACCAGCTCGTCTCGTCATTCAGTTACATAAAAAAAAAACCTAATATTCACATCAGCTCAAATTTTAGTCACCTAATGGGATCAGACGTGACGTTGAGGAAATTTATCTCAAATTTAAAACGCAATTAAAACATCTATCATTTGTGTTTAAGTTACAATTCCTTCTACAAAAATAACAAACTCAAACAAGAACGAAAATCTAAGAAGAATTTTTTTTTTTACTAAAACAATAAGATGAACGTTAGCATGATTAACAAATACCAATGAACTTCAACCTGAATCCACTCGATCTGCAATAATTAAATTCCTACAGCGGCTATAGCACACGCCTATTAAATTGAGCGGATTACAGTGGAATCAAATTAAATGGGAACGGAATTCCGATTTATTTTCCAGTTAATGACACTTGTCGCGGCATCAATAGGGATGCTCTCGGTAAATAATTCGAATATTTGGTATGATTAACGATTTTATGTAGTGCTTACATAGGTAGTTATAGTAGTTAATTGATTGGTATGAAATGAATTAATAATTTAATTTCAAATTGTATAAGAAAAAAAAAGTATGACTAAATAGGGTAGATAGACGCTATAGTAATAGACAATAATAAATGTAGTTGATATGTGTTATTTATTATTATTATTTTACTTTTTATTTATACATTTTATATTTTAATTTTAAATTATTTTGCAATCTTAACTCTTGACAACAGATTTGATATAATGCTTAATAACAGAATGACGAAAACTTTTGAAAATACGAATTGTTTTATGATAAGGCTAAATTAATTTACTAAAAGTTAAAAATAAATGTAAATTACTGTAACAAAAAGAAATAGAACATAATGGGAAGAAACTAACTATTAAGGCACAGGCCTTACAGCCTAGTTTATTAGTTAGGGTCTCACAAACAAAGTTGTTACAAAGTGAAATAAATGAATTTTGAATTTTGAATTTTTGTTTTATCACACATTTAATACAAGATTTTTGTTGAAAAATATTTTTCAATTCTTTTAACAAATTTGTAATTAAAACCGCGGGCAGATTAAAATGAGCCTATACACTAGTAGTTTACGATTATCCACCAAGGAGTTCCATTTCCTATCTTCCTTCTCCATCATCAAATCAGCTGGCTGTCACTATAATATTGCATTGTCATCGGACTTTGACAAGTATGAAAAATTTTAATTCCGTAGGATAAGAGGAAGTGGTTCTGATTCAACTTGCAAGATTTGACCAAGACAACCAAATATTGCAAGTTAAATATAAATATGGTAAAAGCTTGTAAAATACCTACCTATCAGTAAAATAAAGGTTAGGTAGGTTAGGTACCTACGATTGTTCTTCAATTCTTTTTATTTAAAAACTGGCTGATACCTGCGACTCAGGCCGCGTAGTTGTTTCCTAAGGAAGTTGTTGCTTTTCCTTGATAAAAATGTCCTTTGTTATTCCAGTATCTACCTATAATATATTACCTACATAATCATAATTATAATCATTTATTGATAATTACATTGTTACACCAAATTTCATCAAAAATACCGTTAAGTCGTTGTGTAGATATGTCGTAACAAACACACACACACACACACAAACATCGTAGGATAGGATATGAATGGATGTTATTTATTGTGATTAAAATAAAATAAAAAATAAAATAAAAATGAATTCCTTGACCAAAAAACAGCAAAAATTGTATCACAATAATTTATAGGGAACGAATAAAAAATGGCGGACGGATTCTCGCTAAGCGACAACTTAAGCATAGCAATAGTGGTGGCGTTATGTTTGTTCGTATGGACGAAGGGCCGATGTCAAGCCGATTTAACGGCCGATTGGCATAGCATGATGTAAATGTGTGTGTGAGGCTTCTGTACGAAGGGGCGGACCGACATAGCTTGAGTGCTTCACTTTTGAATTTGGTGACGAGGCATCCGCCTTTATTCATATTCGTTCAAGGATTTACTCTAACTTTACCTTTACTTTCTACTATTAAGTCTCATATTATTTATTTTACTTTTGACCTGGTTTGTCCCACTGCTGGGCAAAGGCCTCCCTATCCTCCTTATAATCCTCACGTTTCTGGGCTATTGTTTGCCATTCCATCAAATAGGAGTCTAGTTCATCCCGCCATCTCTTTCTGGGCCTGCCGCGTCGTCGGGTAGCGTTGCGTAGGGTCCACTCAGTTGTGAGTTTGGCCCATCGCTCGTCGATTAAGTCTCTTATGCCTAGTAATTTCGCTGGCTCAAGCTATGCCAGTCCGCTCCGGCAGTCATTTTGAATTGGCAACGAGGCATTCACCTTTTTTATATTCGTTCAAGGGTTTACTCTAACTATACTTTTACGAGCTTAATATTTTCCTCGTAATGTATTTTTTTCTATGACAAATCAAATCAGCTTGCTCATTTCGAATTCCATTATATTACTTTACCGTTTTCATTCCGATTTTATCCCGAAAAACACGCAAATAAATAAATTATTCTTTTAAACACAGAAAGCCTTTACCTCGTCAATTTAATTCCAAATGACATGAATACTCGTACCTTATTGTTTTTGCGTAAATTTAAATTTTCAGTAAGCTCAGTCGTATACGAATGCTAACAAGGAAGAATAAACGAAGGTCAAGAGACTGCAGTCAGTTTAATAAAGGTACCTTAAGGTACTTTAAAGCTAGTTTTATTAAATAAAAATTATTATTTTCTTGAAATCTTTGTAATACTTAATTATCAATCAATCAATCATTATGACATCTGTATTGTGTATATAATATTATTTAATTTAAATTTTTTGACAAGACAGTACAAACATTTTGTTTCCATTTGACATTATTGCATATAAACGAAAAATAAATTAATTCAATTCTTAAGTTTTCATTTGTAATGTTGAAAATATTTTTTTGTAACATTATAGAGTAAATTATTCAAATTTGTAAACTTTTATATGCTAGTATCTGGTGGAACATGCAGAATTATTATAGAAGCGTGACATCTAAATTTTCATTCCAATAAACATTGATTTTAATTTTTTATAGTACTTTACATTTACTTGACAAACACATGTTTTAAACTACTGTCAACGTTATTAGGTAACATTAGATGTAAATATAGAATATAACATTAGCCTGGACAAAATACCTTAGCAAGAATGACTGCTGCCTCTCTCTTGATGATTGTGAAAACAAAGGAAATACGCCTCGAAGCGAGTTCACATGCGAATGACTTGGAACAAAGTTTTCCGTATTTTTATTCCCATTCCACATGGTAACCCACGATCGGATAAAAACAGAGAAATGCACACGTAAATTGAGAGGTTTATGGGTCATGTAATATTTTAATTTACGTTTGCTTTTATGCACGTTTTAAGAGAGCGAGTGTGGCTCCGTGGGACAAGAGCAAGCCACGTGCGACTTTCGATCCGACGCATCCGAGTTCGAATCCCGCTGGCCAAAAGACTTTATTAAGTTATGTGCGGATTTAACACTCGCTCGAAAAAAGTACAATGATATATTAGTCTACGAATTTAGGTATATACATAGTTGTTATTAAGAGATAGTTCCTCTAGTTCCGCCATATTGGTATACAGACATGGTCACTAGTTAATTAGTACATTACAATAAAATTACAATGACATTGACTAAATTATAAATAATAATAATAAAGGTGAAGAAACATATCATGAGGAAACCGGCATGTCCAAGAATTAATCAGAAAAATTCAAGGACATTCAAGTGACATCCATGACCACTGGGCCCGCGTGGTGGATTATGGCCCATATTCTCTCTAGGAGGGAAGGCCCGAGTCCCAGTATTGAGAACATAATGGGCTGATGATGATGCACCTTTTACACCGTACACAGATATAAACTAATATCCTAAATACAAAGTGACCTAGTTGCAGTTCTCGAAAATGGTCGTGCATTACTCTACTGTAACGTTGTTCTTGTAACGTTCTGTATCATAACAGAGAGGTATATTATAGCCAATAAACCTGATGTCGTGGTAGTCGATCGGTCCCAACACCAGGCAGTGCTCGTCGATGTCACCATCCACATGACGAGAATCTCGTGCAAACTTCATGACTTGGCTTGCGAGGTAATCGCCATGTGGGATGTTGACTTGGCGATCATTATTCCGATAGTTGTTTCGGCGAACGGCCTTATATCAAGAAGCCTCGACCAACATCTCAAGAGGCTCTCGCTAGACGGTTGGATCAAGGGTCAGATGCAGAAGGCAGTAGTCCTTGACACGGCTCGTATTGTCAGGAGGTTTCTCACACAGCCCTAACCACCGGTCGTTTTGGCCCTGCCCCGCTGCCGGCGGCACTCTATATTTAGGTTTTTTGTAGCATTGATTGATTGATTGATAACGCTTTTTTGTACACCAAAAACATAACAAGAACAAATAAAAATAAAACTTACAAAATGTATATATTATTTTTATAATACCTTATACGGAAAATAAATATCTGAATAATAATAAAGAAAACCCTGAAACAGTAATAAATAGCCCACCTAATAAAAGGCCATAATAAATAGTCATTAATAGTCGACCTAATAAAGGGATAAAATATATACCTCCGTATCCTTCCGTGATTTCTCCTCTCATTAACTATGTTCCGGCGGTGTCATGGTACACTTAATTCCCTTATATTTCCTCGAGAAATATACTTACCTGTAACAAAAGAGACCATTGATTACTACCTTGTTAATAGCACCTTTGCTTATATAGGATGTTTCAAAACATACAAGAAAAATAAATAAATAAATAATAAATTACTGGGCATTTAAGACTTAATACCGATGTCTCGGGGTGATGAGCGCAATGCAGTGCTACGCAGTACTTTTTATGGTAGTAAAAGTTCTGGGTGGCGCTGCAATTGTTATGGGCAGGCGTGGCACTTACCATAAAGCCAAACGAGTTGCTCGTTACTCGGTTCTAAAAAAAAATATCATTATTGTTCGAAAAAAACTAGATAAGTAGCGAATTAGATGTCACTAGTCTTTAGACAGTTTCTTTCTTTCTTTCTATTTTCTAGACTTTGTACAGTTTTGGTGTTTTGCCAGTTTAGAAAGAAGGTTCGAAAACTAGCGCTACGAATCCAAAGCGAATCCAAAGCTGGTCGGAGTTA
The DNA here is from genome assembly GCA_951640565.1 of Petrophora chlorosata. Taxonomy (NCBI): domain Eukaryota; kingdom Metazoa; phylum Arthropoda; class Insecta; order Lepidoptera; family Geometridae; genus Petrophora; species Petrophora chlorosata. The sequence continues at coordinate 11,466,346 of OX621207.1, read as the reverse complement.
TCCGACACAATCATAACGTGAGGATAGCCGTTTTATATTTATAATAGAAATAATAAATACAAACTGAAAATTTAAATGACTGTGAGGAGGTTCTTTTCAAAAATTGACTATTCCACTTTTTGTGTTTTTTACAATTAGAGAAAATAGTTTTTTAGCTATGCAGCTTTGTATTGGAATAAGCTATTTTTGACGCAAATCATGCCTTTTAATCTTTTTTTACTGGTGTAATTATACATTTTTGGCCCAATTTTATTTTCGCGGAGTGTAAATTTGAATGTTACCAAACAAAAAAAAAACGTTTTATCGAAATTGGAATAGTCAAGTTTTGAAAAGAAGCTCCTCTGTTACAAACAATACAGTTTTTAACAGTAATTTAATTAACACCAATTGAGATAAATTTGTCAAAGTGCGACCAATCCATATCTTTATCAATATTAACCCATTTGAAAGGGAGTCTCGACCCAATTTCCCGAAATTTGCATCACATCATGTTCGTTGAAATCGAATCTTGTCGCGCCCTGTGCTCCGATTTACCAAACAATATTCCAGCCCCTTATAAAGCCTTAATCAAGAAACAATTAAGTGTCGGGGGTAAATAATGTTTCCCTTTGAAAATTTTGTTGTCACTGTAAGAAACTAAGACCAATAGAGAGTTAGGGACTTCCAAGAAGTTGCCACCTCGAGGTCCCTTCGTATAGTAACTTGACATCAATCTGTATTGTTGTTAATTTGACTTGGTGTTTGAGTTCTCGGGTGGCAATTAATGAGCCATAAATATAAGGAGTTCGGTAATTAATTTTGAGTTTTGAGGTAAATAGATTTTGGGGTAGCTGAACAATCGTGTTGATAAGGAAGTACATAATTGATTTACTTTATTGGAGACGTTTTTGCTCTCCTTTGGTCCATGTGCAATGCTCTTTGTTTTTACTGTTACTAAAAATTGATTTATTAAAATAAATTAAAGTAAATATGAAAAATCAATTATCGCGACGGGACAAATGTTTATGCATAGAAAAAACAAGCGCAAGCATGTTTTTCGTGCCTGGGTGTTGTTTGACCGTGGTCCTCGTAGTTTCTGGTTCCTTAGATACGGGAATTCTAGTCAGGATCTAGATATATTTAAAAAAACCTTAAGAGAATCAAAAGTTTAAACTTTTATATTTTCTTTGAGTTGAAGGTTGTCTTACTGGTCCGCAGACCACTTTCAACCGAATCTTTAATAATTAATTGGCCATTGGACAAAAAAGACAATGCTTCTCATAGTGGAGTCAACAAGGCAAGAAGTTTCAAGTCCTACGTGCTCCGGCTTCCCGCAGAATATAAAGAGATGTTCTTGGTTCCCGAGTTTTGGCCCGAGGGAATAGTGTTCCACTTCCAGCGCTACAGAGGCTAAACCGAAATGCCCCTTATCTTAGTGTCAGTATTTTATAATTTGTATATGCTTGTATGTTAGTCTCTAAGGTATGTATTTTATGGGCCTCTGGTACTTTTATTTCGTTAACTGTATTATTGTATGAAGTAAACGAATTTATTATTATTATTTATTTCAGGCAATAATACAGTTCACAAATTAAAAGTACCAGAGGCCCATAAAATATATACCTACAGATTAGCATATATACAATTTATAAACACTAAAGCTACGATCAGGGAATTAACTTCGGCTTCGCCTCCCTGTAGCGCCGGAATACTATGCCTTCGGGCCAAAACTCAGGAGTCAGGAACGTCTATTTATACTTCCCCGGAAGCCGGAGCACGAGGACTTGAAACTCGTTGTCCTCGTTGACTCCAACCTCGACAGCAACAACTGGTTCAGCTCCTGGATCCGTCCGCCGCACCTCTCCCTGATGTACCGAACGGCATCGTCCCCCGACGTCTCTCTCTCATAAATGAATTTAGTATATTGTTATAATACATTTTGCTACAATAACATCAAAACTTTAACTTCTGTCTACATTACTCAAAACTCCGTTCCTATCCGAATTCGTTACTTCCAGAAAACTCTACGGAATTGAATTTGGAATAGTCAACACGATTGGTTTTAAAGTTTTTCCCTATTCCGTTTCGTAGAACAGGAAACGTCTGGTCATTTTTGTAAATGACCCTCTGTTACACTCGAAACAAAGGGGGATTAAACTGTTTATTCTTCGTTTGAAATTGTTGTGGAAATTCCGTATCTAGTTCAATGAAAATACGGAGTTAGGATATTGTAATGAAATTTGCGGTGTTTTTAGAACATTGTAGTAACCAAATGAACTATGCAAGTAGTAATGCAGACAAACTGAAACCTTTTTTTATTATTCATTATTGGCTTGCATTTGACCACTATCTCACCTGATGGTAAGCGACGATGCCAAGATAGTAGTACCTGTTCACTCGCTACTCAAAGTCCCCTAGATTTTTTTAATGGAACTGAGTGATGAGACGAGCAAGTCGTTCGCCTGAAAGCGCCACGCCTGCCCATAACAATTGCAGTGCCACCCAGAACTTTTAATACCAAAAAAGTAATGCGTAGCACTGCATTGCGCTCATCACCCCGAGACATCAGATATTAAGTCTCATATGCCTAGTAATTTCGCTGACTACAATGCCCTTCAAACCGGAACACAGTAATGCTTGCTCACTATTGCTTTGCGACAGAATAACTGGCAAAGCTGTGATAACTAACCGGACGGCCTCCAGCATACGAGAGACCTACCACAACATTGTATCTACCAGGAAATAGTGACCCCGGTAGGGACTTCCACTCGTTGGCGGTATATTCACTATATATATAGACTCGGTGCAATTTTAAAATAAAATAATGCTTTATTACTTTTTAGCATTTTTTTATGGTAAATACAACTAGGATTATGTACTATATGGACAATATATGAATAGTGTCGGCAATGCCCGCAATAGTAATAAAACGGTGTCACAGACACCAACCCTGCAAGGATATACTTTGGATCCGACGCACCTGAGTTCGAATCGTGCTGGCTCCACACCACTGACTTTCTTAAGTTATGAACGGATTTTATACTCACTCTAAAAACGGTGAAGGAAAACATCGTGAGGAAACCGGCATGTCCAAGAAATAATAAAACTCTATCCCCCGCTTTAAAGTTTAGCCACCTTTAGCCATATAACAATTTGAAAGACACAAGAAAAATCATATAACATTATTATTTTTATTTAACTGAGTGCCTAGACCAACAGATCGTTAATCTGATTGTAGCATCACTGCCCATAACAGTTACAGCACCCACAACTTTGTTCTGCTAAATCCTACGCGGCTCTACCACAGATGATCACATACATAGATCCTGGGCCCTAGGATTCCCTGTGTCTAGGGAACCAGGAATTATGAAGACCATGGTCCCACAACACCCATACCCGAAACAAATTCATGCGCTTTTTTTTGTGCAGAAACATTTTTCCCGTCGCGGGAATCGAACCCGCAACCTCAGAGGTGTGAAGTGATTTGAGCTATGCCCAACCACTACACCACAGAGGTTGATTGAGTCACAAATCCTCACCAATTGAAACCTACTACCCTGTAATCGCAGTCTACGTATCAACAAGCGGAGGCTCGCTTCACCAATTTCCACCGATATGCCTGAAATGCGGTAGAAAATATTTCACAGTAATTTTTGTTCAGAACGGAATGCAGATCTTTGTCACCGCAGCTCGGGAGTGCCAACTGTAATTCCACTGAAACAAGAAGGGCGAAAATGGCCGAATTTTCGTACACCAAGGCCTCGTATATCAACTAGGAATGAAAAGGTAAAAACATGTGAATGTTCAAACCGGAGAACTAAAAATTTCAAATTTGGAAGGCGTTAGCATCTTTCAAATATCGATAATTTTTAGCGATCTTCTTTGGAATTGGGACGCGGAGTTTGAGTAGAAAATTTAGACAATTCCACAGACAAATACCTATCACAAGACATGTTTGAAAGCGATCGGGATCGGTGTTCGAGTAAGTCCTGCCTAGTAATATATTTTGGATTAGACTAGTCTATTATTTTGTTGTTACAATATTATTATTGTAAGTACTTTTAGTTAAATTTATTCTTTCATGGATAACCTTCTTCCAATACCTTACAATTTAATATAAAATTAAAGGCCCTGGAAATACGTGGCATAGATCATCCGCAGTCCTTTGGACACGGAAAGAACTGATATGATATATTGATAATCCAAATAATAAATAACTATATATTCTACTAGCAGCGCCACGTGGTTTCACCCGCGCTTGCCCGGGTTAATTAGAAATTGAAATCATTTGTAGAAGAGACCTAACACTAGATTTACATTTATATGACATTTTATATACATAATTATTTCCCACTACTGCGGAGCACTTCTATAGTAAGTAACTCGTCACTCCAAAGAGCTGTTATTTCCCAAAAGAACCCACGCTTTGTAAATCAATCCATAGAACTTGTCGAATTCACCCCCGGGTATTGAAACGAACACCCACTTTTTCGAGATAAAAATTCGCCCTCTAAGGAATTCTGATAAAAAACTAGCGGAGACCTTCTAAAATAAGCCCTGTTCGAAAAAAATTATTTTTGGGTAACTAGCGATTACCGCGCGACTTCGGTAGTGTTAATCAACTAAACTACTACCATAATTAAAAAAAATAATCGGAAAAACTTTCTGCTTATTTTTTACCACGTTTTTTAAGTCACTTTCTTGTTTGTCGGTCTGTCGTTTCGGGTGGAATCTTGCAACTAAAATTTCGAGCACTTCCTGATTTGCTAGCCGGCTGAAACTTTCAGGGTAGCCCAGAACTCGATGACAATGCATTTAAATCCATTTATTAGCATGTTATGCCAACCTCAAAACGCGCATGAAAACGTGGTTCTAACCACTGTGCCACTTTAGGTAACTGGAGCTAGCTACCAGTTGCATTTTTTGCAAAGCGCTCTTGGACGCTCATTTTATATAGGTACTAGCTGACCCGGCAAACGTTGTTTTGCCATATAAATTAAAAAAAACACTTAGAGGTATGAATAATAGATAGTAGCCGATTCTCAGACCTACTGAATATGCATATAAAATTTGGTAAAAATCAGTAAAGCCGTTTCGGAGGAGTAAGGTAACTAACATTGTGACACGAGAATTTTATATATATGATATCTTTTAATATAGAAGCCCTTACCTATACCTTTTATATATTATATATTTTATATATACCCCTGATTTTCTTTACCGCCCCATAAGTTTTTTAATCTGTCACTTTTTTTGTTTTAATTATGATTTGGCCAAAGGTTTTTTTCCTCTTTTTTCATCTCTGTCGAATGCCAGCACGGACAGACGGCGCGCGTCGTGGCCCCGTGACAGATGGCGTAACGATCTTGACGTCTTTGACAGAGACTGGTAAGAAATAGTTAGTATTCTTTGCTGGTAATGTACAGCACAAGATCGAGAGCAGCGGAAAAGTGGAAAGCCTTTACCCAGCAGTGGAATAATGCAGACAAAACACATCAACAACTAGGCTTTTTATCTTTATATAGACATTAAATTGACTCTATTCTTTTGGTAGAAATTAATTTGCACTTTTACTATACATTATTATAAATTCAAAAGCAGCTCTGTCTGTCTGTTTGTTTCACAACTAAACGACTTAACCGATCTTTTTTTAACGCCCGACGATCACATACAAAGATCCTGGTCCCTAACTAGGATTCCTTGTATCTAGGGAACCAGGAACTACGAGGAACATGGTCCTACAACACTCAGACACAAAACAAATGTTTGCACTTTTTTTTTACTGTGCACACACATTTGTACTGTCGCGGGAATCGAACCCGCAACCTCAGTCGCGTATGTGATTTAAGCCAACACTACACCACTGATCTTGAAGACATTTGGCACAGAGATCGCTTGTAGCACGAAGTAGGACATAGAATTTTCATCCCAATATAACATGGATATAACATGAAAACCCACGCAGCTAGCTGAAATTATTGTGTTTATTTCCGGCAACTCAAATATAGTTTTTTTTTCTTTAATAGCCAGAAAATATTATTGCTTTCATTTCCAGCTATTCAAATATAGTTTTTCCTTTAATAGCCACTGAGTTTTCCAAACTAGTATTTAATGTACTGAGTTCATTATTACGCCAGTCACTTTTATATTGAGCAATCTAAAGTAAGCCCTTTTCAAACACAACTTCATTTATAGGTAATGACCCAACCATCAACTTCCGAAGTTGCGGGTCCTTTAAAGGCCTTTAATCTCGGTCTGGAAAAATTACTTTCACCAGTGCCGTCCTTTTTACAAAGTTTGCCGTTTCGATAACACTGGCATAAATCAAATGGGTGTAATAAAGAATTTATGTTCCGCAATCTAAATTGCGGGTAACGAAATAATGTTACAAAGGGTACCTGTTTTTGATAATGATCTTCCCGAAACAAGTAATTTTAATATTAATACAAAAGTCTAAAAGAAATTGAGAAACCTTCTGGATTCTGGTACAAGTTAATTGCTTTGGTTTAATATTGGTATGGTATAATGTTTTGGTGTATTTTTTTTTGTATTGTGTTTATTTGGTGTGCAATAATGTGTTATTGTATTGTCAAATACAATACAACACAATAATACTTTATTTAACATCAGAACAGAGAACAAAAGTTTACAGTTACATAAAATAGTGGTAGAACAATGGCCGGCCTTATCACAATGGGCAATTTCTTACAGGTAATTGTATTGTTTTTCTGTGTCTCTATTATAATGTTTTCTCTAATTAATTGTGCTTAACTACTACTTGATGCATTTTGATGTGATTTTTACCATCATGTAGATACATTACTTAATAGCGGATACCCAGCGTGTGATACAACGCTAAAAATAGAAATAATGCATTGTTTTAGTGGTCAAAAAACCATCGTCGCATTATTGCCTTTCCAATGAAACCTATTTTGAGCACTTCGGTTAGATGTTTTCAAAGTTTATAAAGGACTAGCTGCGCCCCGCGGTTTCTCCCGCGGTTTCTTAGGATAAAAAGTAGCATATGTACTATTCCATGTCCTAAAGTACCTACATACCATATTTCATCAAAATCGGTTCGGTAGTTTTTGTGTGAAAGAGTAACAAAGGTAGGTACATCCATACATCCATTCTTACAAACTTTTGCGTTTATAATATTAGTAGGATGTAAGTAGAAACAATTTTTGTGTTTTATATATAGAGATTGTACATATACCTACTAAATATTAAGTACATAAGACTTAACTTTTTTATTTAACTGATTGACGAGACGAGCTTGTCGTTTGCCTGGTGGTAAGCAATACGCTAGTCCATAACAATAACAGCACCACCCAGAACTTTGTTTTGCAAAATCCTACCCAGTAATTTTGCTGGCTACAATGCCCTTCAAACCGGAACACAAGTAATGCTTGTGCACTACTGCTTGGCGGCTGAATATCACAAAGCGGTGGTACCCACCGAAACGGCCTCTCGCATATGAGAAACCTACCACCAGTCGTTCCCTATGTGAGGTTAAATTATCCGGCCCGCCCCGCAGCTTCAACAGCGGTTTTCCCGTCATCCCGTGGGAATTTCGAAAAATCCTTTCTTTGTTCACCTCTATACTTTATAGAAAACATACATTTCATATTTCTACTTCAATTATTTAGGCTGTGCATTGTCTGACAATCACAGAAATGTTTTAGATATATATAAAATACTAGCCAGCTGTTCCCTGCTGTTTCAGCTGTGGTTTTCAGGGATGAATAGTAGCCTTTTCATACCGGAAATCAATCAAATATAGGACATTTTTAATTGATTTCCGCTATGAAAAGGCTCTCCAGCATCGCAGGTATCTGTACAGACCAACCAAAATAAAAACCAAGGTATCGGTAGGTACATACAAAATTTCAACAAAATCTGTTCAGAGAAAGAAAGAAAACGAGTTTTTTATTGCCAATAACTTAATATATTTATATACTTTCAGAGGTTTTTGCATCATTGAGTAACAAACATCCAACCATCCATCATCAAAACTTTCGCATTAAAAATATTAGTAGGAAGGAATATTAGTTAAATTAGTAACTCAACTCTAACAGCAACACAAAATCAATATTATTGTTTCCGTCTAAAAACATAAATTATTAGTACCTTTTTTATGAATATTGGGCTCACGTATGACAACAACTCACCTGATGGTAAGTGTAGTACCTAAGATAAACTCCAAAACAAATTGAAATATTAATATGCAAAGGCTAAAGTGTAGCCATCTCAGTTGACGATTGAAGCGAGGAAATTCGGCTAAGCCTATTTTACGTTCCCATAAACATGAATAAGAGCGTCGTAGACAAGCTTACTGGCCTCTGGCTTGTTTGATTGCTCTAGAAAGATATTCACTTAAGAGATTTGTTTGTTTTTCCCCTCTCTAGTTGGGCAATTATATTTTATTGTGGGGAGAGGGAAGTTGCGGAATGCATTGCTTCGGAATTATTTTAGAAATTTTTGATGATAAATATAAGTCGTGGATGAGGATAAATTTTTGTTTATTTTTCCGGTTTTATTGGTTTTATTAGTAATAGGTTTATATAGTCAGCCGCATGTCTGTCGAACTTTAGGCCAAAAGAACAAACGAATGGGTTCCCAACAATGGACGCAGACAACGCGGCAGACCAAGACGAAGATGGCGAGACCAGCTGGATACATTCCTGTTTTTATTTTTTTAATCAGGGCTTAAGGCCCTTCTGTTCTCGTATCGTTGCTATTTATTTTGCAACGGTTTTTTTCTCTTTTCTCTATTTTATTCTACTTCTTATTCAAGCTGTTTTTTTTTTTAAAGATACATACATTCCTGTTTGATTGGCCCATTCTATCTCACGACTGCGAGATATGGAAGAAAGTAGGGAGGCCTTTGCCCTGCAGTGGGACGATATAGGCTGAATAAAATAATAATATAATAGTGATAGGCTTGCGTTTGACCGCTATCTCTATATATAATTTTGTTAGGTTTTGAATGATTCTTATTACCAGTTTAAAACTTATTAAAAGAAAATTTAATAAGTTTTAGACTGGTAACACCAATGGAACAAAATGTCAAGACGATGGAAAAAAAAAAAACAAAAATGTATAGGAGGGTGAGATGGCTTTTGGGCTTGCAATGGGTCAGGTGCGAAAAAAGGGAGATTGTAGTGAAATTGATTGGACTTGTGCAATACACACATTGAAAATGTAAATCTTGTCTTCCTTCAGTTCCGTTCCTTTCATGGGGCGATAGGGTCAATTTTACAACAATTTGTTAATTACGCTCACTGTCCATTAAAATTAACCTAGAACTTTATAAATGAATCTCACTCTACAGGTATTTTACTTTATCCACCACAGCTGCTTAATAACTCTCTAAAAACGCAATTAAAAGGGATGAGATAAGGGTGGAGGGTGCTAGGAATCTTATAATTTATTAATATTAATGAACCACCCTCAGCAAGGTGCGAATGATTTATACCCTAATTGTTATTAATGGGTATCTTTGAACCTCGGGATTTGTTGGTGATTGGAGAAAAATCTTTTAAGAGGTATCGGTTTTAGGCAATTTGCTTCAAAATAATTTCTGTTCATTTCCCATTAAAGCTTTTCCGTGATACCACACGGAGTTTTCAGCAAAAACTAACCAAGTTTTGAATAATAAAAGTTAATTTAGTCGTAACCACAAAATACCTACAGAATACTAATTCGTAACTTAATTGATAATAATTTACACACCGGCCAGCGTCGACGCTCACGCAGCGAGCGGAGCGCGTGCGAGGCGCGACGCGTTCGCGAGCGTTCCGCACTCGCCTTGAAAATGACCACCGGATGTTGTTGAAACTATAGTTGGTCTTAGGTTTGTCTACGATCACGCCCTGTCCATACATAAAAAAGTAAATAGTTATTCGTTCTTTCTTGATTTTTGAACCAGCTGTCACTCGAGAAAATCTTTAGATCGCACTGTTCCATATTCTAAAAATTCATAAAATATTGAGAATTTATAAAATATTATTAATCCTGTCTTAAAGTTAGCCCGGCTGCAAAGATAAAATCCGCAATGAGGTAATCCGTCAGAGAACCAACGTAACCGACATAGTCCATCGAATTAGCAAGCTGAAGTGGCAATGGGCTGGTCACATCTCTCGAAGGACGGACAACCGTCGGAGTAGATGTGTCCTTGAGTGGAGACCGCGAATCGGCAAGCGTAGTGTAGGACGCCCATCGGCCAGGTGGAGCTACAACCTGCGAAAGGCGGCTGGAAGAAACTGGATGAGAAGAGCCGAAGACCAAGATTACATGAACTTATTCCGCTATCTCCATTCTATCACCGGAGGACCAGGCGTACGGCAAGCCGTCATCAATATATGGTTGACATCCCTCCTGCTCGCACCAAGCGCTTTGCTTCGACCTTCATAATGCGAACGGCCAAGGAGTGGAACTCTCTGCCGGCATCTGTGTTTCCGGATAGCTATAATCTGGGTGTCTTTAAGACAAGAGTGAACAGGTTTTTTCTAGGCGAGCGTGCTACATCTTCGACCGCATCGTCACTTAACAACAGGTGAGATAGCGGTCAAACGCAAGCCTATAAATAATAAAAAAAAAGACCTGGCTCAGTGGCGTTCATTGGGAGAGGCTTATGGCCAGCAACAGACAAATACAGGCTGATGATGATGTCTTCATTGTTTTGCTCGTACACATCTTAAAATAGTTAATTTGAACAACTTCACACGAATTAAATATTAGGTTTACTTATGAAAGCATTTACAATAATTAAAACTCAACTTTGCCATTTTTAACATGCTTTCTCCATTTAATTTCACAATTAATCATCTCAAATGTTATTAAGTCGTGTTTTATTACAAAACTTTGTAATTGTTTCTCAGAAAACGTTATTAGTTTTGAAGAGACTTTGTTAATTATATTAATAGTTCGATGTCAAATAATAAATTCTTTGTCTGTAAAGTTTCAAATTGTATGTCAAAAAGCATAAATTATGTATTTAAAATTATGAATTAGTTTTCAATGATTTAGCGAACATTTTCATTGATTTACATTTAAGTTTTAATCAATATTTTATGAACCAGTATTTTTGATATAACTTCTAACCTACTTCAAAAAAATAGCACTAGAAATTTATAGGGATTTGGCGGGGCGGCTGGTGGAATCCACACGCGACCAAAATGCTGGCGTGTATTTTGGCCAAATAATCAGCCTCGCAATTCAGCGAGGCAGCGCCGCGGCGCGGCGGGGCGTTGGCGGTTGCCGGACGACGGGTATCGGTTGAATTATCTGTAGGCCATTCAGTTGGCTCAACCGATACCCGGCATGTACCTACATAGTATTTAATATCTTTTAGTTTAGTTTCAAAAACCTTAAATCGTGTGGAGTGGAAGGATAGTAGGGAGGCCTTTGACCTGCAGTGGGACAAACCAGGCTAATAATAATAATCATTATTGTTATTATTATTCATACATATTTCAAATCAAAAAAGATATAGTGATAAAAAATATATATGTATTTAACGATCACATACATAGAACCTGGCCCCTAACTAGAATTCCCTGTATCTAGGGAATTATATAAAATTAAACTATTCCAAAACCAAATAAAACATTGCCGTACATTTGCACCCTACCTGCTCCAGACAAACGTTTGGGAAAACAGGACGACTTCGGACGGCTGAAGGGTTCGTATTTGTGTTCTCTATTCTGTCGAAACTACGAAAAATCATTGAGATCTGCAATATTTGTACTGGGTATGCGATATTGTTACTGAGTCCATTTAATATAAATAAATAGAATAGCCGGTCAAGTGTATACCTACTTGACGTACCATATTTTTTTTATATTTGGATGGCTTAAACCTGTATGTTTTTATTATTTTTAACTATGTTTGGTTTAGTGTTATGACTAGCTTTTATATAAACGAGTCTGCGAGGTTCAGAAATTTTCTTACAAATCTTTTAAGCTAATTGAATTTATTTTTAATATTAGGCTCTAAGCCTTTATTTACCGTAGCTTTACCGTAGCTCTTAAACGGTTAAACCGATTTGGATGCGGTTTTTTTTATTTCAAAGCAGGTTTTCTAGCGGTGGTTCTTAGACATGTTTTATTGTGTCGGTGGTTTTTGAAATTTTTAATTTTATAGTTATTAATAGATTTTTTTTAATATTAGGAATTTATAAACCTTGCAGACTCGTTTATATGAAAATATAAATATAAATAATAATAATATAAATAATATAATATAAATATATATATATATATATATATATATATATATATAATAAAACTAATATATATTATATAAAATCTATTGTAAGAAGCAACTTACGACCATTCTACCATGATCTTAATCCGAAGTCATCCCAGACACAAAATATTGCCTATCCGGCCTACATTTGGAAGGGTCCTAACCCTTTTCCCTTTTTAAGGGTACGTTTCTAATGAAAACCATGGCAGTTACAATGGTAAAACTTAGCTTGCATAATTAAAATGGAGTCCATATTATTCCGGATTCTTTACAAACGTGAAAATTGGGTTAAACTAATTTAGCTCGTGGGTTATCTGAAATCATAGCGTAGCGTCGTAGAAATAGAAATTGCCTCTATTTAATAAGATCATATTATTAAAGTTAGTTAGGTACCTATATATTTTAATTATCAAAAAATATTGGGCAATGTAAATGAGGTAAACCATGCTTTTGTAAACGTACGTGTATATTCCTATGTGTGGATTGTTGTGAGTGAGACAGCCTCTGTGGTGTAGTGGTTGGGCAGGTTGGCTTAAATGTCACATGTCATTTACAAAATTCCCCTACTTCGTTCGCGTGATCTATAGGTTGACGCAGAGCTAAAGACTTTTTACAAGCTTTTATTTAACTTGCAATGTATGTATGTATGTTTATAGATTATGTGAACAAAAATTATGTATCTAAGTACTATATAGCTCCATGCGTACAACACTTGTTATAAAGGTTTGGAAACTATAATATTTACGCTTTGGATTCGCGGCGCAGACTGCGCGCCTCCGCTCGTTCCTGTTGCCACGAGTTCGGCGCTAACTCTCGGAAGAAGGACACCCTAATTGTCCAAAACCTGGTCGGAGTTACTCTGACATAATCATACGGCGAGGGTAGCCGTTTATATTTATAATAAAAACTTATTATTTACAAAATTTCCCTGTACGTTGTGGTGTGATAATCGGGAGCAAGCACGTAAATTCACTCGTATTTTTTTTTTTTACGCTTAACAGATCTATGTTTGGCCACTATCTCGCCTGATGTGAAGCGATGATGTGGCCTAAGATGGAGCACACAGATCTAGAGAGAGACGGCAGTTGAGCGGCTGCTCAGACCCGTCTCCCCGATGGTTCACCGAACATCATCCCGAAACACGACTAGGTCGCTTGACAGCATGGCTTTGTTCGGTGGCTTTGTTGGTGTTATTTATCATTTTTATTTATGCTGAGCTTTACAAGGAGACTTACTTATCATCTACGCCGCGGCCTTCTTTCTAACATTGCATTTTAATCGCTCATTCACCGTCCCACGTCCCACATTTTACGTCCCAATAGCAAGCTAAGCGGAAATAGCGGGTATTTTTCACATTAAACTGGCGGCGTTTCCGCAATAAATAGAGAATTTCCATGCATATGTGTCCCCTTGGAGCGTCCCGCTATCCCCCGCCCGGCTGATACAATCCAGCGTAATGTATGTATTGCCAATTTATATTTTTTTATTACATCAATCATGTATGGTATAAATGGGACGCGTAGGAGTCGTTATGACTGCCAAGGGTGACATCTGCAGCTAATTTCTTTAGGCTATCCAGTCTGTATTGTTAGAGGTGTCTCTGACATTTAGTGAGGTCACCAAAAGGTCAAAAGGTTAATGCGACGTGCGTGCCACTTTTTAACCGACTAACAAAAAGAGGAAGTTTGAAATTCCATTGTATTTATTTTATAATAAAGTAAAACAAATCATAGATATTTGACCTTGGACTTCGAAAACGCATTAGAATTAAATTCGTTTTTTTATAAAATGTATAACTACTCTAAAGAGTAAGTTTAATAGTTGGGTAGAATCTTCAGTCAATGAGCAATAGTGCGCATTACCGTGTTCCAGGTTAAAAGGCATTGTAGCCAGCGAAATTAATTACTGGGCATATGAGACTTAATATCTGATGTCTTGGGTTGATGAGCGCAATGCAGTGCTTTTTATAGTACTATTAAAAGTTCTGGGCACTGCAATTGATTTGGGCAGGATAATTTTCTGGGATAAAAAGTATCCCAGGACATTTTTTATCCCAAACAATTGTCCACGCGGGTAAAACCGCGGAGCGCTTCAGCAAGAAATCGAAGCAGTGATCTAGTAAAAGCTTGCGAAGACAAATGATCTGTACTTTACTATAGTACATCTTTAGTCATAACATACTTCTATAAGCACGCTATGCTCATAAACATTGTTTATTACACTCGCATAAATAGCTAAGGTAATAACAGTTCCTCCCAGTGTGATGCAGACAAACAGTTACGAGGTGGTTGGTTCTCTTCTAATACGTTCTGTAGTTATTGGAAAAAATATCTGAAGGAGAAAATACGAAAGTAAAGTACAGGTTGACTACGACTGACTTATTGTACTATCCTGGACACGGGCATCCAAATTGTAACCTCCCTACCTACCTACCTACTTTTTATATATATATATTACTCTAAGTACTCCTATCTTGAGTTACTACTGAACCAAATTATAACATTCCTAACTAGCCTAGCCTAATCCTAGCCAATAGATAACAACCACTTAATACTACCTCTGCCTCATACCTACTTAATAAAATTTCACTAATAGTATAAACTCTAACATTTATACCCTCATTATCCTACTCCAGAATTATTATGATTTGATTTATGTTTGGCCAATGTGATCATATAGTAATTAGAATCCTTTATACGTTGTGATACCGAAATAATCCATGATCTTTTAAGGTAATTAAAACAATTCATAACTAGCCCTAATAACTAAATTTAAAACCTGTACTATTATAAATATGAGAATCTCTCCTAGGTATTGTTACACTCTCAGTCATTCTAATTTGTATTTAAAGGGATAATTTTGAATAAACAACATTAGTTAAGCAAAAGGAAAATCTATTAAACATGGATATATTTTTGTAGTGAAAAGTTCAAGAGATTATTTAGAAATTTACATTCTATATTTGACAAATAAATGAATTTAATTTAATATAGAATAGTCTCGACAAAGGTTACAGCACCATCCATCCGCTGTTAACAGTGAATCTCGTCCCTGACTGGATAATTCTCCTTCGAGACTGTTCTCGGAGGTCCATGTACCTCAATTATTGGGAATTCATAAATGTTATTAATGTACTGTCTAGTCTGTCAGTTAAAATAGTTCTTCAAAAGGACAAGAGGACATTTTCTTTTAGCAAAAGTATGTCAGTCAGTTCGTTCCTAACCACACATCCATACAAGTTACTTTACTAGGTATTTAACAAATAAAACTTTCGCTACCCAGAGACAGAGTGCAGACATGGTACTCCGCTCCAAGTACCATCCTTCATGTTCATCCATCATCTAGTTCATTTCGAGACTTCCTCAAACTAGATTTAGTTTAAGAGAGTCTCTATTTAGGGCTATACAAATGCCCATCAACTTTGTTAGAATTCAACTAATGCCTAAGAATTATAATAACTATGAATATTCCTAAACTAGGTAAACTTCCTGTTCATATAAAATCTACTCCTGATAGTAATTTATCAGAGTAAAAGGTAAGTTCGTACTTTTAATCAAGTCACCATAGGTAATTACCACAGTAATATTACACTGCTGAGATAAGTATTCCATTTAGTCAGAATAATCCAACTCTACAAACATAGACATTAACAGTACCTAATTTGTACCAGCCATGATAATAAGTAAATTATTATTTCAATTCAATGGTGTAGGATTTAGTTATCCAAAATAATGATTCATTCACTTATCAGTCCTGTTTCTCAGGAAGAATCTGAATTAGACATTCAAGTTAAATGTAATAGTAGATTTAGACAGTGACTAATAAAATAGTATCTGCCACTTTAATAAGTGAAACAGAACCATATAACCAACTTGGCAAGTATGTCTAAAAGTACCATATGTGCTTAGTTTCTCTTGTTTAAGAAATTCGATGCTTATAGTAGACCTGGTCAGTGACTACAATAATAGTGTCTCTAATCCGTCTGGTATAGAGTTCACACTATAGGCTGCTTTTTGCTCACCTTAGTATAACCAAAATGTACCACTTGCACTTTTCTTTGAAGAGTCAAAATCTGAATTATTTATAATTTTATCTTTTTAGCTTTCAACCTTTAAAACATTGATCTGAGTCAATAAAAGAATCACTATCTGTCAATAGTTTTATTTTAAAGTGAATATTCACCCAAATTGGAAAAGGATTATTGTTAATTAGCAATAGTTTTATCCATATTTCCTATTTCCCTCGGCAATCCTGAAAAGTCCTATTAACCTATGTTTCCTAAATGTTCCCTATCCATCTAAAAGTCTCCTAAAATGTAGTTACTTACCAATCCTGAAAAGTCCCTATTTGTTTACTTTCCCTAAAACGTTTCCTATCCACCTAACTTCCCTATAACCCTACTTTCTACCCTAAATATATTCCTAATCTATCTAAAAGTCCTAGCTAATAACAAATCTAGGGATAAATCCCACATTTACATTTAAACGTGTAAGTTTTCACGGTGTAATGAAAACCCCCCTATAGAAGACGCTTTCCGTAGCCACAGAAATTGTCACCTGACTATTCTAACGACGGGATTGAGAAGGTATCTCGACTAATCCTATCACCTGTGTGTTTAGTTTCCTTACCCAAGACCGAAGTCGGATGGGCTTGGAAACAGGACAGAGACATAAAAGGAAATAAATAAATATATAAATAAAGACCAAATCCAATGACTCTGTTCATAGTAAGACAAGTGTGTTACCACATGGATTCACTTCGACGAGCCCCTTGCCCTCAGATAAACAGAATGAATTAGAAATGAGAGACTGATTAGTCGAAAAGCATCAATCGACTGCTTGCTCGTCTCAGGCAAGCCCCTTCCGTTAGGAAGTTGAACCAAGGAGAAACCATTTAACACCGCAAGGCGGTACCCCTTTGGCCATGACACTTCGTCATGTGTGTTCTGTGATCAAACAACTAAGCTCTTAAACCACAAGCCGCGTTTTCCCTAATAATAAAAAAAAAACCCACTAAAGAAAACTTCTGTACACTGCCATCGCTATAACACTAAGAATCTATTATCCGAACCTCAGAACCCACAAAGGACTGCATCACAATCCCCTATAGACTCCAAAACTCAAACAATAAATCCTTTAAACAACACTAAAAATTGTAAATTAAACTCACTGAAATTAAATTAATTAACTATGGCAAACTCAGAAATCTTCCCTAGTAAACCCACCAACTAATATCGGGAGCCCAGCCACTCAAACACAGAGAGCGCCAACAAGAACAAGTGATTGAACAAGTCCTCGAACAAGTGCCCAAGTGAACCCTTGCTTCCCTTTATATAGCTTTTTGAGTCGCCACATCAGCGAAATCCTGGTACATCCTGCCACATCCTTTTCTTGTACACTAAAACCTTCTCTAACTCCTGCGTGTTTAAATCGATAATCCTGCTTTCTACATTAATAACTGGTACATTGAGCGACATTTCCATTTTTACCAATCAAGATTAACTATCATCTCTCATGTATTTAAGTCATTATTCCTCCATCCTTACGTTAGCGTTTTAGGCCCTTTTAGAATTTATTAATTTCCGCGCATGCGTACTAACTACTGCGCATGCGTAGTAACCATCAACTGCGCTTCATCGCCCCGCCCACTTTAATTTGTTTAAATGTTTACTCTGAATATTGTTCAACAGTAGTGTGCAAACTTGCTCACTTTTTCCAATTAGCTATACTAAAATAACTTTATATTTATCCTGCTGAAAACCTTTCTCTGTTGATATAAGTATCTCAAATTATTGTTCGAATAATACTAAGCTAAAGGTTATAATTCTGTACTATGTAGATTAATTTTTAATGATATTCCTTTATTTTATGAAATTTAATTCTCATTATTCTTACGCATACTCTATTAACTATATTCCTATGCCTTTATTTATTTAATTACATTAATTAATGCTACTCCTCATCTGTTAAAGATTCTGAAACGTTTATTACATAACCAAACAAGATAATCATTTATTTATTTGTGAAATGGACAATCGGGTTAAATGAACCTGACTTGTCACATTATGGTACGAACTACTGTATTTGGATTCGGAACTAGTGTTAATATAATACTGGCCACCATGCTGGGTTGATATCGGCGGTATAAGAAATGTTTTAAGGGAACTTCTTGGCGGTAAGTGAATCTAGTTTGTTACTATTTAGTCCTAGGGCCGATAATTCTACGATACAATTTTTTTTTTAAGTGTGTAGCCGTCTAAATAGCAGAGAGCTAGTGCGTCGATAAGTGAAAGAAAATAGAAAATGTATATTTATAAAAATATTTAATTAGGTAATTTTCAGTTAGTAAAAAGGTAGAAAAACTGACCTGAGAAGGACGGTAGGATGGATAGGAACGGTGCAGCGGGGAAAAACAGTAACAGAAGAAGGGCATCGGGGCTTCAAGGCGGGTTCAGTGTTCATTAGTCGGCTTGCTCCCGAGGCAGTAGCGGGTAGGTAGGATCAGGAAAGCAAAGGTACAGAAAAGGGCTGCAACAAGACATGGTGCTGAAATGTCTGGTCACGTTCCCGTCCAAGCCCCATACAATTTTTCCTAGTCCCCATTCGTCAGCATCGTGGAGTTTGAGAGGTTATAAATTGGATTTTTACAGTGTCAGCTGATTAAAATACTAAAAACTAAACTTTTTTTTATGCATGGACAGGGCGTGATCTTTGAAACCTTCATGTTGTAACCATGAAGGTTTGCCATGTTACAAGGGCTATGTCGCGCGACCACACCGTTCTGTAAAGAGACAATACAAACAAGGCCTTATTACTTAGAAACAAAAGCTAAAGCCGCTAGTTTATATAGTCCTTATGGGCTTCTTCAGACATGGGGTAACCCGAGTTTGAATTCTTGCATTTTATTTATACCAAACAAACATCAATTAGGACGACTTAATCGTTGCGCTTCACAAAATATCTTAAGCCTTCGTACCGGCTACATTCCTTAGCTGTTCGCTTAAGTTATGCCTACACATTTTAATATGCCGTTGATTTTGTTTACCGCCCGTTAACGAGACCTTCTTAATGGCTAGGGCTGTCCGTCACGCTCGTAAATAACTGAATAACACTTAGTGTTGGAAAGTGAAAGCTTTGGAGCCATCCCTGCGGCAGGGCTAGCAATTAAGAGAGTAATTCCGGTCGTCCGGTCAAGTAGTTTTACAGTTTGTGGTGTAAAATTTTGATGACGGATCAGAGTTGGTGTGACCCTATAGTGTTGTTGTTATACCCATGTACTTGATATGGGATGGTGCCTTCGTCAATAAGTCATTGACATCAAAGAGTAAATAAAGTCATTGATTTTACCATAACACTTCTAAGCTGTAAAGAAATCGGAAGCAGGTAAACAAGTTTAATAACCTGCTAAACTACAATATTATTTTGATATTGAACTGCATTAGCGTATGCTAGGCGAAAATGTTAAGTTTTTAAATAATTAAGAAAAAGAAAAATGATGTTGCTTGGGCCGAGATCGCCGCTGCGTCTTCGGAATACCTACCGACGTCTCTTTACCACTGGGCTAATGCAGTCAGTAAAATTTGATAGGGCTCGCGTTATTATAAAAACATGTTGTTATTTGTAATATCAGACTTGGGCGCAAATCAATGTGAACATTGACGACAGATGACGTAGAATCGTCCCCGTAAGACGATATAAAACGGATTAAAGAAATTTTGTGGCTCAAACAGTTGGCTCGGTGGCCCAGTCGGACGGTATTACGAAGACGGAGTTTAGATTCCCGCCCGAGCAATATCATTTTTCTTCTTCCTAATTATTTGAAATCTTATTGCAATATTAAATTTTTGGGTCCCAAAATGATTTTTTTAATAAAAATGTACTTATATTGAACTATACTTACCTACTGAAAGTAACAAACAAGCTCCGACTTTGTACTGTCTGTATCATCATCATCAGCCCATCACGTTCCCACTGCTGGGACACAGGCCTTCTCTCATAGAGAGAGTATGGGCCATAATCCACCACGCTGGCCCAGTGCGGGTTGGTGGATGTCACATGTCCTTGAATTTTTGTGATTAATTCTTGGATATGCCGGTTTCCTCACGATGTTTTCGTTCACTGATTTTAGACCGAGTGTTAAATCCGCACATAACTTAAGAAAGTCAGTGGTTTTCGTGGGACCGGGATTCGAACTCAGGTGCGTCGGATCTAAAGTCGCACGTGCTCCCACTGAGTCACACTCGCTTTTACTGTCTGTATACACAAAATATAAGTCTATTGTATAACATTTCTTCCATACCAAATAGTGATGTACCCATGCATGCGATTTCTTCGTTCTCTCTTTATATCCGACCGACAAATTCAATTTCTCTCGAAGAACTGTAAAATGCAGGGGCTTGCACAAATTCAGTTTAAATTGTTTCAAAGTGATTCTAACGGCTCAACCCTCCGTTATGATTCAGAAAGCTGTCACTAAAGACTCTCGTTAAAACTTCTAGGACTGTTGGATAGTTTAAACTCTAGAAGAGTGTATTAACTTTCTCGCAGGTTTTAGTGACCTTTGAAATGAGCAGACTGAAACTAATTGGTATTGCAATAAGGTTGGAAGTCGAGTTACTCAAATATATAGACATCAAAAAAAAAAAATATTATATATATATAACTTCATAAAGGTCAACTTAAATATGTCTCTATATTTATTAGAGCTGTACAGTTTAAAAAACATAATAAGTAATATTATAAATGAAAAGCGATTGTGGCTGAAGAGTGAGTATGGCTCAGTATGAGAACGTGCGAGTTTCGATCCGACGCACCCGAGTTCGAATCTTGCTAGCCCGCATCACTGACTTTCTTAAGTTATGTGCGGATCTAACACTTATTCTTAAAAACGGCGAAAGAAAACGTCATGAGAAAACCGGCATGTCCAAGAATTCATTACAAAATTTTTAGGACATGTGACATCTACCAACCCGCACTGGGCCAGCGTGATAAAAATAAATAAATTAATACGCCTAACGATCACATGCATAGAACCTCGCCCCTAACTAGGATTCCCTGTATCTAGGGAACCAGGAACTATGAGGACCATCCCACGACACCCAGACACGAAACAAATGCTTACGCTTTTTTTATATGCACAAACATTTGTCTTTACGGGAATCGAACCCGCAACCTCAGTAGTGGCTCAAATGAGCCAACCTGCCCAACCACTACACCAAAGAGGCTGTCAAAGAGGACTATGGCCCATACTCTCTCTATGAGAAAAGACACATACCCCAGCAGTGATACGTAATGAGGTGATGATGAATATTATAACTGCGAAAGTTTTTGTGTTTGTGTGCAAGTGTGCTTGATGTCCCACACGCTGCAAGGGCTGGACGGATTTGAATGAAATTCGGAATGGAGCTTTTACCCTGGATTAACACAAAGGCTACTATATACTATCCCGGGAAACCGCGGGTGAATTATGGCTGGTCCACAAGTCATACGGACGTGAACGGGTGCTGCTTGTGGGACTGGTCTGGTCTGGACACTCTAACTGTTCTGTATTTATATACCTACTTATATATTACTCATATTTTCATGTTACTGATACTAAGCAATAGTTAGTTTTCTTTGCTATGACTATGGGACATTAACTCGCACTTCTAGTTTGACATTGTGTTATGTTAATCGTAATTATGTAGAGTATGTTTTCGCATTTCTTTTCTGGGCCCGCACTTCAATTTGAGTTCAATGGGAAAGAAATGGGTAGACATGCTTACCTCTTTTTCAAAGTTTATAGTATAGTATGATATTTTAAGTTTTAACGTATTTTAACTGAGTTGTATTATATGTATATGACGTTTAAAAGTGCATTTTATGCCTATTTATTAACTCTTTTGACTTTTGAGCGCAGCAAGTACCACATAAACGGGTACACATCCAAGTGGTGATTGCAGCGAACGATGCGCAACTTAATCTGTTGCGAACGGCTAGGCGAGCTTCGCTACGAGAAACTACACTAGAGCGTAAAAAATCTAAAATTAAAATGGTTTTAAATAAATCCATTGGCGTCGCGAGTGCGAACTCCTTACGATAACGCTTGTAGCGCAGAATTCAAAATGTGTTAAATCGTTTAACATGTACCTGTAAGTGTTTTTAAAGCTAAGGAGAAGACCATAAAACTCCTTAACTCCACGTACTAGGCCCCATTACTCACAGAACATTAGCATGCTTACCAGAACCGTTTATGGTTTGAATATGAAGCAAAACTAACTTCTACAATGTATTTAAATATGCAAATAATATTACAGTGAACATAACATTTAAGTAATAAGACATAGCAATTAACAGTCAGCTAGACAGGCAGAATTCTTTACTTGGTTCTATTCTCCATGTACTCTCCATGGCATAACTTCACTACGATCGCTGAACATGTTTCTGCTTTTACCGTGTCGCCTTTTACGAGCTCGACTTTAAAGTCTTCACTCTAGTAGTATTCACCTCTGCGAAAGTATTTCACCTCATGCAATAGCACGGTCAATAGACCGCAACTTGATAAGCGATACCTTTCAAGATAATAAATAACGCCCAACGATCACATACATAGACCCTGGCCCCTAACTATTATTATAACTTAAATTCCTTAGGTACTTCTTGATTTTGGACGTGCATTTCCTTCTAGTGCCTTTTACATTATTGAGTGCCTTGTTCAGTCGTTTAAAAATATATGATCCTAGGTATTTTTTTAATTCATTTTTGGCGTCACTGAGTCACTTATGTGATTTTGTTACAATTTCTACAATATTATGTTTCTTATGTACCAGTCCGCTAGACTTGCGGCTGATATGCCCAGCCCAGTGCAAATACATACTTAAGTCTTGAAGCAATAAAAAAAGGCGGACGAAATCTCGTTAAGCAACAACTGATGCAGCAATGGCAATGGCGGCTGGCGTAAGTTTGAGTGAACGGAGGGCCGATCTGACAGCCGATCGGCATAGCATGCTGTAAATGTGTGCCTCAGTACTTGTGTACGAAAGAGCGGACCAGCATAGTTTGAGTGCTTCACTTCTGAATTTGGCGAAGAGGCATGCACTTATTCGTTATAGAATAAGTCAAATGTTCAAAGTCGAAAGTTTGTTCGGTTCATTCAGCAATATTATTAAGACTTTTCGCAGAGTAAAACAAACGTCAAAGTACACTCTTCACGTTTTGTTTCTTTCTTCAGAATACTAGAAACATCAGAAAAAGTAATATTGAGTCAGATTTGTATTCAAAGCACTTCGTCAAGTCGATAAATAAATAGCACCATGAAAACTCTCAAGGCTTTGATACATGATGAACTAGGAATTCTGTCTATACAGTATTCCTAGTCAGAAACTTTGTAAATGTGGAATATACAAATAGAAAACCTTGTAAATTTTTCCTTGTATCTTATTCTTTTTATTTTTCAGATAGTCGCCAGAGTTCATGACCTTTTCCGATAAAACGTAAGAGTCCCTCCCTCCTCCTTAAATCTGTAACAGGATCGGTAATACTTCTTCTGAAAAACTTCGGAAATGTTTTTAGTGTTTCAGATATCTTGGGATGCGATGATGATAATGTTTTATAAAGTTCTTTTTTCGTGTGGGTGTGTAGCCACGTCTGGTTTCGGAGTCTGCCGAAGGCCTCACGATTGTTATTCTAAGACATTAACCAGGACTGGAAGCACTGCAGCGCTCAGATGTAAATACCACAAAAACGGTCACCCATCCAAGTTTTGACGGCTTGGAACGTTGCTTAATCTAGCAGATCTGTTATGAACGGCTAGGCGAGTTACGCTACGAGCGCTACGTTCTGCGAGGTGGGTTGTCTGCTCAGTTGGTATTATTTTTCAGTATTTAATGTTATAGTTGTAATTTTAAATAAATACTCTCTTTGATCTACATATCGCCAGACATTTATTAGAGCGAGTGTGGCTTAGCGGGAACTCATGCGCCTTTCGAAAAGACGCACCTGAGTTCAAATCCGGACTCGGCCCTGCACCAATGACTTATAGTTAAGTGCAGATTTTGCACGCTCGCTCTAAAACGGTGAAGGAAAACATCGTGATTAAACCCGCTTACGCGCTTTGGAGTGGTAGGCTCTGGTCGTGGTTGCAATACCACCCACCGAACAAAGCCATGCCGTCAAGCGACCTAGTCGTGTTTCGGGATGATGTTCGGTGAACCATCGGGGAGACGGGTCTGAGCAGCCGCTCAACTGCCGTCTCTCTCTAGATCTATGTGCTCCATCTTAGGCCACATCATCGCTTTACATCAGGTGAGATAGTGGCCAAACATAGACCTATAAAGCGTAAAAAAAAAATTGGTGGAACCTTTTCTGCAAAAGACCGCTCTGGGAAGTACCAAATCTTTGCTAGCTATTCAACCGCCAAGCAGTAGTGTGCAAACTGTCTTCCGGTTTAAAGGGCACTGTTGTTTTAGAAATTACTGAACATTATGAGACTTATACTGATTGTTTCAGGGTAACGAGCGCAGTGCTGTCTTGCTCAGTATTTGGCAAATTCTCTACAAATATCATAGCAGGCGTGTGGCTTACCATCAGGTGAATGAAATTTTTATCCCGTCTCGCAACTTAGTTACATAAAAATAACACAATTGAAATTTTACAAACGTGTAGACGTACCACCCGCATCTATTTTGTAACGAACAAACACTGTGACATCAAAGTAGATATTTATTCTGTTTGTCGCGAAGTTTGAAGAGCCCATGAGTGATTAGGGGGAGTCGCAGTGTAGGAAAGTTTACATAGACGTCAATCTTGATATAAGTGCAAATAAATAAAACGAAAAAACGTGATATGTCAGTATATATATCAGTCTCTGTGGTGTAATAATTGGGCAGGATGGCTCAAATCTCATACACCACTGGGAATAAATGTTTGAAATATTTAATAAAACGGCTAGGACCCACGTATTTTGTCAAATTAGTCGACCTAGATCGACCTAGGTTGTCACAATCTCGCAGCGTAAACTCGCCCCTGATGAAAACCATCGGACATGCTCAAAACCTAGGTCGAATAATTTGACAAACTACCTGAATCTAGAATTTTATTAATTATTTGTAATGTATCACACTCACTAAAACATTTATGAAAAAATAAATGTTTGTTGTGAATGGAGGAAAAAACCGGGCTCAGTGGTGTGCTATGGGAGAAACCTATGTCCAGCAGTGGACTGATATACGCTGATAATAATGATAATGAAATACATTTTTGTTTTTTATTTCTTTTTATTTATATTTCTAGGACTCTCGATAATCTGCTCTACAAGAGATGACTTCACTACATTCATTAATTAACAAGAAGCATAAACTATCCTAACCGTCCAAACCAATAAGGAAAACAAATTCTTCATCCGCACTATCGTTGTAATCCTGAGTTACTCGTGGCTTGTCATTTGCTGATATATTGCCAACTTGGGACATAAAACATTTCGAACATGTCCCGCAAGTTGACAGACCGCACTGACATCGTAAAATGAATACCATAAAATTGTTTGTCTGTATAATCGTACATGTTCGCAAAGCTGACCGACCTGGGATTAAGTGCTGCATATCTACAAAGTGCTTCTTTTTGTATCGATAATCGCTTTCCTATCTGACTGGTCCTAAGGATTTAAGGATTATTAGGATGGTGTGAGATCTGGTCCAAGTGATCGCAGTTTAGGTTTTTAATAATATTCTTCTAAATATTTTATTATAGGCTTAAGATTGTAAATAAATGTGAATAATTATAAATAAAAAATAACGATTACACACATAGATCCTGGCCCCTAACTAGGATTTCCCGTATCTAGGGAACCAAAAACTACGAGGACTTTGGTGCTACAACACCCAGTCACGAAACAAATGCATACGCTTTTTTTCTGGACTAGGTCGCTTGACGTGTTTCGAGCGGCTTTATTCAGTGGGTGCTGGTTACAGCTACGGCCAGAAATCTTGAAACTAGATCCATGAATCAATAACCACTCAAGTAAACATGAAACGTGATCTCAAATCAGTGGATTTATAAACGATATCTACTTAAAACGTCATTTACATAGCCATAGGGTAATATTACAAAATCAGCTGAGTTTGACTTAAATGTTTTTTTTTTTACACTTAATAGATCTGTTTGGCCACTATCTCGCCTGATGTGAAGCGATGATATGGTCTAAGATGGAGCACATAGATCTAGAGAGAGACGGCAGTTGAGCGGCTGCTCAGACCCGTCTCCCCGATGGTTCACCGAACATCCGGCCAGAGCCTACCACTCCAAAGCGCGTAAGCGAGTTTCATCACGATGTTTTCCTTCACCGTTTTAGAGCGTGCGTGCAAAAACTGCACTTAACTATAAGTCATTGGTGCAGGGCCGAGTCGGGATTCGAACCCAGGTGCGTCGGATCGAAAGGCGCACGAATTCCCGCTGAGCCACACTCGCTTCTGTTGAACTTGATTCGTATGCGGGAGGCCGTCTAGGTAGCTTTGCCAGTTATTCTGCCAAGCAGTAGAGCGCAAGCGTTACTGTATTCCGGTTTGAAGGGCATTGTAGCCAGCGAAATTACCTACTGGGGCATATGAGACTTAAGATCTGATCATCACTCAGTTCCATTAAAAAGTTGTAAACTTGAATTTGAAGGCGCTTGTCCTGATAAGTAATTGCATTTCCTAACTTTAAAGATACGATGAAAAAGGGGACATCGACTTCCGAACTCCAGAAACACTGTAAACAAACAAATTTACGAATACAAGTTCAACTGATAAATTGTACTTATTTTAAACAATTTGAAACTAGATTTTGAAAAGTTTCGTGAGTGTTATTATTCATAATTGATATAAAACGGCTAAGACTCACTGTAAATGTCGAAAATTACTCCGACCAGGTTTCGGACATTTTAGAAGTCCTTCTTCTGGGAGTTATGAGATCAAGCCGCGGCGTAGGTCGCGAGCGCTCGCACGTAACTGACAGTTACGTGCGAGCGCTCGCGACCTACGCCGCGACCTACGCCTGGTCGGAGTAATTTTCGACATTTACAGTGAGTCTTAGCCGTTTTATATCAATTATGAATTTGAAACTATTAATTACTTGTCAAACTTATGGTGTTAATAAGTATTCTAGGACCTAAAGTACCTTTATCAAAATCCGTTCAATCGTTATGAAGTTAAGTGGTAACAAACACACACCGTCCCTGACACATAGACAGACACACACACACACACCCTCACACACCCACCCTCACACACCCACCCTCACATACCCACCCTCACACACTCATACATACATACAAAGAGAGACTCTCGCATTTATAACATTAGTAGGATAGGATAGGATTAATTTAAGCTCCCGGTTTATCGCGTCTGCAGTTCCTCTGAATAGAGTACTTGACAAAATGGAAACTCGGAAAGGGCAATGATCCTTATTGTTATTAGTGCGAGGGAGGCGTTTGACCTAATTTTCTGTCACATGTTTTTTATATAGTTTTCCTTAGTAGTTGTTTTCGTCATAAAAAGATTTGTATTTTTTATATAAAATGACTATTTATGCAAATTTAATTAAAAATGATATTAATCAATGCAATATAATTAATAACGTTGACTTTATACCTATACTTTTTATATATATTTTATAATATATATTACAATTATATTGCATATAATATATATTATATGCAATATATAATATAATTTATATTGATAATAATCTTATTTATTGCCTAATATTTTGGCTAATTTGTAATTTATTAATTGAAAAATGATGTTTATTCTCATTACCTAATATTAGGAAAGATATGACATGTAATTTTATTTTATTAATAAATAAATCAAATATCATAAAATATAATATAAATAATTTATCTTTTTAATAAAAATTTAAATTGAAGCTTCTCTCAAAAAAGACCTGCCATTAAAATTACTTACATAACTTCTAACCTAATAAGACATTTATTATATATATAACGCATGCTTTTCAAAAATCTTAAGATTTTAAATGAATAGGAAGAAGAAAAATGATATTGCTCGGGTCCAACTCAAAGTTAGCGGTCCAACTAATTGTTCCTGGCAGACAACCAACGCCTTTTAACGTTCCTTGCTAATGGAGGTAGCGGTACAATTTGTATATGAAACTATGTGCAAACTAGCTGTTAACATAAAAATAAACAAGTGTTGTTAGTAGGTGTACGAGTGTAAGGAAAACTGACGCGACACGTGACACTAATCGCTTTTACAAAGTTAACATGTATTCATAATCGTTCTCTCTCATTGTAAGAAGGTGAATGGATGCAAAAGTATGTTGTGGAGACCAGAAGATCAGCTAGCGCTGGAGGGTACAAAAGGCGGCGTGTCCGCGTGGCCGCCCTCATTTTGACGCCAGCCGTCGCCGAAGAAAATGCGCTGACCTTTTCTTTATTATTTTTGTCCATTCGTCATTTTGTTATTTTTGTCATTTAATTTTCCCATTTAAATTAATTAATTTTGTAAAAGCTCTGTGTTTTTGATAAAATGTTGGTTAAAAAAATAATCTTTTCAATTTCCCAAAAATCTTGTATAAGTTGTCTTTATTTTAACCAGTTAGCTAGCAAACGGATGAAAAAAAGCAGCCATGTCCCCGTAGCTTGCTACGTATGTGAAGCTATTTGCTACGGCGGCTACTCATAATGTATTCCGGTTTGAAAAGCGTAGCCAGCGAAATGACTAGGCATCTGATGTCTCGGGCACTTGCGATTGTTATCGGCAGGCGTGGCGCTTACCATCAGGCGAACGAATGGCTCGTCTTAGTACAAAGTTCCATAAAAAAAATTGCGTACAGCTTCAAGCAAAATTATTATAATTAAACATTATAGTAAAATAGGTTGACAATCTATTATTGGCGTCGTAGCGTAGTCAAGCATTTATAACAAAACAACTTTTGTTAAATATGACTATAAAAACTTGCAAAAGTTGATCAGCAACTAAATTATATTCTTACTGCACACTGTTAACTGAAACTAACTTCAGCAACTAAACAAGAGAACGTACCCCAAACAAATAAAATCAACACGAATAGTAAAAAGTTCAATGCAAATGTAATCAACTTTAAATTTCGAAACGAAAAGCCAATCGACAATTAATTAACCGATACCCGTCCCCACGCCACAGTATATTCACACACATACATTACTCAAACACACACTCTCACATACATTATCAATACATTTTACACGTCATTGAAGTTCTTCCTCTCGATTCATTCGCACGCGAACTCGTTGACATTGTAACATGGCTTCAAGAGGGAGGTGATTTGATTACTTCAGAGAAACTACATACATACTTGATTATATACCTATTTAATATAAAAAAGCGAAACCAGACAACTTTTGTGACACACTGACTGACAGACAATGAACAGCCAAACCTAATGGACCTTAGTGAATTGGGAGGGAATAACTTGGGAAAGAGTTTTTACTTAGCTTAGTGGCGAGTCGAACAGATCGTTAATCTGATGGTAAGCTGAACAGCTGCCCATTACATTTGTGGTGCCACCCAGAACTTTGTTAAGCAAAATCCTCCGCAGCAGAGCACTGTGTCATCACCCTCAGACAATAATTTCGTTGTAACGTTTGCGCACTACTGCCAGACAGATATTCGACTACCAAGATTATTTCTGGCAAAGGTATGACAGTTCCCAAGGCGGCCCCTTGCAATGAAGGCCTACAAATACAAATGAAGTAGGTAAATTTTTCAAATTTCTACCCCTATAAGTGATAAAAAAGGAGTATAAAAAACACATACGAAGTCGTAAGCTAGAACTAAAATAAAAGTATACACAGAATCGCAATCGTCTAACTCGAAAACCCATCCCGATCGCTTTCAATTTCAAATTTGGAAGGTGTTGGCATCCTTCAGACTGCGATATCGATCATTTTTAGCGATCGTAATTGAGATAGGGTTGGAACGCGGAGTTTGAGTAGAGAGTTAGAAAATTCCACTTTTAAATACCGACTACGATTGCTTAAGCGACATCTTTGAAGCGATTGGCATCGGTGTTCAAGTTAAGTGATTCCCCTGCAGGTCATTTATCTGACCCGAACTTTGAATTGCAATCACCTACCATCCCACAAAAGTGGACAGTAGTACGTACATAGACACCGGATGTACATCCGGCCAAATTACCCATTTCTTTTTCTATTTACTACTGACTAGGCGCAGTGTTTCGGTTCAGACCACTTCCGTTCTGATTCCGCAAAAAGAAGATAATACCTAATTCGCGCCGAATAAACAAAGTTTCGTACTGGAACGAGAAGCAAGAGATATGGGAGGCAAAAATCTATATATGTAGTTGCGATGAATTGGTGGCATATTAAAAGATCACCGCAAACACATCACATCACATCACAATATCACATCATAAATGCGAAAGTTTGTATGTCAGTGTGTTTGTTCCCTCTTCACGCCGCGCCGCAACGGCAGAACGGATTTGAGTGAAATTCGAAATTTTGTTATAAGTCCCATGGCAAGTGCCATTTTCACGGGCTAATTGAAGTAATTGCGAGTTGTTTTTTTAGGTGCAGACGTTGCTGTTTATCCTTTTCTGTTTTCGTTTTTTATTTATGATCGACGCTGATATTACTAGTTTTTAGTAACGTGGATGATTTTAGCTATACCGTGCCGGGCACGGCCCGGGCACGATTCGTGCCCGGCACGGTCTAGCAAAAAATCACCCTTGAAACTGTATTAGTACTACAGAATAGATAATAGTACTACGTAATAGTAAACCATGCCATTCTAAAAACGTTATCATCATCATGATCATAGCACGCCACTGAGCACGATCTTCGGCTTTTCTTCTCCAGTCACTCCCAGCAACCCTGCGTATATCATACTATATATACAGTTATATATACAAATTAAATAATTATATATAATTAATTATATAAATAATTATATATACAGTTAGTTACTACATAGAAGACAAGATGCATGGAACATTCCGCTTCTGTCAAATAGCCAACTGGCACATAAGAAACATAATATTGTGAAAAACAAACAATATATTGTAACAAAAGTTCTAAAAAAATGCCCCTCAGTTTCTTGCCGTATCTTCTGAGTCGTAGGTTTTTTTCCGATACGGGGGTAGAGTTATTGTAATAATTGACGTTCATAAGTGCGGTCTGTGATGCCAATATTGAATAAAGAATTTTTAATTGATTGATTGATTGATTGATCATCGCTCCATCTAGTCGCAGGGTGACTAAATAAATATATATAAACTTGACAGGAAAGAATACTAATATGAATATCATGTTTGAATATTCACTGTCAAATATGGAGATCGGTAAAAGGCCTTGGGGTGGAAACAGGTCAAAATAAATTGACTCGTATAATACAAATTATCCTAAAGGAATATTGCATGAATGATGGATCACTCTTAACTTATATGAGGAACCTGTTAGAAGAACATTATGCGGAAAACTAGTTTTTGAAGTCATTGGTGATGGATAATGTGCTGAATAGGCCAATCCCATTAGATCAAAGTCTTGAGTAGATACGTCAATTGTTTGAGTCGTAGTCTGTTAGTCTTTTAAATGAATAAGTAAATACATTAAAACATACATAAAAAAATATCTAAAAAGCACCTTTATGGATTTAGAATGCATTGTCATCGAGTTGTGAGCTACTCTGAAAGTTTCAGCCGGATAGCTATCGGGAAATGCTAGAAATTTAAGTTGCAATATTCCACCCGGAACAACAGAAAGACAGAAGGTTATTATAGTAAACACATTTTTTAAAGTAAAAATTTACTTTTTGTAAAGATTTACAATTATTATTGATATAATTATTATTTGATTTATTTTTTATTAGTAACAGATTGCTATTTAACAAATACAAAATAATTGTTTTTAAAAACCATGAAAATTGCAACACGTGATGAAACAATCTGTTTGATTTATATGAAATAATAAGTCCTCCCAGCCCCTCGTATGAGAAAACCTTCACTGCAATTGTACAGAAATCCTTTATTCAAAATTAATTTCCGAGAGATTTCCTCTACGCAGCGGAATAGGTAGGTATTTCACAAAAATGCGTACGTAATTTGTCGGCGACAGTAAGACCTGCATTTTTCACGAGATTCCCCTGGCTTACCGGTTGACATATTTATTTACTCTGAACCAGAGAACAGTGTAGCTTTTTAAATTACAATAGGAGAGAAACAAATTGTAAGTGGGAACGAAATAGACAATACTTTGTAAGATCTCTCCATTTTTATTTTTATTTTCTGACTTACTAGCCTACTACCGCTACTAGACTTACTACCGCGCCCTGCGGTTTCACCCGCGGTTTCCCGGGATAAAAAGATAGAAGGGTCTCCTTTTTCAGGACCTTAAGTCCTTATCCTTCAATCCATCCTCACAAACATTCGCATTTATAATATTGTTAGGACTGTTACTTTTCTAAAAATAATTGAAAAGTTTTTGTAAATAACTTTCTGAATAACTGTGGTTTTGAAAACTAGAAGATTGTACAATAGAAAGTATGGTATGTCAAAATGTGGAATTAATTACGTGCTATTAACTAAAATAGTATTAATTAAAGATGCCATAGCATCATTAAAATTTTTCGTTTCATTAACATTTTATACGGTCAACATCTTCACGTTTCGTCGGACCTCTGTCCTCACAGAAAGTAAATACAACTTGCTCTTGAATTTTTTTCTCAAGAAAAACATACAAGCTACGTTAATAATTAAGAAAAAGATACCTGGAACGCTTTCACATTCGCTTCTGCGGTCTGCCAAGTTTTCAACTGACACATAAGAAAAGTATTGTTGTTAAAAACCAACTTTAACAAAAACTCAAACAGAAAAACACTCAGCTTCTTGCCTTACCTTCATCATCAGTGATAGATAGTGTTATTTTTCTGAGAAGTGGTGGTTATTTTAGTAAGTAGAGTGTAGAGTTGTTTTCTGTAATAAAGGCATTCGTTTTTTCTAATACATTGGTAGAGACGTACATAAGTGAATTACAAAGTTCAACAGTTCTTTATTTAATTTAAGCATGGCACAGACGCACTTATGCACTTCAATTATTACACGACAACCACTCTACCAGCTATCGAAAAAAGAACCACTACCTAGAAGATACGGCAAGGAACTCTGAGTCTGTTATGTAAAAGTCAAAATTGAATAAAAAACTTGAATTCAGTTTTGGATTTTCTCAGTTTTTGTAAGTGCAAACGATGAGCATCTTGAGGTATGTACCTACCTACCTAGGTGTGTACCTAGGCTATTTGCCAGTGCCTGTTAACTATTTACCAAAGGAAAACTTTTGGACACGTTCTAGGTAACTTGTTAGTAACTTTTAGCTGGACTTTCTTTGTTGGTGCATTTAAGTTTGCTACCTTCTTCTGCAGATGAAAACCATCCAAGTTTAACTTTACCGTACTTGAAACCGGAAGCAAAACCAAATAACACGGCCACTCAACCGAGGCCGGGCCGCATTTGCACACGACAGCCCGCATCGCGTTCTCTCACTAGTTATGAGTTCACTTCATTTCGGTTTCAGAATTCACAAGTGACTTGACTAGAACCAGTTTGCAGAGGAAATTATTCTATGACTTGAAAAAGATAATAGTGTCTTTGTTAGTCTATACCGAGTAAAAAGTAGAGAAAGATGGAGCATATAGATCTAGAGAGAGACGGCGGTTGAGCGACTGCTCAGACCCGACTCCCCGATGGTTCACTGAACATCATCCCGAAACACGATTAGGTCGCTTGACGGCATAGCTTTGTTCGGTGGGTGGTATTACAACCACGGCCAGAGCCTACCACTCCAAACCGCGTAAGCGGGTTTCATCGCGATGTTTCCCTTCACCGTTTTAGAGCAAGCGTGCAAAATATGCAAATTATTATACTGTTTCCCGATTTTTATAATCTAGTTTTTTCAAATCCATCAGAGTGGACCGGTATCTTCTAGGCAAGCATGATCCATCGCCGTCCAGTTATCACTTTCTATCAGGTGAGACTGTGGTCAAATGGTCGTAACATCAGCTTCTCAGTCTGGATCTAAAAGAGATCGCTAGAAGATCAAGATTAGAGATCAGGCTACACATATAGAATAGGAAAGTTGAAGTTTGAAAACTTTCGTGTAGCACATTAATAAAAAATAAAAAACGATGCAGTCTGCGTCGCGATTTTAGAAGTGGTAGATTTGCGGAAGAGGGCCATCTTAATTGTTTAAACCTGGTGAGAGTTATTCCCACAAAAATTTACGCGATAGAATACGCAAAAATTCTTACTGTACCATAAGACTCGGCCCGTTTTGAATGGTCGTTTAGCTTTACAGTACCCCAGATAGTGCCCAAATATACCATTCCCACTTACCTATCTACAGCATACTGACTTATTCTAATTCAGAGGATTCATCTATTTAAGGATAAGGCTTCCGCAAAAAGCTTACTTGCACTTTAAAAAAGCTTAATAGCTGTCCAAAACACAATAAATTGTAACAAAAGAAGGTGCATTCCAGTAAATATCTTCCAATTCCTTGTATACGTATGTAAAAGCTCTATAGTGCTAACGGTGCTACAGTCATAATTCGTGATAAATTAATTGACTTTCATGATAATGTGTCTGTGATACCCAAATTGAATAAAGAACCTTTAAACTTAAGCAATGAGGATAAGTTTTCCGCTTGACGTGACCACATCGTGCAAGCCCAAGCAACTTCTGCTACAAGTTGTAAGACTTTATTAAACAAACGAATGCTAATACGAATGAAATTTTCCAAGGGGTATAGTTATAGTTCGTGATAATTTAACGTTTTCATATGAATGCGTTCGTGATTCCCAAATTGAATAAAGAACTTTTAAACTTAACGTGAAGTACAAGTAAAAAGGATAAGTTTCTCGCTTGACGTGCCCACATCGTGCTAAGCCCAAAGAACTTCTGCTGCGAGTTCTAAGACTTCATTAAACAAACGAATGCTCCAAGTTACCCAGTTTACCTCAACAGCAGTTACCGCGTCGCGAGCGTTAACTCGACAAGTATGCGTTATTCTACTAGTTACAGTAGCTTTTTAGTTTTATACTATGTATGGTGGCAGTAAAGTTTAGGCGTTTGACGGTATCACGTGGCATGCTCAACTGCACCCTTCACGTATCTGAGATACCAACCACTTAAGTGGAAATATACCTACAATACAAGTATGCGTAATTCTACTAGTTACAGTAGCTTTTTAGTTTTATACTATGTATAGTGGCAGTAAAGTTTAGTCGTTTGACGGTATCACGTGACATGCTCAACTGCACCCTTCACGCGTCTGAGATACCAACCACTCAAGTGGAAATATACCTACAATATAAGTATGCGTAATTCTACTAGTTACAGTAGCTTTTTAGTTTTATACTATGTATAGTGGCAGTAAAGTTTAGTCGTTTGACGGTATCACGTGACATGCTCAACTGCACCCTTCACGCGTCTGAGATACCAACCACTCAAGTGGAAATATACCTACAATATAAGTATGCGTAATTCTACTAGTTACAGTAGCTTTTTAGTTTTATACTATGTATAGTGGCAGTAAAGTTTAGTCGTTTGACGGTATCACGTGACATGCTCAACTGCACCCTTCACGCGTCTGAGATACCAACCACTCAAGTGGAAATATACCTACAATATAAGTTTGCGTAATTCTACTAGTTACAGTAACTTTTAAGTTTTATACTATGCATAGTGGCAGTAAAGTTTACTCGTTTGACGGTATCACGTGACATGCTCAACTGCACCCTTCACGCGTCTGAGATACCAACCACTCAAGTGGAAATATACCTACACTGCTTTAATTTGGTTAGTTTATCTTTGTATTTGGTTAGTTTTTGTGCATTGACTACAGTATCTAGTAAGTATTATTACAATTTTGAATTAATAAATGGCGTCACTTGCCGCGCGTCTGAATACATAATTAGTGTCTAGCCTAAAATTGATCTTCTAATAATTATAGAAAGATAGATAGATAGATGAACGCTTTATTGCAAACATTAAATTAAAGACATTACATAAAAATAATTAAAGAAAGTGTTACAATGGTCGGCCTTATCGCTAAAAGTGATAATAATAACAACATAAAATGTTAATAAAATAAACTACAATAAAATAGCAACATTCTAAATTATACGTATGTGTAACTTCTTATATAAACATTTTTCTATATTAATATTTAATAAAACGGCTAGGACTCACGTAGTTTGTCGAATTAGTCGACCTAGGTTAAACGTAAACTCGCCCCTGATGAAGAGCATCGGACATGCTCGAAACCTAGGTCGACTAATTCGACAAACTACGTGAGTCCTAGCCGTTTTATTAAATATTGATAATGATTCAAATTTACGAAGACTTTCATACTAAAGTTTTTCTATATTATTTTTTGTTCTGTTTAAGCAGCCAGCTTCCACACTAAGCAGAGTCACAAATCGTCTACGTTACGCAAACAAAAGTGCTTCCGCTAACTTCACAAATTCACTAAGTTATTTTCCAACAGTACAGTGCTAGAGTACACTATACACTGTACAGTTTACTAAAAATATAGCCACTACAAACACATTAAAAGTTAACGAGGAAGTCACGTATTTATTGTTTATAACTTCTATGGCACTTAGAAAAGTATTGGAGTTCGCGATAGTTTTCGAAAGTTTGCCGACTGTTTCCAGCCTCTGTAAATATTATACCGTCCATTGCATAATACACAGTATGTATATTTATTTTAGTGGCTATGTATTATCTTTACAACATTTATGTCAGTTAAATATCTTCTTCTTCGTGTGCCTCTCCGCTACTGAAGGTCGACAGTCATCCTACTAAACTCCTCCTTGTTTAGAGCCAATCTAAACAGATCTTCACCCTCTTTATTCCAGTCCATTGTCGGATGTTGTGAAGCCAGGACAATTTCCTTCTACCAAAACTTCTTTTTTTTCAGTTAAATATACAATAAACATAATGTGTATAATATGAATAGTGGTAGTTTGAGGGGACAAGGAAATTATGTCTTTCGAGTTGAGGTTAAATTCGCAGTCTCGTACGAAATTCAGTAATATTATTCTAATATCCTTAATACATATTATAAATTCGAAAGTTTGTAAAGATGGATGGCTGGATGGAAGGATGTTTGTTGTTCAATCACGCAGGAACCACTGAATGGACTTTTTATCCCGGGAAATTGCGGGTATAACCGCGGAGAGTTAATCCTTACTAATATTATAAACGCGAAAGTTTGTATGTATGGATGGATCTTTGTTACTCTTTCACGCAAAAACTACTGAACCAATTTTGATGAAATTTGGTGTGTAGGTACTTTAGGACTTGGAATAGAACATAGGTTACTTTTTATCCTGGGAAACCTCATGTTGTAACTAGTTATATATAATCCTAATCCCACTAATATTATAAATGCGAAAGTTTGTAAGAACGGATGTATGGATGTACCTTTATTACTCTTTCACGCAAAAACTACTTAATGCATTTTGATGAAATTTGGTATGGAGATAGCTTATACCCTGGATTAACACATAGGCTACTTTTTATTCCGAGAAACCGCGGGTGAAACCGCAGCTAGTAATTTTATAAATTCGAAAGTGTGCGAGTGTGTGAAGATGTTTGTTTGTATTTATCTACTAGCTGCGCCCTGCGGTTTCACCCGCGGTTTTCCGGGATAAAAGTAGCCTATGTGTTATTCTGATGTGTAAGCTATATTATTGTAAAGTTTCATCAAAACCCGTTCAGTAGTTTTTGCGTGAAAGAGTAACAAAGGTACATCCATACATCCATTCTTACAAACTTTCGCGTTTATTATATTAGTAGGAAGTAGGATTTACCACTCAACGTACCGGCTAATATTATGAAGTAGTATGGAGGTACTTTAGAAAGTGATTTTTTCATCTCCATTCCATCTTAGGACCACTAGGCGAGGAGAGTCACTCCACCCATACGTTTTGCACATACGACCAGACCGGGCTCGTACAAAGCGCTTTGCTGACTCTTTCATTATACGTACTGCTAAGGAGTGGAATTCTCTAACGGAATCTTTATTGCCTTCCAATTACAACCTGGATCTGTTTAAAACAAGAGTGAATGGCAAACGTGCACCTCATGGGCAAACGGGCTCCACCTTAGACCGCCACTACGCTTACCATCACGAGAGTTGTTGTCAAACGAAAATGGATGTAGGGGCAAATGGGCTTACCATTTCGTCATAAAAAAGTCTTAAAATGTAATCGGAATTTTTTTCACGTAAATGAAACGACGACAGATAGCTAATAGTTTATATTAATAGGCCAGTCAACTAGTCTATATTAAGTAGATAATCTTTTTCAAACGTAAAGTGGTTTCCACGATGTAGGTACGTTCTTTACGCTACGTATGGCCACAGATGACTGTGGCTATGTACTTGCACTTTTTTTCTGTGCACAAACATTTGTTCTAAACCCGCAACCTTAGTAGTGTAAGAGGTTTGAGCCAACCTGCCCAATCACTACACCAAAGAGGCTGACAATTCAAAAGATCTAATACAAACAGCTCACTTTGCAAAGGTTTGCTTTCCACAGAGTGGCACTCAATTATTATCCGGCGACAAGAAATGCAATAAAATGCAAATTGTGCGCTAAGCTTGGAACGATCAACAGTGGGCGCCACTCATTCAGGTCAGTAGGGGAATCGTGTTACTCGAACACCGATTGGGAGCGAGTGTGGCTCAATGGCAGCATGTGTGACTTCCGATCCGACGTACTCAAGTTTGAATCCCGCTGGCCCCGCTCCACTGACTTTCGCGGATTTAACACTCACTCTAAAAACGTTGAAGGAAAACTCAGGACATTCAACTCACTCAAATTCAAGGACATGTGACATCCACCAACCCGCACTGGGCCAGCGCAGCATGGCGGATTACCCATGACCCATACTCTCTCTATGAGAGAAGGCTCGTGTCCCAGCAGTGGGAACGTGGTTTCCTCACGATGTTCTCCTTCACCGTTTCTAGAGCGAGTGTTAAACTCGCACATAACTTAAGAAAGTCAGTGGTGCGGGCCAGCGGGATTTGAACTCGGGTGCGTAGGACTGAAAGTCGTACGTGCTCCCACTTAGCCACACTCGCTCACCGATCACAAAATATTTGAAAGCGATCGGGATCGGTGTTCATGTTAGACGATTCCCCTGCAGATTGGTTTTGAATATTCACGGTTACATTTTTCATTCCCTTTGGAATTAGTGTTTATTTTCGCTTGGGTTTATTGCTTGCTCGGATTTATTTCTATCGATTGCAAATGGATTAACACAAGTATAGAAATAACAAAGTCATTTCAAAAACGCCAGCTATGAGGTTAAAGACTTTCTAAAAACTTTTAATATTAAGATTTTACCAGACATGTGCTACTGCATTCTATATTATTATTATTATTAAAGCCCGTTTATTTCTTAGAAAACAAACAATTAAATTAAAATTTAAAAATATGTTTAAGTAAGGACCCCTCTTAGGGTAAAGGCCTCCTCCATGTCGAACCATTTATCTCTATCTTGTGCCATTGTTAGCCAGTCTTTGCCCACCGCTCTGTCTATTTCATCTACCCATCTTTCTTATGGTCGGCCTCGTCTTCTATTACCATTTGGACCCGACCACAACGCTATGCGTTTAGTCCATTTTTGATGGGTAGTGCGCGCTATATGGCCTGCCCATTTCCATTTAAGTCTTTGCCTTTGCATTATATATACATTTTCAAAAAGTATTAAAATTGTTTATCATAATAATATGGTGTATCTACTAGCTGTATCCCGCGATTTGACTTGCAGATAAAAAGTATCCTATGTGTTATTCCAGGGTTAGAGTATCAATACCAAATTTCCTGAAAATCCGTTTAGCCATTGCGGCGTGAAGAGAAAAAACACACTGTCTTACGTACAAACTTTCGCATATAAATAATTTGTAGGATTGTTCGATTCTCTTATCTGATCAAGCGGTACAAAACTCGTTCTAAATAGCTGACTTATCGTCAAACCAAACAAAGTGCAAGCTCGTAGTAAGTCCCTCGTATGTGAGAGGCCGTCTGGGTATGTACCACAGCTTTGCTAGTTATTCTGCCGTCTAGCAGTAGTGCGCAAGCATTACTGTGTTCCAGTTTGAAGGGCATTGTAGCCAGCGAAATTACTGGACATAATATGAGACTTAATATCTGATGTCTAAGGGTTACGAGCGCAATGCAGTGCTACGCAGGGCTTTTTATGGTATTAAAAGTTCTGGGTGGCACTGCGTTGTTATTGGCAAGCGTGGCGCTGGCGCTTACCATCCAACAAACGACATGTACGTCTCATCACTCAGTTCCATAAAAAAATGCAGCCTCCACTGTCTCCATACGCCAGCTACAAGTGTCATAATAAAATACCAAAAGCACTGCCATGGCGAAATATTCTTCGTGTGAATTTGTGTGTGACAGCGCATTTGAACTCGCACGGGGCTGATTTGCAGAGTTTCGGATAGAAAATGTCAGCAGAGACACGTTTATGCTGAGTAAGCAGTGCCAGTATTCAGCTAAATTTTTATTGGGTGAGGATTTTTGGGTTAAAATGGAAAATTAAAAGTGAACGACCGTATGGAGATATGTAGTATCAAATTTTTCAGTAACGTGAGTGTTCTTTTAACCGACTTCAAAAAGGA
This sequence comes from Petrophora chlorosata, assembly GCA_951640565.1. NCBI lineage: Eukaryota > Metazoa > Arthropoda > Insecta > Lepidoptera > Geometridae > Petrophora > Petrophora chlorosata. The sequence goes on along the minus strand of OX621207.1, from coordinate 11,425,444 downwards.
GGGGTGCTCAACACAACTGCTTCTTTTTATGTTTGTTACCAGGCCTAGCGCACTCCGCACTGTAGGTACGAAGTTACAAGTACATAGCCGGACACCGTCAACGGGTCGCGCGTCGTTACACGTTCCGCGTCAGAAGAGATAAGAGCTATGCGATAGAAAGAGAGGCGCTCTGTAGGTTAATATGACTGGTAGGTATGCCGCGCTGTGCGAGCTGAATTGAATTTTATTGCGTCATAGCAAGAGTCGCTATTTGTTTAAATTTCTTTGCGGAGTGATGCTTCTGTCCCTTAGTATTCAGTGTAGTTACTTCAAAACTCCGTTATTTATATACTGATTTAGAATATTAACATTGCGTTGGGTTCAGTATAGCTACGAGGTAGTCCCATATAAATTTCATCGGTATTCGACCTTGGACTTCAAAGATATGAACATCGAAATTGAAGTCAGTTCTTTTTTGTAATAAAATGTATACCTTTTTATGTTATTGAATGACGAGACGATCTGGTCGATCGCCTGGTCATAAGCAATACACCTGCCACAGTTACATACAGCACCACCCAGAAGTTTATTCTCAAAAATCTTGCGCGGCACTGCACTGCGCTCGTCACCGTCTAAGGGTAACGAGCGCAGTGCTCTTAAATCTCATAATGCCCAGTAATGTCGCTGGCTACAATGCCAATCAAACCACACCATAAGCCACTCAGTAATGCTTTCGCAATACTGCTTGATTTTATCTTGATGATTTATGAAAGTGAACTTTCTATATAGCTACAAAAAAGTTATACGAAATACAAAGGTTTCAAGTTCTTCCAAGTTTTCATGAAAAGTTTCAGTAAAGCCCCCACTAAGGCACTAGGGAGAGGTAAGGTATCCTGCACACACGTATACAAATATATACATAGCCTGTTATATTCTAACTCCTTCTCGAAAGTTACATAAAAACAAACCAGTATCGTGAAAGACTTGTTTTTATAAGCTTGTTTGGGTCAAACCTTTTAAGTTGAACCAGAACCACTTGCTCTTATTCTACGTAGTTTAAATTTTGCATGCTTGTCAAAGTCCGATGACAACGCATTATTATGGTGACAGCCAGCTGATCTGATGATGGAGATGGAAGGTGGTTTTGGAACTCTGACGGATAATCGTAAATAGTTTGGCCTCTTTTTAATCTGCTCGCGGTTCCGATTAGGTAAGAATTTGTTGAAAGTTTGTCTTGAAAAATATATTTTTCAACGAAAATCTTGTTTTTGATTTTTAAAAAAGGAACAAGTCAGCCAATTTGACGAGAATAATATGTATGTTATTTATTCATACTTATTTCAATTTATTTCGCCACGTTCCATTTGCATAAAATATTTCTTTAATTTCGACAAAATCTAATACCAGGCCCAATTAGGGTTCCTACATCATCAAATATAGCGGGAACTCTTTGGGGGTCCTCATTCAGTATTAATAAACCTTCGCTCGGAGCGGTCAAGCCGTTGTTTAATTTCCGGCCTACGTAATTGTCTGGGGCACTGGATGTCAAACTTTTAGTAGGAAGGCCCCTCGTTGTCGCAAGTTTTGTGGGCATTGTTGGTTTGGATGTCATTATTGTGTAAGTTTGAGTGTGATGATGTTATTTTATAATAATAGCCAAGTGAATGGTTGCTTGTAAGATAATGAAAAAGGTAGGTAAATCGAAATTTTAAAAATATTTAAGTTTGAATACTACCCTTTACGCTCATATTTTGTTTATCAATGATAAATTAAATAAGCCGTGACATCGTCCGCGAAGGATTCGGTTTATACTTGTTCCGGAACCGTTAGTTTTTTTTGGGATGTTAAAGAATTAATCAAAATTGACAAATATATCCATTAAATAATCACATGACTAGGAATAAACTAACTCCACTCAAAACTTGTGCAGCGCCCTCACAGGGCACATGTATCTAGTCTATAAGACATCTGTAACACCTGTCTGTCACATTACATGTAAGCATTAATAATAAATAAATGTAAAGAATAAATATAAATAAAGAACATAATCTATTAGCATGTATGTATGATTATATAGGTATTTAGTTGTAATTAACAAATTTTGTTGTACACCGCCGTCTACTTCTTCTTCCGATACTGTCCATCCAAAGATTGTCTGGAAGAGATCGCTTCAAGCGATAAGACCGCCTATTGTACTACCATAGTTAAGGACTGTGTTATTGTCTATTTCTATAATTTGGTATACAATAAAGAGTTTTTCTATTCTATTCTATTCTATTCTATAATCTATAGAAATCGACATTAACGGGTAGGTACATATTATTCGCGTTAGTTTAGTGTTTAATTGATTTAGCTTATAGTGCATTTTGTATAAAACAATTGTTTTCAATAAATGCATCTATCTAAAGAAGCTCCAATTGAGAAACACTGACGCAGAATTTGGACGCTCATAAAACACGAGAATGTATTTCACTGATGACAACTGAAAGGTTTAAACCGGTATAAACCAGTAGCATGACAACTGATATACTTACTACAGCCACGGATTAAAGTTCAGGAATTGTAAACATTTGGTTAGCGGATTCGAGGACTGGGTCTAAAGGTAATGTATTAATTTGGCCTCTTTTGTTCACCTTTTGAAACTTTTGAAACCCATCATGGGTTTCAAAAGGTTAGGACGTCTTATTTGAAATTCGTGAGTTTGATATCTAATTAATTAAGTGCGTATGTGAATAAGGGTATCATGTGGTAGATAAAAGTTCCTTGAATAACCCACTAATTAGTTTACCGGGCTTCATTATTTACAAAGTTAATTAAAGAACATAATCTATGGGAGCATGCCCTAATTGAGAAACACTGACGCAGAATTTAGGCGAAGTAGTTTATTTTTGAGGGGAGTAAAAATCCCGCCCAATGCAGTCGTGAATACGAGTAGATATGTCGCAGGGATATGATAAAAATAGAGATTTGTTCAATTCGATCAAACCAAATCACAGCGGATGTTAAATAGCAACATTTTATCATTTCCCTAAACAACATCTAGTGATTTCCTTTCCGTCGCTGGCGGATTGCAAAGACTTAGGTACATATATATAACACTATAAGATTATTATTAATATCTTTGTACCTCAGCACAAGACTTAATAGTACCAAGGGTACAAATAAATTCAACACGGCAGTTTATTTAAAACTTACTGAAGAACTTTTTTTTTATGTAACTTAATGACGAGACGAGCTGGTCGTTTGCCTGATGGTAAACAATACGCCAGCCCATAACAATAACAGCACCACCCACAACTTTGTTTTGCAAAATCCTGCGCGGCGCTGTACTGCGCTCGTCACTCTTACTAGAACTTCACTTTTTTTAAGCACTCCAAGAATTGTTTTTATTTTCTAACTTTCTTACAATTATACACGCGGTCCTTTGGAACCTAATTAAATCCACGCGCATATCGGTCCTCAGCCAAGTACGTTATGGTTATCAGAATCACAATGTCATTTATTGTAAAAAATATATCTTTATTATAAGCTCTAACGTTGATTTGCTAACATAAACAATAAATATAATTCAATGAAGTTTATTAACATAACGGGACATACAAATATAGTATCTGCTGTGAAAAATGTGTAGAGGTAAACTGTTAGTGCAACACCGATAAAAACGCAGCTGTAAAAATCCCATGACATAAATTCACCCCAATAGGTTTCGTGCATTTTGTATGAGAGGCTCTCATTCGCACACCAGAATATATCTAGGTATTGAATCTGTATATACGTTCTATATATGTATATTAGAATACACATATATGTACTATGCAGCTGCAAACGTACTGTATATGTTTCTAACGTTATACGGACAAATATTTGTCTCTCCGAGCTTCAGTTTTATTTTTATGCATGTGTTTGTGTTGCGAATTCTGATGCATAGATCAGCAATTCTACACTTCTACAGCTCAAGATAGGAAGAAGGCCAAGTCTATCAAAATGTGTCATCGAATTTATAAATTTTACGACCATTTTGCTCGTAAATTTAGCGAGGACTTGGATAAACTTTGGGAACGCGAACGACAAAAGACAAAAAGGCAGACTGTTAATAAAAACAAAAATCCTGAATAACGGTCGTGGGTTTATTTACTTAGGTTTTGCTGGTTTTATTTCTTTGCTATGGATAAAGTATTTCTTATTCGTATAAATTTTCCTGATTAAATTATGCAATATTTCGGTAGTGTGCAAGAACAAACCAGTAATTCTGCCCGCCATTTATTAGTCTAAACTGTTACCGACGTTTATCGATTCGCCATGCGTGATGGAACCTCCCTTGTGGTAGTGGTACAACCCTATGCCCTAAGATCGTTGAAGAGGTTGGTGAATGGTACACGCATCAACTCGCGCACGGATGGCGCAAGAGGAAACTGGTGTAGTTCTGGTAGCTTAGGATTAGTTTAAGTAAAAATTTTAAATAAATTCCCCAAAAAAAGTTCCCCATTTCCGGGCGTCTATGAAGTTTCCTCCGTCTGGGCAAAAAACCCTAGGGTGAAGCGCGTTTAACTTAAGGGAACTTGGCGTTCGTAATGGCGGAAGGGAAGAAAAGAACTCAACGTGAAAATTATTAAAAAGTTTTGTAAAGGTAAATTTCCTACGTTTTTATTTCGCTTATCAGAATACAATTGGTAATTTTGTTTGATATCAATCACTGTATTAAAAAACATTTGAAACGTACCAACCATATTTTCTACGCGCTTCTTACTAAACTTTTTTCAAAGTGGCTTGTGTAAATACAATTTAAAGGCGGGGTGAGCGGAGCTTTCCAAAGTATGACTGCGGATTCCTATTAAAATGGAAATTACCACCACAATGTTTAGACACTGACATCGTACCTATAGTAAAACAAAAGAAAACAGTTAAATAAATATGCAATAATTTAAAGGAAACCTTTAAATGAACATATATTAAAAGATAGAAATATTATGATCAATATTATAATATCACTAGCTGACCCGGCAAACATTGTTTTGCCATATAAATAAAAAAAAAATTTAGGCGTGGAATACCCCTAACATTTAGGGGGATGAAAAATAGATGTTGGCCGATTCTTATAGATACCGGATAAGCACAAAAAATTTCATCAAAATCGGTCAAGCCGTTTCGGAGGAGTATGGCAACGAAAACTGTGACACGAGAATTTTATATATTAGAAGAAAGAAGAAGATGGGGAATGTAATTTTTATTTTTTTACCAAATATAGGCCTACGTTTGACCACCATCTCGCCTGATGTTAAGCGACGAAATAAATGTAAATAAATGTATCACTTAATATGTTTCACAAATTTCTATGTTGAGAATGTATCGGGTCTACTCGCGGATACGTATTTATCAAAATAACATTTTGACTAACCTCGAAGTTTCGATCGAGTTGCATTGGTCGTGGTCATGAGAAGACTGAAGATGCGGGGATCATCGTCATGCATGGCGGGCGTTGTCACCAACTACCCGCACTTGGTCTTGTAAAATATTTTTTTGATTATTTACGTATGGGCGAATACATCCTATACATTCAAAACATGATTAAAATTCGCGAGAATTTAAATGGTATTTAATAAAACGGCTAGGACTCACGTAGTTTGTCGAATTAGTCGACCTAGGTTTCGAGCATGACTCGCAGACGTCTAACATTACATCAGGGCTCAAATTTACTATGACAACTTGGCGAAATCACGTCGATTCCTTGCTTCGAAATCACATCAATTCCTTCATTAATAAACGACATCTCTATGACGCATTCATATATTCATATATATGGCGCGTCATAGAGAATACAAATTTCGCAGATGTCGTTATTAATGAAGGAATCGACGTTCCTTGAAGCAAGGAATCGCCAAGTTGTCATAGTGAGTTAGGGCCCAGATTTGACAAAGCCTCCGTACTGTCTAGAAAGAAGTTCTTCGAACCTCGAAAAGTGCGTGAGGCTATAGATATCTCATGATTTCCCAACTTCAACCGGGACCGTGGATGGATGTTGTCTGCAGCGTGGAAACCACTTCTTAATGCTACCTCGTCACAGAATGTGGTAGGTAATCTAGAGTGTGACACAGTCAGCACAGTGTGTGACGGAACTTTCGGCGACGACACACTCAGCGATGACGAAGAAGGTAAGATAAGATAAGAAATTCTTTATTGCAACTACAAACAGATACACAGCTTCTTCGAGTACTTAGTATCTAATTAAAACTATACAATATAAGCAATGTTCCTACAGTCAGAGTGAAATAGAGTAAATTCAGCATGTGCTGTGTTCACATCGTAGATGGGAAAGCAGCGCTGTTTTTCAATTTACACCGGTGCTCGAACTGGTTTTCGTCGAGATGGTAGGTATAGCAGGTTACATTTAATACCAGATTATTAACAATAAATTATATTTAAGTCGCAGTAACCAGAAGAGCTTTCAGTATGTGCCGACATTGGTGCGGTCTTCGTCAGCAACAAGACAGCGCGTGAGAGGCGCGTGGCGCTACCCGCAGGCGCCGCCGACGCCACCTTCTCGTCGTGCGGAGCGGGCGGTCGCCCGCGCATCTCGCCTCAACACTGCCAGTGGTCGCCGCGATCTCGCAGCGTAAACTCGCCCCTGATGAAGAGCACATGCTCAAACCTAGGACGACTAATTCGACAAATTACGTGAGTCCTAGCCGTTTTAATAAATATTTATAATGAATCAAACTCACGAAAACAATCATACTAAAATTTAAAAAGTGTTATGAATGTTATGATGCATCTTTCCTGTACCATAAGAATAGGTAGATAGGTACCTTACCTATAAATTTAAAAATATATCGTTCCCTTATTTTCCTCTACGAAGAATAAAGCAATCAAAAACTTTAAATGCTCGCTCTCTTGAAGAAATCTATTAAAACGTTTAGTTTGCAGATTACATGCTTTCTTAAACAAAATCTTTACCCAGTAGAGTAGTTTTGAGGCAGCCTCGGAACGCCTTTGAGCCAACCGCGGAGCCTAATTGAGGCATTGAACTTTAAACGGAAGATATAAAGTATTGGAATACTAAAGAACAAGTTCTGAGATTATTTAATTGCATTTTTATATGAGTTTATTTAGAAATTACCTACATAGACGTTGAAATATGTTTTTTCATCTATGTCAGATGTTGGATCAACAAAACACTATCTTGATATAAATATGATCATCATCAGCCCATTACGTTCCTACTGCTGGGAATCAGGCCTTCCCTCGTAAAGAGAGTATGGGCCATAATCCACCATGCTGGCCCAGTGTGGGTTGGTGGATGTCACATGTCTTTTGAATTTTTGTGATAAATTCTTGGACATGCCGGTTTCCTCATGATGTTTTCCTTCACCGTTTTAGAGCGAGTGTTAAATCTGCACATAACTTCAGAAAGTTAGTGGTGCTGGGCCAGTGGGATTCGAACTCGGGTGCGTGGGATCGAAAGTAGCACGTACTCCCACTGAGCCACACTCGCTCTCTTAAATATGATATGAAACGTAAAATCTTTCAATCGATTACTAAACTATTTTCCCGCGTCTAAGGATAACTATAGTTAGACCATGTCCTTCTAGGGCCTTCCAATGGTCTATAACTTCGACACCCACACAAAGAGAGAAAGAGAGAATCTTTTCTTCAGATCTTTCTCTCAAAGCTTTTGTGACAAGCTTTTCTGCTGGTTCGCAAAAAGCTTCACAAAACTAACCCTATTCCACCCACAGGTTTGTTACTTCAGTGGTTTCGCTATATTACCTCTATAGGTAGGCTAACCGAAAGTTAGAACTATCGACAAAGTTCTACACAATTTCAAAGCTGGCCAGCCGCCGCAAGCCTGACCGCTTTGTTACCAACCTTAGGTGTGGGCGCAAACCACACTTACCCACAAGGAAGTCGTTATTAATAGGTACAATATGCTTACAAGTTGGTTGTTATGAATACCTACGTATTATGTAAATGGCGTACATAGACTGGTCTTCTAATTGTACTATGACTTATTCTGTGCTTATACGAATTTTATACGAATGATACGAATATATATATATAATATTTATACGAATAGGTAAAGTTTATTTACCCTGCAATCCGCATATACCGACCGCCAAGATTTACCTCTCTCGCATGGACAAGGAGACGAAGGGTGAAGAAGTCCATATATTAAATTTGAATGATGTGATAATTTGATTTTTAATATATATATAATAATTTGAATGATTGACGAGACGAGCCCTTTCATCCACCTAAAGATAAACAGTTTTAGAGTTAATAGCGAGTGTGGCCCGGTGGGAGCACTTGCGACTTTCGATCCGACACACCGAAGTTCGAATCTCGCTAGCTCCACGCCACTGACATTCTTAAGTTATGTGCGGATTTAACACACGCTCTAAAAATGGTGAATGAAAACCGTGAGAAAACCGGCATGTCAAACAATTAATCACAAAAATTCAAGGACATGTGACATCCATCAACCCGCACTGGGATAGCGTGGTGGATTTTGGCCCATACTCTCTTTATAAACGTGATGATGGTGATGATGACCTTACAGTTTGCAGTGCAACCTAGAACTTCGTTTTGCACTATCTTGCTCTGCACTACACTCATCACACTGAGGCATAAGCTCTACAATCTGTGTGTCAGTTGACATAAAGTCCTGATGAAGACACACACATAGTTCCAAATAAATTCGATTTTCAAATTTACACATCAATACAGAAACACAGGTTCCACAAGGCTTAGGGTTACCAACATACACCGACAAATATTTGCATAGAAAGTAGTTGCTTGATTGGCTACTCCCTTGGCAAAGCCAGTGTTGCCTTATCTCACTCGTGGAGACGTTACAGTAACTCCTCTAAGGCCACAGCGTCTTCACTTGTCACGTACTAGCAGCAACAATGAATAGAAAGCTAAGCCGTAAAATAAACAACGTTCTAAGTCTCAAACAACTTGTTACATAGATAATCCGAGATATCAACACGGATTATTAATATAAAGGCTCTTTTGGAGAGGTAAGATGTTAGATTGTATATTAACTAGCTGCGTCCTGCAGTATCACTTGCGTGAACAATTTCGAGATGAAAGTATCCTAACTCTTAGTAGTAGTACTATTTACAAAATTTTGACATTTTTTTTTCCCTTGGATTCCTTATATTTCAATGAGTCGAACCAGGGCCCCAATTCACTTGGCGATTCCTTGCTTCGAAATCACGTCGATTCCTTCATTAATAAACGACATTTCTATGACGCATTCATATATATGACGCGTCATAGAGAATACAAATTTCGCAGATGTCGTTTATTAATGAAGGAATCGACGTGATTTCGAAGCAAGGAATCGCGAAGTTGTCATAGTGAATCAGGGCCCAGGTGGACTGGTAATCTTGGTTTGACTATGGACTAGGACCAAGTGGTCCTGGAATCTAGTAGTCCGCATGGTCACTGTGTAATGGAGATTGTCCTGTCCTGAAAAAGCTGCAAACGTTATTTAGAACCGTTATTACCTGTGGGAGAACTCAATAATTTATAGACACGTTAGTTTAATTCACAAAAAAGCCCCAAAAAATAAGCTTTAACTGACGAGAGAAAAAAAATATAATTTTCATGGCCGTAAATAATTTCCATAGTGCAATTATACATGGAAATGATGTGATAGCCGCGTGACCATTTTCCTGACGCCTATATATCAAAAACTACGAGTCGGATTAAAATATGAAATAGGTATGTCAATTTATACAGTCGTTTAACCTGTATTTATATTTGTGTAAATGTATTTATAATTTTGTAAAAACATGAAAGTGTGCGCAATAATTTAATCAGTCACCGCTCGTGTGACATGCGAAAAATGTTCATATCCCCAGTTTCCTGGTTCCAAATGCTATATTTTTCAATTAAGTTACTAATTTTATATATCCCATCACAGTCCCATGACATGATTTTAAACTAAAATATAAATTGTTATAGACAATTAAGGCTGTGACACAAAATATTGGGCATCTCAGGAATCACCCGTTACCTGTTTAAAACCCCTTTTACGAGTCGAACAACTATTTTCTGAATCTCGTGTCAAGGAATAATTAGCGGACAATGTCAAAACTCTTCATGAGCTTTCATCCGCTGTTGGTCGTTTATAATAATGTTTACCTACTAGTTAGTGGACAATATTATTATGTTCATAAAATGGAAAACCTAGTATCATGGACAAAATTTTATACCTACCTAAATAGAAGAATATTTGCCTTATTATATAATGGACTAGTATCCGTCCGCAACTTCGTTCGCGTCGAATTAAAACAAGAATACGTTTTAAAAAACAAAAAACCGACTTCAATGTATCGTCGAAGTCCACTGTCAAATATCGATGAAGTTCATATGGGACCACTTCGTATCTATAGTGACCCAACGCAAAAAGAATTTTCCAAATCCGTTCATGAACGACGGAGTTCTAATGTAACAAACATAAAAAAACAATCAAATAGAGGACCTTCTTCTATTTTTTTTTAAGTAGGTTAAACATACCTATAGACTATTTTACGTAGGAATAGTGTAGTAAACCTATCAGTGAAAGAATTTTCATAATCAGATCAATAGTTTTAGAGATCAGCTCCTGCAAACATACATAAGCTTACATACAAATTTAACCTATTTATATAATAATATTTTCATACTAAAGAAAAAAGGAAAGAAAAACATTTATTCGACAACCATAAAAAATAATATGATAAATAAACACGTAAGACAGAGAAAGAATATAACGAAACAAGACAAAACCAAATACATGCACAGAGAAAGTTTGTGGTGCCAAAAGGGACTAGCTCACAATGTCTGATGTCCATGACAACAGACGCTAGATTTCAGCATAAAACCTGTAGGTATAGGATATTATTGGCTTCAAAACATAAATAGCATTATATATTTTTTTTTATTTAATGTGTCGGTAAAAAAGCAGACGGCCCGCCTGATGGTAAGCGGTTACCGTCGCCTATGGACATTTGCAGCACCAGAGGCATTGCTGATGCGATGCCGACCCTTAAGGACTCTATTTATCCCCTTTTAAAGGACTCCATGTTGTAGCTCAAAGGAAATACCGACGAAGGTAGGCGTATACATAAAATCTAAAAATACACAATAATAATACATAACATATTATATTAAGTATAGATTCCATATAATGTTCTTATTAACTGTCTGATTTCGTGTCCTACCTTAACAGCTCCTGGTCAAGCTGGTTTGAATATTTCAGCTCCCTTCTATAGCACCGAAATGCTACCATTCTAGACCTACGTACCACATTTAAAGCTAAAATCATATGATTATTATGAGGGTTCACACGAGTGGTTTCCTAATGTACGCAAATTGCTTGCGGGGACCGGACGCTGAGGCGACGCGTAACGAACGGAATCAAAAGGGCTCGTTGTCCACTCTCACAGCCTTAATGCTGTGATGGGAAGGAAATAGCCTCGTTTTAAGTGTCCTGTGACGTCTAATTGAGGGTGCTTTAGGAAGACTTCAGAGTTTTGTAGGCGTTGAATACGGAGAAGTGTCGTAAACCTTTCCTAATTTGGTATTGAATCCATTAGCGCATACTAGGCGAAAATCTGAAGACTGCCCTGTAAGACTATATAAGAAGTTCGAGTAGTTGGCTTTTTGGCCTAGTGGTTAAGGCGTCGGGACCAAATTCCGAAGATGCAGGTTCGATCCCTGGCTGAGTAATTTAATGTTTCTTCTTCCTAATTATTTAAAACCTTCAACCTTTCCCGATTCTGTATATAAAAGTATTTATAAACCTAGTAACCAATTTACATACACTATTAACATATTATTAGGTACGTACGTAGCTGATATGATTAAACATTTCTATAATGCATAGGAAAACTACTTCAGTTCAAAGTAGTAATATATGCTTTTTTAAGGTTTAGTTTCAGGTTTTGTTTTTCCTATCTTTTCCTTTACATTTCTGAATCGGTTCCAAATACACTGTATGGCACCTGTACTGGGTCCGCGTTGGATTATGAACCATGCTCTCTCTACTAGAGAAGGCCCGAGTCTCAGCAGTGGGAACGTGATCGGCTGATGATGATGACTGATAAAATTCATGATTTTTTCAGATAGCAGTTTGTTTTTGATGTCGTCGATTTGATACGACATAATTTGCCAATATTTATTTATTTTGCTTACACAGTTTTATTGGAGGGGTGATCAAAGGGAAGACAGTGTCAAACGAAGCGAGATTTTACACAGAGCAATAAAAACAATCTTTGATCTGAAAAAATAATATAGAAAAGGAATTGCCTGTGTCTTTAGAATAGGCCTTAACTTGAAGATTTGATATAGTTGATTTTGATATAATCGAAATGTAATAGTAGTATTAAATAGTACCGATTTACCTATCTAGTATACATTTAAATACTGTTTTTCTTTTGTTTTAGCTGCTAACAATTGAATAAATATTAAATGCAACCTAAACCCTATGTGCCTGTACAAAAGTACATAAGGCTTAGGTTGTGGTAGAGCTTATCTAAAAAGATGAAATTATAATGTATGTTCGTAAAAATATGCACAAATTCAAGGTGAATAGTGACCACCACAACATAAACACTAGAAATAATGATAGAATTGCAGTACCTAGGTTTAGACTGAGTAAAACGAATAAGTCTTTCATGGGCAGTTGTACGTTATTACAATAAAATTCCAAAATGTATAACGGAGCTCACAGAAAGTAGATTCAAATTGAGTGTGAAAAATATTCTAATGAAAAAAAGCATACTATACAGTTAGTAATTACATAGAAGACAAAGATGCATGAAACATTCCGCTACTGCCAAGTAGCCAACTGGCACATAAGAAAAATAATATTGTCAAATACAAACAAAATATAGTAACAAAAGTTCTAAAAAAATATGCCCCTCAGTTTCTTACCGTATCTTCTGAGTAGTGGTTCTTTTTCCGATACGGTGGTAGAGTCATTGTAATAATTGACGTTCATAAGTGCGTCTGTGGCGACAAAATTGAAATAAAGAACTTTTGAATTTGAATTTGAATTTGAAATAAAAATTCATATCTAAAGGCACATGGTATTTCCGTACTTTGCATCAATAAATAAGGAATGGTTTTTAGAATTTTTATCTGTTTGTTTGTATGTTTGTTTTCTATAGACTCTAAAACGGGTAACATTAGAATCAGTTGAGTAATTGCGAAGATACAGCATAACCATTTATTGATTGTTATGGTCTGGCGTATTGCTTACCATCAGGCAAACGACCAGCTCGTCTCGTCAGTTACATAAAAAAATAACCTCTGCGTAGTACGAGATCTCATACACAGGCGAGGTCTTACTAAGTTTTTGGAAAAAAGACAATGATAGACTCTGTCGGCTACGTGAGCGAAGTCCCAGGAAAAAACTAGTGTAGTATTTCGTTGCCCATAAAAAATACCAAACCTTATTATATATTATGAACGAATTACGCATGCAGAAATAAATTGTTTATCCTATAATTACTTTTTGACCCGCAATTTTGTTCAGCGGCAATACAATGTGGTATTATAATTATAAAGTAATTAAGGATATAATAAACATTATCGCACTGGCTTTATATTATTATAAAGGCAATCGCATCAGCGTAAAGCAAACCGTATTCATTAAATAGTATACAGTAATAATGGGGTCAATGAACTACCTATACATAGCTGTTTTTATGTAACTAAGTGATGAGATGAGCAATTCGTTCGCCTGATAGTAAGCGCCACGCCTACCCATAACAATTGCAGTGGCACTCGGAACTTTTTATACCATAAAATTCACAGCGTAGCACTGCATTGCGCTCATCACCCCGAGACATCAGTTATTAAGTCTCATATAAGCTGATTTCGCTGGCTACAGTGCCCTTCAAACCGGAACACAGTAATACTTGCACACTACTGCTTGACGTATCCTATGGTGATATTTTGTAATGGATTTTAATACTAATATTTCGATGTATGTCTGGCTTGACTAAGAAACTTTAGACTAAAAGAAGAGAAGAGAAACCAAACCTATTTACGAGCTCCAAGCAAGGTTTCTCTAACAAGTTAAACAGCATTTCAGCTCTATAATAGTAATTAACTGAAATTGATAATTTCAGCAATTCGCAAACGAGATATTCATGGAACTAGTTAATTAAAGTATGTTTGAATAACCAGATCTAACATAGTTAACGTTCAAATTGTTAATTGAACAAATCATTTGTGATCCCTATTAGGTAAGCTTTGAAGTGACGACAAACAACACAAATTGGCAAATCCGCGTTTTCATCGAAAACTAAACCTGTTTCCATACGTTGGTGTCTGTGACACAGTTGTATAACCACTGCGGGCACCAACGATCCTATTCAGATGTTGTAAAGAAAGAAAGAAACAACATTTATCCAGACATCACACAACATTACACTATACATATCTACAAACAAACAGACAAATCATTAAAAAAATTGTTATCTTGTAGACAAAATGTTTATGCATAGAAAAAAAAATAACCGGCCAAGTGCGAGTCAGACTCGCGCACGAATGGTTCCGTACCATTATCTATAGAAACGGCAAAAAAATCATGTCTGTTGTATGGGAGCCCCCTAAATATTTACTTTATTCTGTTTTTTAATATTTGTTGTTATAGCGGCAACAGAAATTCATCATCTGTGAAAATTTCAACTGACTAACTATCACGGTTCATGAGATACAGCCTGGTGACAGACGGACAGACAGACAAACAGAGAGCGGAGTCTTAGTAATAGGGTCCCGTTTTACCCTTTGGGTACGGAACCCCGAAAAAGGGCAAGTATTTGTTTCCTGGCTGGGTGCTGTAAGATCATGGTCCTCGTAGTTCCTCCAGTTAGGAGCCTGGATGAATATATGTGATCGTTGAGTGAATAAAAAAGCCTGTTGAAAAACAAAAAGTACTTCGCCAACCTAATAGCTGTATTAGCAGTATTTTTACTTAAAAATAGCAGTAGCTAAATCATATCAGCATCCGTTGACCGCTGCTGCAGCCCGACTGTTATAAATATCTTCTGGTCCCCAACTCGTCACTCGATAAGTTAATTTCAGCGGTGCTTGCCAAATGTCTACTCGGTTGCGGCTAGCGTAGACGAAGAGCTAGTGTCATTTTATACTGTCATTATATATATATAAACATCGTGATGAAACCCGCTTACGCGCTTTGGAGTGGTAGGCTCTGGCCGTGGTTGTAATACCATCCACCGAACAAAGCCGTCAAGCGACCTAGTCGTGTTTCGGGATGATGTTCGGTGAACCATCGGGGAGACGGGTCTGAGCAGCCGCTCAACTGCCGTCTCTCTCTAGATCTGTGTGTTTCATCTTAGGCCACATCATCGCTTCACATCAGGCGAGATAGTGGCCAAACATGGATCTATTAAGCGTATATAAGAAATATATCTATATATAAATATATATATATATATATATATATATATATATATATATATATTTCTTACCTTTACTTATTTATTAGGAAATTTAAGTAATTATTTATTTATTTATTTATTAAAATACACGATAGTAACTTACAGCACAGGGCAAAACGCTAAATATCTGTATATAATAAATGTATATCGACATACGTAGAAGATGTGTTGTATTTCGTTTGTTTTATATTGTAATTAAAAATAAAAATATATTCAATATGATAACCTGTTAATGCTGCAAAATGCTGATAGAAATCTTTCTTTCAGAGAAGATTGGAGGGCACGGTAAACCGTTGATCCCGGTTGTTGGCTTATGACAATAGTCGTTAGTCTAAGTCGGAGGCCTTCAGGTGGTCTATAAATCCGGTACCAAGACTCACTACACTTACACTAAAGGATTTTTTTTATTGGTTCATAGAACTGGGTATGCAGTGACATACAGACAGTAAAACCATATACAAACGTGCGTACGTGATAAGTTTAAATTTTAGCTGCGTAATATAATCAACCAAATCCGGAGGTAAATTATTAATTAGAGTTAAAATGTTTATTTTTCTAAATATTGATTCCAGTTTCCACGTTACTAGCTCTGAGACTATCTTCATCTAGATACGACAATCGCAGACAGACTCCGCTCGGATTTAAGAGCTGCGTCAAAATCTAGGAAAAAGTCAAGGAACGGAAAATCTTTAATATTTTATTCGAAGTTTCCGGTCTTGTAGCACTTTGAGATAATTAGGTAGCTCAATTTTATTTCTAAGTCTTTGTCTTTTATTTCTTCACAAACAATGTCCAGAATATCAAAATGTTAATTAACAATTTGAGTTAGGTATTTTAAGAAATATTTAAGTGTAGTAATTAGGCGTAACTTTAAGATATGCTCTTAGTTTTAATAAGATAAAATATTTTAGTAATTATTAAATACTTATCCGTAAAGAACACAAAAACATAGTGTCTTAGAGACAGTAAGAAAAGTGTTAATGGACACATTCTTAGTTACTTTATTTTGTTTGGGGGGCTAACAGCTGTTGTTACAAAACAGTTTGACAAATTAATATAAGAAAAGCCAATTAAAAGCCTCCGCAAATAACAATTAAATAGAAATGAAGAATTTTTAATTAAATGAAAAAAGAAATAAAAAGTGCGAGATGGCACCATGCAATGCCATTTACAAATTAGAACGGTTAGGTAGTGATGGCGTTAGGGCTGTATTCACCGCAGCCAGACTGCTTGTGAATAGATCGATATTGTAATGCTCAGACTTCGAAAGCTTATAAAATGCTACAGAAGAACGTAAAACATAAGAGTTACTCCGGTAGGTGGTGCGGGCGAAGGGTACATGCAATAAGTTTTTACGTCTGGAGTGTCGAGGTGGAACATTCAACGATATTTTAGCAATAAGGTCTGGAAAGTCAATTATGGACTGTGCCATTTTAATTAGAAAGCGCATATCGGAAATATTTCTACGGATTGTAAGAGGGAGCAAATGCAAACGAGCACAGCGTTGATCATAACTTAAGCGAAATTTTTTGAACTTGTAGCCTAGATACCGTGTGAACTATTTCTGTATTTTCTAATCTATGTATGTACGTCTATAGCATAATTGGGGTTCCATACCTGGCTGGCATACTCGAGATGACTACGGACGTAGGCACAGTATAAAATCTTCAAAGTTTTCATTTTATTTAGCGAATTAGCATTACGGATAATAAAGCCTAGAGCGGATGAAGCCTTTCTGGAAATGTGATCAATGTGGTCATAGCTAAGTGTACTATCTAGTATGACACCAAGATCCTTAGTAGTATATGTACGTAAATGCCTAGTAGTAGTTATACTATACTTAGCAATTTAAGTCAAATTAAAATTACTTATTAGTCTAGATTGTAATGTTAATGGGATGTCTTTCTGAGACAGATCATAAAAACATATATACCTTATAAAAAAATAATAAAATACTTACAAAGCTAATAAGTGTTTTCATTTCATTCTTAAAATAGGTAATCATTTTAGTCAGAGTACCGTGTACATCTCGTACTCTCCATGAGAGAAGGCCCGTGTCCCAGCAGCGAGAAAGTGGTGGGCTGATGATGATGATGGTGATTATCGATTCTATTATGCGAGTATTAAAAATCATAGTATTTCTTGTCATTTCAAAATCGTTGGTCAAACTCGACTGTCATACCCCAGGGTCTCAATTCGTTTAACTATTGCCAAAATACCATCCTACTGACATGCTTCTACGATTCGACTATCACTGGTGTCAAACACTGGTGAAAATTGTAAGTTGAACGCTCAGAGTAATAGCAAGTAAACATTACTCTGAGGTTGTACGTAAGCAGTCGTATGCAGTTGTACGTTTGTCGAAAATCTTTCAGGTGTTACCATAGCAACGCTATCTAATACTGACAACTTTCAAACAATTGACTTGCTATAACGTAGTTCAATAGATAACAAAATCATGGCCCAGCAGGCCTACCACCAACTTTTACAAAACAATCACGCTTCAGGAGCATTTTATTTCAAGCTTACAATCATATTACTCCAATTCGTACTACGACCTTCTAAAAACAATATGATTTTATTCCTGCGAAGTGACGCGAAAGTACGAATGATATTGTATAACTGCTTTCGCACGTCGCGTCGCGTCGTATGGAACACGTTCCGAAGCGCGCATTTATAAAGTATGTTCTTTGATTTTTTAATATAAAAATAAATTTCTTAAATGATAGAATTCGTGTAGATTAGATTAGATTTTATGGGAACTTTTAAATAGAGATAGAACTCCTACAGCTGTTTCGATAAAGTTAAACATCAAAAATCAAATATTTAATTATATCTAATGCTCTCCTTACGATTACAACTTATCTATTTTAAAGAAATATGAAAATAAAAATGTTTTGTAAAGATTCACTTACCTTTTATTATAATTTATTGTGATTGTTTGTTATAAATTTGAAAAGCAATTTTATTTCCGCCGCGGCTGAGTAACTTTTTTATTATTGCTAGATATGACATAAAATAATATTACTTTCTGTCAAAAAACACATCATGGTACGCATTGAATGAATGATTTACTATGACATCACCAAAACTTTTTAGCAAAACAATATCAAAGTAAGCTTACTTTTAGGACTTCGTGGCACGAAAAAATCGAAGTAAGGTTATGATAATACTGTTTTAAGAGATAGTGGTAAGCCCCAAAAATCAACAATCCAAATTATTCTAGTATGTGGTTATTAGGTCCGTTGAAAAGCCCTGCCTCACTTAACTCAGAGTAAACACACAAATAAACAAGGAAAATGGTTTGAAAACACGTATTTGTAGATGATATTCCTTCGCGTTAAACGGAAATCGTCTGAAAATACCGTAGCAGAGTACCGTTACTGCCGCATTAACGATTTCTCGTGTACTCGTATGATGTGAGTGGAAGCAATTGCGGAACATGTGAACAAAATCAAATAGAGATACGAGAGATACCTATATATAATATATATGTTTATTTTAACGGGCGAATGCCTTTATTACTGAAAAAAACTCTACACTCTACTTATTAAAACTAAACTAACTACTGACAAGGAGAAATACTTTTTTTTATAAACTTAATAGATCGAGGTATGTTTGGCCACTATCTCGCCTTATGTGAAGCCATGATGTGGCCTAATATGGAGCACGTCGATCTAGAGAGAGACGGCAGTTGAGCGGTATAAAAAACCATGACAGGTAAAAATAAATTATCGTTCATAGAACATTTAAAACAATTAAGGATAAAAAATCTACCTATTCCTAGACGTCACCACCACGCGTGAACAAAAACTGCCGAATTCCTTGACATGGTCAGAAGCTTTAATCCAGTGAATAAAAAAAGCAATTGCACAAGTCAGTACTGTGACTTGCAGGACTTTCGAGATGAATCGAATGCTAAAGAATCCGCTTTCTTAATATTAGCCTACTTAATTTTATATATATATATATATATTTGTTGTGTTTTATGTTTGTTTTTTATCTTCGTCTGATTATTCGTGATGTCATGGGAAGGGTTCCGACTGAAAATCAGTGCAAAGGTACCTACTTAAGATAGCGTATGCTGAGTCGGAACTTTTTCCTGACATCGCGCAACATTTCACTGTATTGTTTTTGTTTTCTCTTTATTTTAGTATATTACTGGGCATTATGAGACTCAACAGCTAATTGTCTCAGAGTGACGAGCGCAGTACAGCGCCGCGCAGGATTTTTCAAAACAAAGTTCTGGGTGGTGCTGTTATTGTTATGGGCTGGCGTATTGCTTACCATCAGGCAAACGACCAGCTCGTCTCGTCATTCAGTTACATAAAAAAAAAGTATGTATGTGTTCTTCTTTCTTCTTCTTCTTCTACTTACGCAAAAGACTCCCGAAAGGTTTAGAACCTGTGAACTCCTATAATTGGCAGTTGCGCTAATCTCTACGTCACCGAAGAACCCACACTCACGATACAATCTTGCTTTCTTTTTTTTTTAAGTTATTATATATTCTTCAGATGGCAACTGCACTTTATTTCACGATAAGATATCACTATAAACATAAACAAAGATCAAACGAGTGTGGCTCAGTGGGAGCACGTGGGACTTTCGATCCGACGCACCCGAGTTCGAATCCCGCTGGCCCCGCACCACTGATTTTCTTAAGTTATGTGCGGATTTAACACTCGCTCTGAAAACGGTGAAGGAAAACAGCGTGAGGAAACCGGCATATCCCAGAATTTATAACAAAAATTTAAGGATATGTGACATCTACCAACCCGCACTGGGCCAGCGTGCTGGATTATGGCCCATACTCTCTCTCCGAGGGAAGGCCCGAGTCCCAGCAGTGGGAACGTAATAGTAAAATGATGATGATGATAAACAAAGATCGTGTTTGTAAGCTTGCGTTTATGAAAACAAAGTACTGATCCACACAGTATATATTCAGAACATTGTCCTACTCGCATTGTCCTCTATTCGAATCGCGTCGTGAAAAACAATTGTGCGAGAGGCTCGCGCGCGATAATTTTCTACTTCGCCTGAAGGTTGCCAGTTGAGCCTGAAAAAATACCTGGTGGAATAACTTCGGAAGTAGAGTCAGCTGTCGTATGGGTCTCCTTATAGTCGCGCTGTTTAATAGTAATATTCCTTGAGACTATTCAGAATTAAACATTTATTTATAATCTTTCATTTATTAATCTTGTCTTTTCTATCTCACCTGACATCGTACATCAATGAATTACTTATGACTGTAATAGTTAGTTTTCTTTGGTTTTATCATATGGATTCTAATTTTTATTAATTTTAAATTGTGCATGTCAGTTATATTTCTCACTAAGTATGTATGTAATGAATGAATGAATGCATAAATGAGTGTATGTATTTATTTGCAAATAAATAAATACATTCATTCATGCATTTATTCATTACTTCATTTATTCGTTCTTAGCTATCTTAGAATAGCGTGATGGGTTAAAGGACATCGTATCCGGGCCCGTAAAAGTATTAAAAAAAAATAGTATAGCGTGAAATTCATAATACATTTCAATCAACATTTCTGTATGGCGTGTTAGGAAAACGTTATCGGAAGTGCCGTCCAGCAATAGTTTATGGATGTCTGTGCCTTCACCAGCTATGAGTCACCAGTTTTTTTTTTATCTTTATTAATATTTATAGAGGGTTTGATCATACATGATTATGCCACCCTCATAGGCTCGAGTCACCAGTTGTTCCATGTGCGTGACCAAGAGTGTAGGGTTTCTATGATTTTTACTTATGTCATTGTGACCGTCACGTGACCGACTACAACGACGTTAACGTCTGCTTCCCCGCTAGCGTAAGCCACATCTTTTATCCTAATCAAATGCAAGCATTACTGTGTTTCACTTTGCAGGGCATTGTAGCCAGCGAAATTACTGGGCATTATGAGACTTAAGAGCTTATTGTTTTAGGATGACGAGCGCAGTGCAGCGCCGCGCAGGATTTCAAAATAAAGTTCTGGGTGGTGCGCTGCAACTACTATATGGGTAGTCGGCTTTTCTACTGAAGGCATCTACTCAGTAATAACATTTGAAATCACTTAGCAAACTTTGAGATATTTCGAGATCGAGTCGAGATTCTTGAGATTAAATTTTTTTTAATGCAACTGAGTAATGAGACCATTGAGGTCTCAATGAATGAGACGAGCAAGACGAGAATTTTCTGGGTGGTGTTGCAATTGTTATAGGCAGGCACAAAGACAAACAGGCATGTGTTACTTATTATCAGTTGGACGACGCGCTCTCAATTGTCAATTGCCACTCATTGTCATTGTCATAAAATGCATAGGAAACCAAACACAATGACGTTAATATATACACGTGCAGTCAATGACAAAGTATACTTTATCTTTGCGTGCAGTAATGCACTTTATAACGTAGTTGACATCAAGGTCTCTTCACAGTCTGTGTATCTGGGTATCAGCGTTTTGGTTTCGCTTCATTTTACAAGCAGTAGTGCGCCAGCATAACTGTGTTTCTGTTTGAAGGGCAGTATAGCCAGCGAAATTACTGGGCATATGAGAATTAATATCTCATGTCTCGGGGCAATGAGCGCATCGCAGTGCTTTTTATGGTATTAAAGGTTCTGAATGGCACTGCAATTGTTATAAGCTGGCGTGGCGCTTACCATCAGGCGAACGAATTACTCGTACCATTATTCAGGTCCATAAAAAAAAACAAGGCAAATGTAGATAAAAAAAATAATTTAAAAACCACGTCTCTATGCGCCCTAAAAAGAATAAATGGATTCAGAATGCATTGTCATCGAGTTGTGAGCTACCCTGAAAGTTTCAGCCGCATAGCTAATCAGGATGTGCTCGAAATTTGAGTTGCAAGATTTCACCCCGAACGACAGACAGACAGACTGATAGACAAACAAGGAAGTGACTTAATAAAAAAGTGGTAAAAAATAAAAAAAGCCCAGAATGTCTCTACTGTTCTATAACTACTTTGATAGTACCGACTACGAAGTGAAAGTACAGCAATAATCCTCGAAACTGTCCCTTAGGGCTTGATGCGGGCAGACGCCGGGTAATCCTGACAAATACTCCTTTTGTCAAGCGATAGACACCTTATGCGGGTAGAAACATCTGTTTCGGGAGGGACGGATCAGGAAAATAAACCTAGTGACTAGGTATTTTGTTTAGGAACAGAAACCTGTCAATCAAGCCTGAGAAAGTTTTACTATCGCTAGATCTATGATTGGCCAACATCTTGCTTGATGTACAAAGTACTATTATTTATTCTGTGGCTTTTCTATTCTGCGACGATGTGGCTAAAGATGGAGGCTCACATCACACCAATATTTTATTTTAATCTTTCAAAATCAAAGTCAAATATCATTAAATATCTAAACTATAATACCAATTAATAACATGAAACTAAAACGAAAAACCTTAAAAAATATAATACTAAAATATATTATTAAAAGGAGTCCCTTTAGGCAAGGTTCCGAAGATACTGGCAGCGTCCTTTGAATAGCTAGACGAATTCTTTGTCCGAGGTAGCTGCCAGCTCTTCGGTCATAATAATATATCATAATATCATTTATTATTTTATCTTTGGGCACAAAAGTGCACTTTTAAACGTCATAAACACATGATACAAATCAAATTAAAATAAGTTGAAAATTGTAACTTAAAGTAACATGACTTTTAAAAAAAACGGTAAGTATTTATTCTCCATTTCTTTCCTATACTCTGTAGTGTATGAGGGTAGGCACTGTCTTTACATATAATAATTGTACTAGAGGGTAGATCGTGGTGTCGTTCATTCGAAATACATCTGTGCTAACGTATACTGGTTTTTCCTTTGCTCGCTCCCAGGCTAGGTATTTCTCAGTGGCGACGAGTAATTTTTATTTAAAAACATTTAAAAACACCGTGCGTGCGTGATTTACCATGTCGATCAGTAAAATCGGCGAGTTCGACGTCAAAAATGGTACGTGGTCGTCGTACGTGGATCGCCTTGACATGTACTTCAAGGTCAACAGTGTAGCGGCGCAATTGCAGCTACCAACTCTTATTTCCCTCATGGGGGACGAGGCGTACGAGCTGTTGGTGAACTTGGCCAGTCCCAAGAGGCCGGCGGATTTAACGTATTCCGAGGCGACGGACATGCTGAGTCAACATCTACAGCCGGCGCCTTCGGTGCTCGCGGAACGGTATCGGTTCCGACAGCGGAGGCAACGTGTGGAAGAGTCGGTGAGCGAGTATGTGGCGGAGCTGAAAAAGTTAGCACGATATTGCAAATTCGGTGACGCGTTGAATAACAATTTGCGGGATCAATTCGTGTGCGGCATAGCGAGTGAGGTCATCCGTCAACGGCTGTTCGCGGAGGCGGACACGCTGACGTTTGCGGAGGCGGTGAGAATCGCGAGCTCGCTGGAGGCTGCGGAGCGCGATGCGGCAGCTGTGGAGGCACGGGCGGTGCCGGAGGCGGCGGAGGCCAGTGCGGTGCATGCGCTGCGTACGAGCGGTCGCGGAGGGCGCGCGCGCAATTCGCGCGGGAACGGCGGCCGGCAGCACGGGGCTGCGGAGACGGCGCCGGAGACTAGACAAGGGCAATCAGGGCTGTCCAACTGCAAGGGCTGCGGAGCGACGAGTCATGACTACGGGAACTGTAGGTACCGTGACTACGTCTGCAGCCTGTGCAAGCGCCCTGGTCACCTGCGGCGAGTGTGCTCGGCGGGAACGGCCGGCACGGGCTCCGGTTCGGGCAGAGCCGGTTCGAAACAGGCCGGGGGAGCGCGAAAAGGCGCTGGAGTTCATTTCGGGAGTACCGACCCTGAGGAGCCCGAAGAACTAAACCTGTCTTGGGATGATTGTGTGGATTTACATCAGTTGAACCTGGGAGATTACAAACCGGTGAGTCTACCGATATGTATTAACAACAAAGTGATAAAAATGGAAATCGATACGGGAACGGCTATATCGTGCATTAGTGAGGCTACGTACATAAAACATTTTAAAGAGAATCCGATTATCTCTAACGACCTTCGTATTAAGTTTTATGATGGGTCCAGTATTCGACCGTTAGGTATCATAAAGCCTATGGTGAAATATCGAGACACTATAAAAGAGCTAGAATTGTTTGTGATAAAAGGAGGCACGACGTCGTTGTTGGGTCGCCAGTGGCTCAGCGAGTTAGGTATCCAAGTTCCTATATTGAGTTGTAACAACATAAGTAGATTAGATAATGATATGAACAGGGAACTGAGAAATGATATACATGTTTTATTACACAGATATAAGCAGCTGTTCAACGGCAGTCTGGGAAGGTTCACGGGGGGCAAGGCGACGCTTCGGGTGCGGGAGGGCGCAGTACCCGTGTACCACCGCGCGCGGCCGATGCCGTTCGCGACCCGGGAGCGCGTGGACGCGGAGCTGGACGCGATGCTGGCCGCCGGCGTCATCGAGCCGGTCGACAGCTCCGACTGGGCCTCACCGCTCGTCCCCGTCAACAAGCCGGACGGCACGCTCAGGGTTTGTGTAGACTATAAGGCAACTCTAAATCCCGTTTTGCTGGTCGACCGTTATCCGTTACCGAAAATTGAGGAGGTGCTTGTTGCGTTAAATGGTTCGCAATATTACAGTAAAATAGATTTATCGCAATCGTATAATCAGATTGAATTGGATGATTCGAAAAAGTACACGGTGATAAATACCCATCGAGGGTTATTTCGCTATAATCGATTGGTGTTCGGGTTATCGTCTAGTCCGGGAATTTTCCAACGTATTATGACAAATTTGCTGAAAAATATACCTAACATTGGCATATTTATTGATGACGTCATAATTGGGGGCAAAACAAAACGGGACCATTTAACCGCACTCGAGATGGTATTCGAGCGATTACAGTCGAGTGGATTGCGGTTGAAGGAAAGTAAATGTGTCTTCTTGGAGCGGGAAGTTACGTACCTAGGTTATGTCTTGTCTAAAGAGGGCATTAAGGTCGATCCGGCAAAGATAGAAGCTATTGAAAAAATTCCTAGACCGAAGAATGTCCCGGAACTTAGGTCATTTTTGGGCTTAGCAAATTTCTTCGCGAGGTTTGTAAAAAACTATAGTCTCCGGTTAGTACCGCTTTTTAATTTACTAAAAAAGGGTATAGACTGGGCGTGGTCCGACGAATGTGAAAGTGCTTTTCAAAGTATGAAAAAGTTGTTAGCGAGTTCACAGGTGCTAGCGCATTATAACCCAAACAAAGCGCTTATCGTAACCTGCGACGCGAGCGCGGCCGGCATAGGTGGGGTGCTATCGCAGCCGGACGCGAGGGGGGCGGAGCGCCCGGTCGCATTCGTGTCGCGCACGCTTACGAGCGCGGAGAAAAATTATTCGCAAATTCATAGGGAAGCATTAGCGATAGTTTTTTGTATGAGAAAATTTCATCAATATTTGTATGGTAGGCGTTTCACCTTACGCACTGACCATAAGCCATTGGTATCGATATTTGGCCCATACAACAATATTCCAGTAATGACAGCGAGCCGAATGTCGAGATGGGCCGTTATCTTGTCCGCGTACACTTACGATATTGAATTTGTTCGTACCGATAAAAATAGTGCCGATGGACTTTCGCGGTTGCCCGTGCCTTACAAGGAACCGGTTTTACCTATTGTTCCGGAACAGACATACCTGCATTTCGCGCAGGATGCGTTGTTATTAGATTATAATGAAATTAAGAAAAGTACGGCGCGCGATCCGCTTCTAAGCAGGATATTAAGTTTTGTTCGGGACGGCTGGCCTTCGGAGTGTGAGGTAGTCGGTATGCAGCCGTATTTTAACCGACGAACGGAATTATATGAGGAGCTAGGCTGTCTAATGTGGGGTCATAGGGTTATCATACCGGAGAAGTGTAGGAAATGGGTTTTAAAAGTATTACATGAACCGCACATGGGAATAGTGAAGTCCAAGGCCCTGGCACGCAGTTACGTATGGTGGGCTGGCATCGACGAAGCTATCGAAGTTTTGTGTCGGGGCTGCGAAACGTGCTCTTCACAGGCGGACGCGCCGCCGCGGCAGACGCCGCGGCCCTGGCCGTGGCCGAGCCGGCCCTGGTCAAGGCTGCATTTAGATTTTATGGGACCCTTATTTGGTAAAACGTATTTAGTAGTTGTTGATGCGATGTCTAAGTGGTTAGAAGTGTTCCAAGTACCTAGCACGGCGGCTAACTGGACCATAGAAAAACTAACGGAGTTATTTGGGAGATGGGGGCTTCCTAGGCAGATTGTTAGTGACAACGGACCCCCGTACACAAGTGAAGCGTTTGCGTTTTTTAACAAAAGTAGGGGTATTGAACACATTTTTACCGCCCCTTACCATCCGGCTTCTAACGGTGCCGCGGAAAATGCGGTTAAGACGTTAAAAAGGGTAATTAAAAAAGCCGTTCACGAGAAGGAGGACGTCAACAAGGCACTTAATACGTTCCTTATGTATTATAGAAACACAGAACATACATCGACGGGTGAGAGCCCAGCGGTTCTGATGCTAGGTAGGAGACTTCGTACGCGCTTAGACGTCTTGAAACCTGACCGGGAGGCGCGGGTAAGCCGCTCACAGCAGCGGCAAGTCGAAGATGCGGCCGGCGCGGAGAGGGTTATTGACCCCGGGGATGAAGTGTGGTACCGCCAATATTTAAAAGGGGAAAAGTGGTTACCGGGCAGGGTGGAAAGTAGATTAGGTCCATCTAATTTTAAGGTTATAGGTCAGGAGGGAAATCAGGTACATCGTCATGTCGACCAGCTTAAACGTAGGAGCAGGAGTTCGCTGGTCTGCCCGAACCTTGACCGTACTTTAGCAGGTGGATCGAATTTAGTATCGAGTCCAATTCCAGAGACCCTAACCGAGACCGCGGAAGGGGACCGGTCGAAGCTGGCGGCGGCGACTAGTCCAGTCGCTGAGCATTTGGATTCGCCTGAACCCCGTGAACCTTCTCCAGTGACCCCGCCTATCATGAATACCCCCAAGGGTAGGCCACAGAGGCTTTGTAGATTGCATAAACCTAATTATAAGTTGTGATACATGTGTAAATTGTTATTGGTTGTTATATACTTAGTTACAATAAGTGGCTACCATATAAGTGCATATATTGTAAATAAGAACCTAGTTACCAGTCGCTACCACCCCAACCAACTTACTGTTCTAACCTAGAGTTAAGTTTATATCATTGTAAATACTAATCCATAATCTAGTATGTTCCTTATTTAGTGTGGAGGAATGTAGTGTATGAGGGTAGGCACTGTCTTTACATATAATAATTGTACTAGAGGGTAGATCGTGGTGTCGTTCATTCGAAATACATCTGTGCTAACGTATACTGGTTTTTCCTTTGCTCGCTCCCAGGCTAGGTATTTCTCATACTCAAATATGAAGTCCGGTGCAGAAAAGAAATGCGAAACCTTACTCTACCAGTGCTTCGGAAATACGCCGGCTAGAGAAGATAGCACCAAGAAAGTCTGCGGGGATGTCTCGTTTCAACTCTTTATTAATCATATATAGAGGGTATGATCATACATGATCATGCCACACTAATAGGCTCACTTCATCTTTAAATATTCTACACTTTAGCTCTATCTATAAAAGTTTGTATAGCATGCTAGCCTCCTCCGATTGAGGATAAGCTAGAAAGCTATTACATTTTGCCCAGTAGGTGTAAATCGATTCCTGTCTCACACCTTAACATTGTCCTTTCAACTTCGTTCCGCACACACTCCACCAGTATATGGTACACATCTTCCACAATGTTGCACTCGGTACAATTTGGTGACCTCAACTTGCCCATCAGGAATGCTAAACTGTTTAATTAAATGTGCCTTATATATGCGAAAATGTGTACGTGTTAGTGTGTTTGTATGTTTGTTTCCTCGTCACGCTGTAACGGCTCAACGT
This sequence comes from Petrophora chlorosata, assembly GCA_951640565.1. Lineage (NCBI taxonomy): Eukaryota > Metazoa > Arthropoda > Insecta > Lepidoptera > Geometridae > Petrophora > Petrophora chlorosata. Next base: position 11,397,079 of record OX621207.1, on the reverse strand, counting down.
ATTTGAGTTAAGTTCGGAATAGAGATCGCTTATATATAAAAGAGCGCTGCGCGTCCGACTAAATCCGCACCATCATGCCATCATCAACATCAAAGTGTCAGAAGCCGTGCACATCGCTGAAAGCCGGAACAGGTGGCGCAGTATCTTAAGAGAGAAAGTGATACCATGACGTGGTCACGACCCCCAGCATTGGGGAAACGACGCAAGGACATATATAAAAGTAAAATTATTAATTACAAATATACATCAAAATCTATAATCTAGCTAAGAAGTATAGCGATGTGGTGTTCACCATCTTTTAAATAATTTCTTGAAGAAGGTTTGGAACTAAGTAAAATAACAAAATATTTATATAGTAAAACAATTACCTTGTATTTATATAGCGATAAGTAATATCCAAATACATAACACCTATTGTTTTTCCAGTGGATAGCCTCACACACATTCTAAAAATACCATGAATAAAACATGTCCGATAATAAAAAGCCAACCAATTTGCTGATATAGATCTCCACTTTTATCGACCGACAATACACTCTGTTGTTCTCCGATGGGGTAAACGAGTTCTTGAGTGGAGACCACGTTTCAGTAAACGTAGTGTAGGATGCCCTTCGGCTAGATGGAGCGACGACCTGAGTAAAGTAGCTGGCAGCAACTACATGCGAAGAGCCGAAGATTAGGCTTAGTGGCGTGCATTGGGAGAGGTGTCCAGCAGTGGACTCGAACTGATACTCTGAAATGATACTCTGTTACGTTTATAAAACAAATTAGTAATGAGACGAGCTAGTCGTTCGCTTGATGGCCACGCTTGCCCATAATAATAGCAGTGCCAATGCAAAGTACTCGTCTGCATTGCGCTCGTCCCTGAAACATCAGATATTAAGTCTCATATGCCCAGTAATTTTGCGGGCTGCAATGCCCTTGAAAACGGAACACAGTAATGCTTGCGCACTACTGTTTGGCGGTGAGACTTACCACGTGTAAAGTCACGGTATCAATATCAGCAAGTTGAAATAATATAATTATTAACGATCGGATCACATGCACTCCACGTGTCATTTCATGACGGGATGTTTACACAATCATCGATACACGTGCATCGAATTGGTTCGAAAACGTTTTTATTATAAGTTAAGCATCAACTCATCATTCAATAGTGTTAGAATATAATTTTATAGTATCGCGAATGGTGCATTATCTGATCTTTTCTTTTTTATTATTATTTATAGGCTTGCGTTTGACCGCTATCCCATCTCACTTGTTAAGTGACGATGCGGTCGAAGATGTAGCACGCTTAAAGACCCCCAGATTATAGCTATCCGGAAACACAGATCTCTCGTGTAGGTGTGTGGCCAACCCTGTATTTTTTTTTGTTTTGGCAGCCGGGGTAATCTCATAACACCTGGGAAGGAAGTACTCGGTTAGTGCCAGACATGGTTCTAAACCACCTACTGGCTAAAACCCCCGTCTTCCTCTATGCACCTGTTGCTTTTGCTTTTGCAGCACCATTAAAACTGCTAATAAAAATACACATTATAATATACCTACATCTTTTTGTTTCCATTTTTTTTTCCTTTCTTTCATTACTTACGGTTGTTTCCACACTTTCTTTTTTTTCATATTTTGACTTACAAGAACCAACCCTACTGGCTTAGTTTTTAGATCGCCGGAAGGCCTCCGACATGGTTTAACGACAGTTGTCCTAAGAGAACAACCGAGACTGACAGCTCAACGTTTCCTCCGAAGTACGACGGTAGCGCTCAGATGTAAATACCACAATAAACGGTTATCCATCCAAGTTGTGACCGCTGCGAACGTTGCTAAACCGAGAAGATCTGTTACGAACGGCTAGGCGAGTAATCTTAAATGGCCTATTACGGCAATTTTTATACAACATTTTGTTTATTAAAATTATACTGTTTTTACTGATTGACCAACGTTGTCATGGTTTAGATAGGTAAACAAGAATACAGAACGTACTAACTAGAAAAATACTAAAAGAATAAACTAGAAGAATACTAAGAAGAAGAAGAAACTAGAAGAATACTAACTCTATTCCAACAGAAAACGAATTCTTTTACGTCAGTCACAAAAATTGTACCGAAAGAAAGTGCCTCCACCGACTTCAGACTTTGTAGGTCCGATAGTCGGTCCAATTTTTTTCAACCGTCATTTGTTACCTATTTTGTGACAGACTTTTTGTAGGACGTGTGCGTTGCAATATGAAACGCGGTAGGTTTCATTTTCACCGGCAAAAAAATCGTTGAACGGTCCGATCACCGAGATCAGAATAAAAAATAATACTATCAGAAACGTTATTAATTCATTTAGTATTCATTCATAGTTCTTCATGGTCAAATAGATCAAACTATATCCTATCCTACTAATATTATATAGGCGAAAGTTTATAAAGATGGATGGATCGATGAATTGATGTTTGTTACTCAACCACGCAAAAACTTCTGAACGGAGTTTAATAAAGTTTTTTTTTACAAAAGATAAATCTACGTAAGACCACCATCTCGCCTGATGTTAAGTGATGATGTGGCCGAAGATGCAGCACGTAGATCTAGAAGATACCTATTCACTCTGGCCTTGAAGATACCCAGATTGTAGTTATCAGGAAACAGAGAAGACGGCAATGAGTTTGGTTTGTAGATTCTTTAGGAAATACCGCGGGCGAAACCGCGGGGCGCAGCTAGTCAGAATATAAACGCGTCACTAATGACGCGTTCTCTAGTGAAATGCAATCACAAAGTGTCAACTGTTTATGTAGCGCACGTCCACCTTAGCCTTGTTAGCTTCTAGCACTTGTTGTAACACTTAACGACGCGATGGTACTTGTACGTTTAGTTCGAGTAAGTGTTGTACCTATTCTGATTTTGAAATGTTAATGATACATCAACAAGTCTTGAATTGAAATTAAAAAGTGCTTTGGATAATAATAATAATAATAATTAATGCTTTATTGTACACCAAACAAGAAATTAACAAGGTACACGAAGTACTCTTTCAAACTATAATACGACGGGCGGACTTATCGCTAAAAGCAATATTGGATCTTTTTGGCATCGGACTGGTACATCTCTTTAGCTTTTTTCTTTAACAAAATAAGTTCAAAATGTTGGAGGAATCAGGCAAATAAATTAAACAGAAAACAGTATCCAGCTTTGTGGATTTATCCACAGCATTATGCTGACCTTTTTTGACGGCACTGTGCACGGCAGCGATTATCGTACACAAGCACCCTATTATTACTTTTTTTTTTATCGTTATACGTATCGTTATTATTGTTGTACACTTTCACCAAAATAAACGTTTACTTTATTTCTTTCTTTCTAAAAAAGCGCGAAGAAAAAATGCCAACCAACATTTTTTTATTATATATATTTGGTTTTTTAAACGAGTACCATAATATTATATATATTTCTTATCTCAATAATTTCCTTTTCTCTATTTTTAACTCGTCCCGATTTTCGAGAAGTTTTGGCAACTCTAGTACAGTGCACTTGACTGTACTCCAGTTCACTGCTCTTGAACCGATTCCAAAGATTATTGAGAACCACTCCATAATATAAGAATTCGTTTGTAGATTTTTTCGTTCGTTTACGAGCGTTTTCCGATTATTTTATTCGCAAAGCTTTAAAGTCAGATTTACATACTGACTCACTCGATTGTATTTTCAGATTAAATTGTGCAGTGACTATTTGATTCATTAGCCAATGGCTTATGATAAAATGGTCTCTTTTTAGTTCATAAAATCTCTCTTACACTTTATATTAAACAAAAAAACATAATCTTAGCTAAATAAACTAAAATCTAATCTAAACTAAATAAATTAAACTATAAGTGGAACCAACTGAAACACCTTCAGATATTTCAAACGATACACTCTTTCAGCAACGTGCTCAAAATGCTGGCGGTGTTGCCTCGCTGAATAGTGTAATTTCTTTTTTTTTTTTTACGCCTTATAGATCTATGTTTGGCCACTATCTCGCCTGATGTGAAGCGATGATGTGGCCTAAGATGGAGCACATAGATCTAGAGAGAGACGGCAGTTGAGCGGCTGCTCAGACCCGTCTCCCCGATGGTTCACCGAACATCATCCCGAAACACGACTAGGTCGCTTGACGGCATGGCTTTGTTCGGTGGGTGGTATTACAACCACGGCCAGAGCCTACCACTCCAAAGCGCGTAAGCGGGTTTCATCACGATGTTTTCCTTCTTCTAGCTTCTTTTCCGAAGATGTGATTTTTGAAAGATTATTCGTGTCTTTAATTAAGTTTATTGCTTTAAATATGAATAACATAGAAATTAAAAGAGTTGTAGATGTTCTTAATTAAAAGAGTTGTAGAGCTAATTGTAGAGTAGAGTGATCTATGGGTGCCGCGGCCGTGCGCGGGCGCGGGGTAATTACGTTCTGTTTCTCGCAGTAATAGACTGGCGTAGACAAATAGCAAGACTGTTTTTTTAAGGAATCAGTTCGTCTTATAATGCCCAGTAATTTCGTTTTAAACAGCCTTTCACACAGGAAGATAGTAATGTTTGCACACTACTGCTTGACGGTCGGATATTTGGCAAAGGTGTGATAATTCCCGAAGCGGACTCTTAGAAAAAAAGTCCTACAATATAATTAATAAATAAATACGCCCAATGATTATATACATATATAGATCCTGGCCCCTAACTAGGATATATTTGCATTTGTTATACATATGTATATTTATTTAATCAGTAATATATTGAAACTACTGCGCCCCGCGGTTTCATCTGTGGTTTCCTGGGATAAAAAGTAGCCTATGTGTTAATCCAGGGCATAAGCTATCTCCATTTCAATAATTTTGTAGTTTGTAGTTTAGCGTATATTTATATTAGGATTTATTAATGTTTCTTAATTTCTTTTTTTACCACAATAAACCTATTTCTATTATATTCTTTCTATTTCAAATAACGTTAGCTGTTGCGATGTGAAGAAGTAACAAACACACTTACACACAAACATACAAACTTTCGCATTTACAATATAAGTAGGTTTTTAGTACATTCATTTTCATAATTCACTTGCAAAAAAATCTTAGCTATCAAGAAATCAGCTGATTAAAAAGTTTCTTAAAAAGTAGAAGATAAAAAGAGCTCTTTTGAAAACTTATAAATAATTACTTAAGCTAACTTAAAGTACCCGTTTCAATTAAATCAGGTATTTCCTTCCAGGGCTTTAGCCAGGGATGACGTTCAGGGGTATTAATAAACATATTTTAAGGGACTATTCTGTTATTCATATTATTTATTCATGCTTACATGTAATGTACCAGACAGGTGTTAGAAATGTCTTATAAACCGACCGACCCAAGAGCCAAGGAGTGGAACGCATTGCCAACGTCTGTGTTTCCTGACAACTACTACCTGGGGGTTTTCAAATCGAGAGTGAACAGGTATCTTCTAGGTAGGCGTGTTACATCTTAGACCACAACGTCGCTTACCATCAGGTGAGAAAACATTTGTCAAAAAAGGAGAAGGTTCTCTATTCGATTGTTTTTTTTATGTTTGTTACCTCAGAACTCCGTCATTCATGAACGGATTTGGAAAATTCTTTTTGCGTTGGGTGCAGTATAGCTACGAAGTATACTATAGACCACCAAGCGAAAGGAAGCACCTGTTTATCAAAGAGGTTAAACAATTTTTATCTACACACTAGTAAACAGATGCTTACCTATCTTATGTTTACGTTGTATGTGTTTACATTTATGTTATTTTATAGTTGAACTTTTAATGGCAGTAGAAAGCGAATGTGCGTACCAAGACAAACCTACTGTGGTTTTGTGGTACTACAGAAATATGTTTTGTATAATACGTTTTGATTAATAAATAAAAAAAAAAAAAAAGTGGTCCCATACAAATTTCATCGATATTTGCCCTTGGACTTCGAAGATACATTGAAGTCGGTTTTTTTGTTTGATAAAACGTATACTTGTTGTAATATATATATACCTACATTATAAAATAGTAAGATACATGTGCCCTGTATGCTCGATTTTATTTTTGTTTCTTGAGATTGATGAGGAGAGAGGTGTGATGACTGGTGCCTAGGACCTACCTAATAATTTTGTATCTTTTAGTACATTATCTACATCATCATTTTATCTTTCTTTTCAACTGACTTCAAAAAAAGAGGAGGTTCTCAATTCGACGGTATGTTTTTTTTGTATGTTGGTTACGCGATTACTCCACCAATTATAAATTGATTTTAATGATTCTTTTCTTTGGTAGGTCATACTTCAGAGGTGGTCTCATATAAATTTTATCAAAATTGATTCGGTAATTTTTGAAAAAATAACGAAAACAAAAATTATAAGTTTAGTCTTGAAGTCGGTTCTTTTTTCTAAAACTTTCATTAAAACCGCTTAACTAAATCAAACATTTTTTTACCTATTTTATATCTTTATTGGACCTTTCGGAAAACTATCCGCCTGCTGCCGAGGCTGTTATCCTAGATCGGGGCTACGAAGTAAACTCCTATTCATTATAAGTCGGTCCGGATGTATTCAGGCGATCCAAAGGCGAATAACTGAAGTACTCGCTCCAGATTAAAATTATATTTATAGTTAGCATGAATCCTATTACTACTAATATTAAAAATACGAAAGTTTGTTAGCAATGAATGAATAACTCTTTATTGGTAACACCACAATTCATTTTTAAACAAAAATTTCGACTTCTATTCTGATGTATCTTCGAAGTCCAAGGTCAAATGTTAAAGGTTTATTTAATGTAATGTTATATTGTTGTTAGAGAGCGAGTGTGGCTTAGTGGCAGCTCGTGCGACTTTCGATCCTACGCACCCAAGTTCGAATCCCGCTGGCCCCGCACCACTGACTTTCTTAAGTTATGTGCGGATTTAACACTCGCTCTACAAACGGTGAAGGAAAACATTGTGAGGAAACCGGCATGTCCAAGAATTTATCACAAAAAGTCAAGGACATGTGACATCCACCAACCCGCAATGGCCAGCGTGGTGGATTATGGCCCATTCTCTCTCCATGAGAGAAGGCCCGTGTCCCGTGCGCACACTCGCTCTACGAGGGAAGGCCCGAGTCCCAGCAGTGGGACTTAGTTAAGGTTATGAGTGGAAATAACCCCAAATGATTGAGCTAGAAGGTCGTAGAACAATTTTCCCTTTCTGTCACGTCATCATTTCCTTTATAAATATAAAATATATTCCGCATAAAAATGATTTACCGGTATCCATATGTCCCCGTAGGGAAAGAATTCTGGGGCCAAAAGATAGGGAACGCAGCTGGGGAAATTGCATCGCCAGTTATGTTTTGTAACGGCTCACTGTGCGGTCGTTTTAAGGCTGATCTTACGGCCAACGTGTTTTCGATAGTCGATGTTCCGATATTAAGTCCAAAAGACGCGTCACGTTCAGTATACATAGACGATAGAAGGAAAAGCTATTAAATTTGAAAATAAATAATAGAAGGTTTGATCAGCCATCAATTTTTGATCGGATAAAATTGCCGGTGAAAATTTGCCTCAATGCTCACATACATTTTTTTTACGGAACTGAGTGATGAGACGAGCATGTCGTTCGCTTGATGGTAAGCGCCACGTCTGCCCATAACAATTGCAATGCAACCCAGAACTTTTATTACCATAAAAAGCACTGCGTAGGAATGTATTTCGTTCATCACATCATTAAGTCTCATATATGCACAGTAATTTCGCTGGATACAATGCCCTTCAAACCGGAACACACTAATGCTTGCGCACTACTGCTTGGTGGCAGAATAAATGGCAATGACAAGTAAAAATTGCAGCTGTTACCATTTTTTATTGTTACTTCTATCAAGAAAGAGGAAACAAAATGCCTTTCAGGCCTTATTGGGGTTAAATATTTTATTCATAACCTAAATCATTGTTTCCTTCATAATACTATTCTATAGGTTCTTATACCTATCTTTAGCTTTAGAAATCCGGAATCTATTTAAATAGAAGACCCTGGTTTTGACAGAAACTTCGTGAACAAGAATCCTAAGTATCTAAATAAACATAGGCAGACAACTTGAATATTGTTCGAATAATGTTAAATCGCTTCCTTACTAAAATTTTAGATACTTAATAACATAAGGCTTGTGTTACAAATTCAATTCTTTATTGCATTCTATAATGTAATTAAATGGCAGGAAAAGTTCATTAAAGACTCAGTTAGGCGCAGCAATAAGGGATCGGACAACTTTTCAGAAAGTGTTTAAAATTATCCATAATGTATACACAGTCATGTCGTAAGTATTGTCACACAGTAAAAACTTTTCTTTTAGAATGCTGGCCACAAAAAAGTTTATTGAATTCGAATTTCGAATTGTTCATGAAAATTAAAATTGTATACTTTTTAGAATTTTACTCATTTTTAAATATGGAGTGGACGCTTAAAGAAGGCCGTGTTGCAGTTATTGCGTTGCATCGTTGCGGTTACGCGCCAATTAAAATTTTTGACATACTGAAAAACTTGAATATAACCAAAATATTCGTTTATCGTACCATCAAACGATACAATGAAGACTCTAGTGTAGATGACAGGTCAAGAAGTGGTCGCCCTCGGTCTGTTAGGACTCCAGCAGTGATAAAAGCTGTGAAGGCGCGAATTCAAAGAAATCCCAAATGTAAGCAGAAACTGTTGGCCCTTCAGATGGGGTTAAGCAGAACCTCGGTGAAAAGGGTGTTAAATGAAGACTTAGGGCTTCGGGCATATCGAAGAAAAACAGGACATCGTTTAAATGCTCGTCTAATGGACCTGAGACTGAAGAGATGCCGCGCTTTGTTGAAGCGGTAAGCGGGAAAAAATATCGGGAAATTCTTTTTTCAGATGAAAAATTTTTTACCGTAGATCTCTTCTACGGTAAAAATTTTTGCTACAGCAAACAAAATGATAAGGTGTACGCACACAGTAGTGAAGAAGCGAGCAACCGTATTCCGCGTGTCCAACGAGGTCATTTTCCATCCTCGCTCATGGTATGGTTGGGAGTTTCTTATTGGGGCTTAACAGAGGTACATTTTTGTGAGAAAGGTGTAAAAACGAATGCAGTTGTGTATCAAAATACAGTCCTGACGAACCTTGTCGAACCTGTTTCTCATACCATGTTCAATAACAGGCACTGGGTATTCCAACAAGATTCGGCGCCAGCTCATAGAGCGAAGAGCACACAAGACTGGCTGGCGGCGCGTGAAATAGACTTCATCCGGCACGAAGACTGGCCCTCCTCCAGTCCAGATTTGAGTCCGTTAGATTACAAGATATGGCAACACTTGGAGGAAAAGGCGTGCTCAAAGCCTCATCCCAATTTGGAGTCACTCAAGACATCCTTGATTAAGGCAGCCGCCGATATTGACATGGACCTCGTTCGTGCTGCGATAGACGAATGGCCGCGCAGATTGAAGGCCTGTATTCAAAATCACGGAGGTGAGGTTTGAATAAACTTTATTGTCAGAAGAATTTATGTTTTGTTAAGCTCATTTTGGTATATAAATGGCTACATAATGAATAAACTTGTTTCAATTATTTTATATTAAACATGTGACAGAATTTATGACCTGACTAGGTATATATAGCCATGAAAAATAATATTTTAATTAAATAAAGTCCTAAAAGTACCTAAAATAATGTTCAAACGTTATGTTTCAAATATTGCCGCGCAAAAGGTCACCTCAGACGTATGACGTCACACGCTGGCCAACGAAGCGACAAGCTCTACGAAAGCAAACATGCAAAGTGATTTATACATTTTTGTGAAGTTTAAAGACTTTAGGGTCGTCATGGCATGAAAAACATATCGTTTTGATATAGATAAAAAGCAAAAATATAAAATAAACACAAGCCTCGCACACGGTATTTACTTTGAAATGACATCATGCACTGTGTTGATGTTTCGGAACAGATAAAAAATTACAGAATTATTAGATTTTATTTATTGATTTAAAAATTTTTTTTTTTTTTTACAAAAATATTGATTATTTGATCTTTCGAATTCGACAAACATTCGTTTACTGTCCGATCCCCTATTAGGAGAGTGGAAGACTTTTTGTGCGTTGTATTAAAACATGTAAATGTAATGTAATACAAACTAAATGTAATCTAACGTTTGTATTAAACATTTTACCTATTAAATATATTTCTGTAGCATACCCTTATTGTTACAGAAAGATTTTTTCTTTTTTTTTGGGCTTTTACCCTTTCTTGGTATGCCAGCCCCATCGTACCTTAATCATATTTAACATTCAACACAATATAATGTAATACCACAGAATACTAAGGGACAGAAGCATCACTCCGCAAAGAAATTAAAACATATAGCGACTCTTGCTATGATGCAATAAAATTCAATTCAGCTCAGCTCGCGTAGCGCTGCATACCTATCAGTCATATTAACCTAGTACTTGTAGCTTCGTACGTACAGTGCGGAGTCCGCTAGGCCTGGTAATACCAGGCCTAGCCCACTCCGTACAGTACATAGCCGGACACCAACGGCGGGTCGCGCGTCTTTACACGTGTCGCGTCAGAAGAGATAAGAGCTATGCGATAGAAAGAGAGGCGTTCTGTAGGTTAATATGACCGATAGGTATGCAGTGCTACGAAAGCTGAATTGAATTTTATTGCGTCATAGCAAGAGTCGCTATTTGTTTAAATTTCTTTGCGGAGTGATGCTTCTGTCCCTTAGTATTCTGTGGTAATACTTACTTATGCAGAAATATCTCATATAGTGACGTCACAACTTCAGTTGTTGGATTGGTCAGTATATTGAAAAATGTTCCCATGTCATAACTATTTAAATTATATTTCTGCATGAGTTTTGGTCCTGTATTTGGTACATTCCATTAATGATGGACGTCTTCTAATACTCCACATTCTTCACAATTCGGTGAGTTTACCTTTTTCATTAAAAACCAAACTTGTTAGATGTGAGCCAAAGTAACAAATACTCTCCTAATTTTATAAAGAAAAATATTTGACGTGAATTTGCTTTTGTGTTTTTATTTGTTACTCACAAAAACCTAATAAACAGCAACAAAACAATTGTACGAAAAAAGCTTGCTTAATTAGAAAAAGTTCTGTCATGTTTAGTAAAATATGTTCTAGCGGCCTCATCTCGAATATGGCAAATTCGTGCGCCTCTTTGGTAATTTACGTTCTACATATTATTTAACGAAATTTCAGACTAGTCTTATCAATTATTTCATGTCTCCTATTAAAAATACATCAAATAAAGGAGTTGAACTAATAAATTGCATCCAATTAAAAATAGATAAACGATAGAAAAGAGTTTGAATATTCTAGTCAATTACATCGTGTCTCCAATTAAAAGATAGTTCAAAGAAAGAAGTTTGAATATTCTAGTCAATTTAATGACGTCTCCAATTAAAAACTAGATAGAAGAAGTAAGTTTGAAAATTCATGTCAATTACGTAATATATCCAATTACAAAATAGATCAAAGAAAGCAGTTTGGCTAGTCTAGTCAATTACTTGGTGTCTTCTATTAAAATATTGATTGAAGAAAGGAGTTTGAACATTCTAGTCAATTACTTGATGTTTCCAAATAAAAGATTAAAGAATGAAGTTCATTTCAACCAGTCTAGTCAATTATATCATGTCTCCAATAAAAATATAGATCAAAGATAGTTTGACTAGTCTAGTCAATTCGATATCTCTAAACAGGGTCGAAAATCGATCAAATTGCTGAAACATCAAGGACACCAGCAGAGCGATCATCTATGTATCTTTTATTTCAATCAATTTTAATAAGAAACCAGTTTCGATGATTGTTTTGCGATCACGTAACCTTTTTGTTGCAATTAAACGTCAACGAAAGCTCAATTGAAATAAAAGTAAGTTTTGACAAACAAAGTTTATATCGATATATAAACCATAAACAAGAGCCATAATACACATTAAAATTGAATAGATTGGGCGTATACATAACGATTCATAGCACAATCTTGCTTTATAAATTTGTCGTGTAATCGATAGGAGCACATTGAAATCGAGACATAAAAAGTTACATGATCGCATTTTATCGATTGAAATGAATGTATATATTGTTGTTAGTCCGCAACATGCGATACTCCGCAACAGACTTACGTGATCGCCCTGCAGGTAATCAAATTAATCACCTTTTTCGTGACTTATTATTAAAGTCTCAGCTACTAAGGAAATAACAAACATAAACATAAATTTTACATTTCACAAAGAAACAGGAAAATGACAAAAATAACAAGAGATATAAATAAAAATGTAATCATACAAAGTGACACTATCAAAAAGCTCTCCGAAATTCCTCCGACGCCTCATAAAGTGCCACGAGGCACGAGCTAAGGGGGGTGATATCAAATTTCCATAATCCATGTAATTAACCGTGTCGGCCAACTTAAGGCGATTTCCGGGAAAAAAGAGCCATTCGACATCCCCTAACCGAATGAGTAATGGCCAAGAAAACGAGGTCTTTAAGACGAATAATTTTGTAAAATTGAACGGGTCAGTTGGCAATTATCTTTAGTTGTTCAGCAATGGGATTTGTCTGGTACTTATTCCGGTTTCTCTTTATATTTTATGTACATTTAAACTATGTTTAACTTAAAACTATATATAAACTATGTTTAAACTATGTTTGTACAATGTTATGTCATAAATTTTGTAATTTGTTTATGTTAAAATGCCTATTTATCAAAATTTTATAATTTTTTTATCACAATATTTTTATTACTGACAAATAAATTGACGACATTCTGACATTAATTACAATTAACATAAAATAAACTGACAATTTAAATTTAATGTAATATATTTTCCGAAATCGATTATATAATGTTGCACACCATTGTTATGGTAGAATGTTAGGAATTATCATTATTATTTATCATCTTTATGTACAAAATTCGGGCAAAAAAAATTGGAATTTGAATTTACTTAAACTATGGTAATGTATAATGCATATTTTATATATTGTATATTCTGTTTCATCTCTCTAACGGTAAATTTTGTTTTACTTTACACTTTTCAACAGAAAAACAAACAAAAGAAAAGGCTAAATTATTTAAAAACTAAAGGAAACTTAACTAAAACATATTAAATACCATACCGAATGGCCTACAGATAATAGAAATGACGTTTTATCTTAATTTTGTTGTAGGTTAGTTTAGTCAATATCACTGTATATATTTGTAAATAATTTCCATCATATATATAGGTAATATACTGTATATGAAATTGATTATATATGGTACATACCTACGTATGCCATGTATATTATACTGATGTTACGTAGAACCGAAACAAAACCAAGTTAAGTATATAAACTTCTAATATATGATAATATGTTAATGCAATTACTCAAGCTTAAGTTACTTTTTTGCAATAAAATATATATGTAATAGAAGAACTTCAATATCACCTTGTCGGTAAAAGCCTCATTTTGGAACCACTCTAACAATCTTTTAGCGATTTAAAAAGTGCCGAGAGATGTGATTTATATTCAGTCTATCCTACTATGATGGATAGATGGATGGATGGATTTTACTTGATCACGCTAAAACTAATGAACGGATTTCGATGAAATTTGGTATTTAAGTGCTTTAGGTGGTTTAGGTCTTAAGACATAGGCTACTTTTTAACCCGAGAAACCGCGCGTGAACCCGCGAGGCGCAGCTAGTATTATTAATGCGAAAGTTTATACGTTAGTATGTGAGTATGTTTGTTAGTTTTACACGCTGTAACGACTCAACGGATTTACCACTATAATAACACGAAGATACTAGCTGCGCCACGCGGTTTTACCCACGGTTTTCCAGGATAAAATTACGTATATCCAGGGTGTAAGCTATCTCCATTCCAAATTTCATTCAAATCCATTGAGCCGTTACGGCGTGAAGCAGTAACAAACACATAAACACACTTACAAACATACTTTCGCATTAATAATATTATTATGATAATTATTGTGTCATAAAAAGATCAATTGATTATTTAACTTACTTTATTGCTGAAAACAACTCTACACTCTACTTACTAAAACTAAACTAACTACTTACAAGGAGAAGCAATTGGACAACCCATAGACCATTAAAGGCCTATAGATAGCTCAAATGCTCCAACCCACTACCAGTTGGCAGCGTACCCAAGATGGCAGTACAGGCAGTATTGCCCCGTTGGATTGCAATATTGATACTTTGAGCCAAATAAGTCCCAGCATTTTGGTCACGCGTCGCATCGGTCAGGCGCTCTGACAGACTTTTGAAAATACGATGAGCTCCCGGTCCCCACGGACCCAAAGTCTCCACACCAAAACGGCTCAAATATCTAACCGTTACCGAGGTTACATATTTACTTACTTTTAGTTTCAATTACTCGACTTTTTAGCATTGTAGCACTTAATAGTCCTCCACAAATGTCACCTTGGCGGTCAAAGCCGCTCAGAAGTAGTTTAAGGCTCATTTACGTTCTGGAATTGCTGTGCGAAGATAAAAATGATAAAGTCACTTTTACTCAATACAAAGAGGCAGAGAAAATATAATCTTAAATACAGCTACATATATTTCGATTTTGAACAGTAAAGTTGAAAATACTTAGTGGTTTTTAAAGTGCAATGATTTAGGACCTAAAGGATTGTGCCCTAAAAAAGGCTGAAGATGCGTCATCACCTTTCATGTACAAAAAAATTTGGATCTGAATTATGAAAATCTTCATATTTTTATTAGCCCTATGTGAATGGGAGTTCAAATTAAAATAGATTAATAACGTCGATTGATTTGTATCGCCACGATAGACGAGTGTCAGATGCCAATGATCGCCATCATGGAAATCTAGAAATCTCATTGACTTTAATGCTATAGACGGAACATTCAAATTACTCGTTAAGACTGTTCTAATGCGAAAAGCATACTATACTGTTCGTAATTATATAGAAGACAAAGATGCTTGGAACATTCCACTTCTGCAAAGCAGCCAACTGGTACATAAGAAAAATAACACTGTAGAAACACATTTTTCTTAACAAAATGTCTAAAAAACTGCCCCTCAGTTTCTTGCCGTATTTTCTTAGTGGCTTTTTTCCGATACGGTGGTACAGTCTTGTGATAATTTGACGTTCATAAGTGCGTCTGTGATGCCAAACATTCATAAAGAGATTTTGACTTTGACTTTGACATTAAGAAGTCATTCCGAGCAAAAAAGGATAGCTCTATACAACCAGGCCCTTCTTTGCTATGTAAAAGGCCTGTTTGATATCTGTTAAGGTTGAAAAAAGAAACCTTTCGCATATTCATATTTCCCATCAAATAGTTTAACGATTTTCTTTTTTAATAATCCTTAGAACATTTACTGTATTTAGATTTGATTCGACCTTGGACTTCGAAGATACATCAGAATTGAAGTCGGTTATGTTTTATAATTGCAATTCTTATTTACTCTGAAAACTAAAATAACTAAGTTTAATTGAAACTATGCAAAACTTAGCAACTATCAGGAGTAGTTAATGCATTAAGCCAGTTCATATTTTCCGCTAGAGATAAGAACAAAGTTGGACAGGTCCGCTGACAAGTGACTGTTTAATTTAGTTGCTACTTGCTGACCACGCCAGAAGCGCCGCCAAACATAATTTAGAGCTCACTGCAAACTTGACTATGAAAGTTACTGTACACTTTAGTAGGTGGAAGTACTTTCTCATGGGGACGTGTATTCAAAGTAGGTTCGTTTTTTGGTTATTATTTCTTCATATTTATTATTTTTCTATTGATGACTCCGCTTCAGTTTTTAACCAACTTCAAAAAAGGAGGAGGTTCTCAATGCGGTTGTTTTTTTTTTTGCTATTATTTTTTTACGTTTGTTACCTTAGATCTCCGTCTTTATAAACGGATTTAGAAAATTCTTTGCGTTGGGCTCAGTATAGCTATTACGAAGTGGTCCCATATATATTTCACCGATTTTCGACCCTGGATAAACAGACAACCCTGGACAAAGATACATCAGAATTTAAGCCTTTTTTTATAAAATGTATACTTGTTAATTGTTAAGAAAAACATACTTTACTTTTTTGAATTGCAGAATACATAATGTTTTAAAAAAACATATACTTGCATCTTCTAAGTTTGTTTGTTCATATTTCGAACGGTGGTAGAGTCAAAGTGATAATTCGATTTACTGCATAAGTGCGTCTGTATCAGTTTTGAGTTAATAAATGAAAATTTAATATGAGAATCGTCGAGAAATAATAATATCCGTTCGCACTGAAACACAACAACATCTTAGGAAACTAATAGGCGTGACCTTGCGGAAATTCATCTCAAATCTGAAACGGAATGAAAAACCATACTATTTAAAAAAAAAGTCATTTTTTCATAGAAAAAATATCAGCGGGAGTTTTATTTGACACTTTTTTTTTGCACTTTATACATCTATATTTGGCCACTATCTCACCTGATGTGAAACGATGATGTAGCCTAAGATGGAGCACATAGATCTAGAGAGAGGCGGCAGTTGAGCGGCTGCTCAGACCCGTCTCCCCGATGGTTCACCGAATATCATTCCGAAACACGACTAGGTCGCTTGACGGCATGGCTTGTCGTTTTACATAAATATGATAGTGAATATGGATAGATTTCTTGTTTCAGCGGTCGTTATATGTATATTTATTTTACATTTGATATATACCCCCATACATATTATATTATTCGACAACAACCTACATAATATTCAGCGAAATTTCACTACATATTTTCTTGCGTTTCAGATTTCAATGACTTTACTAATCACAAATTAGTCACTTACGGAATGCTCTTTGTTAATTAATAATAACTTATTGACACATCCTATACACACGATTATGCTAGTTTTAATATATTTTACATATAACTTAATATATAAATAAAAAAAAGACGTGTGGCACTCGGCGACTGCCACGGTAAAGCTATTGCATAGCATTCGGAGTGGGGGGTGTTAGGTTTTTTTCGTTACGGAATTTCTGGATTCGGTCTCCACGCTCAAGGCCCGCGATAGAAGCTATGCAATAGCTTAAAAATTCGCCCAACGATCACATACATAGATTTTCAATCAATCAATCAAAATTTCTTTAATTCAATATTGTCGTCACAGACGCACTTATGAACGTCAATTATTACCACCACCACCACCAACTCTACCACCGTATCAGAAAAAGAACCACTACTCAGAATATACGGCAAGAAACTTTTTAATTATTTTTCTTATGTGCCAGTTGGCTACTTGGCAGAAGCGGAATATGGAACATTCCGCTTCTTGTCATCGCATCTTTGTCTTCTATGTAATTACTAACTGTATAATATGCTTTTTTCATTAGAATATTTTACTTGACTCTACCACCGTATCGGAAAAAGAACCACTACTCAGAATATACGGCAAGAAACTTTTTAATTATTTTTCTTATGTGCCAGTTGGCTACTTGGCAGAAGCGGAATATGGAACATTCCGCTTCTTGTCATCGCATCTTTGTCTTCTATGTAATTACTAACTGTATAATATGCTTTTTTCATTAGAATATTTTTCACACTCAATTTGAATCTACTTTCTGTGAGCTCGGTTATACATTTTGGAATTTCATTATAATAACGTACACAATTGCCCATGAAGGACTTATTCGTTTTACCATTCTGGTCCCTAACTAGGATTCCCTGTATCTAGGAATTACAAGGACTATGGTGTTCTCGTATTTCCTGGTTTACCCAGACACGCAACAAATATTTGCGCTTTATTTTTCTCACAAACATTATTCCCGACGCGGGAATCAAACCCGCGACCTCTGTGATGTTTAAGATTTGAGCCTGCTCAACCACTACCTATATTTATCGACCTATATTTATAAAAGTTATTAATACTCGTCTATTTGAACCGAGTTCAATATCATTTTAATATTAGGTGCGTATTACATTTAGATCTTATACCTGTTCTATCCACCCAAAGGTTGTCTGGAAGAACTCTCTCTAAGCGATAAGGCCGCTCATCATCAAAACTACGATGTATTTTGTGACATATTTTATTTTTCATTATTGTTATTTGGTGTGCAATAAAGTGTTATTGTATTGTATTGTATTGTACATTGACAATAAGTAATAATAATAATAAGTAAAATAATATCAGCGAGAACAATAAGGAATAATAATAATAAGGCAAATAATATCATATCGGATATAATATATCTTATATTATATCCGATATGGCCGGCTGCTCGAAGCTATGGATGAGTATTGCGTATTTCCATTTTCAACATATCAGATGTCCGCAACCTCAGTGATGTTTGAGAATTGAGCCAACCTGCCCAACCACTTCACCACTAATATAGGTACTATGTTCCCGTGTTTACAGCAGCATTACTTCCGTTCCAGACTCCAAAGCCGCTATTCAGCAAACTCAGTTAAATGAAGGAACGTCGCAGTCACCGGAGAGTTCTAAATTGTTGTTCTGAACATGTTTCAGTTGTTCTGAACAACTTTTGGTTGTTCTGTAGGCGTCAGATGAGTTGAACAAACATTGAACAGTGCTCTCTCGTGATTCCGAGTTTACTTTTCCTGACTTTTGCGAAGAAGATATTCTAGGTACCTACAAGTAATAATACTATATGGGCTTGGAGATGTCTTCAAATATACTAGACTAGCGACTTTGTTATTTAAAGATTAAAGAAGTATTTAAAGATCATCACTTATTTAAAAACTATTTGACCCGGTTTCACTCACGTTATTGTTAAACAGTCGAGATCGCGACGGCGCTCGACCGGTTTCGGACCAATTAGAGATCCTTCATCAAGAGCTGCGCGGGCGCTCCGTGGAAACGACACTTGCACACTGCGACCGGTCAATCAAGCGCCGCGCCGATCTCGACTAATCAACAAAAACGTAAGTGAAACCGGGTCAAATAGTTTTTAAATTATGTGTCAAACTCACGAAAGTTATAATCAAATAATCATCACTTATATTTATTTAATTACATTTATTTCCTTTTTTATTCAACGGGCGAATGCCTTTATTACTGAAAACAAACTACACTCTACTTACT